>JANITW010000009.1:1846610-1873336 GCA_027564335.1 Erythroxylum williamsii
TAATTTTTGTAGAATTAAATATCTAAAATTTAAATTCTTATAAGAATATTCAACGAAATACTAAGATATATAATATTCATACCCTTTTAATTTTTTTAAAGCCATGTCCTTATAAGTCATTTTACACATAAATAGTTAATACTAAACAGCTAATTTTACCAAACATCTCTAACAAACAGCTAATGCAATCAGCTGATAGAATTAGCTATCAGCTAACAACTGAAAGAATCAGCTAACAGTTAATGCAATCAGCTATTTGCCAAACAGGGCCTTAATCTTTAAACACATACTAATTCAATTTTTATTTTTGCTTTCAAGTAAAAAAATGTTACAAAATAAGAACAAAAATATTACTCATAATGGCTTTTGGGGCTAAGCCTAAGGAAAACCTTATGGCTGGAGTCTTCAATTGGATATGTACACAGTACAATGTACATTGGAGCTGCAAGAGTTGAAAATGAACAACATTGAAAAGTAGTTCCATTCACGTATATGAGATTTCAAGGTTTCCCAGAACTCCAACAAGCAAACTTAAGTATTTTCATGTTCTTCCTTTACGACTTCGTTGACAAATAGGAAAAGAAGACAATCAAAAGTAAAAGAAAAGATGTAGTAATAATAATAATAAGCTAAACTCCAAAAAAAGGCTGCATTTCCTCACCGTTTTAGCTTCACAAGAATAACTTCACGAGAGGAAAATCACTTTCTTCTTTTTTTTGAAAACTAAAAGGAAGCATTAATGAAATTAATGTTACAAGGGCTACATTTGATTTAATGAAACACAAAAGGACCAAATGGAAGGACACATGGTGTGTCGTACACATAACATAAAATCATGTCTATTTTCCTAATGGGACAAGCTTCCCTTGAGCAGAGAATTTTGGAAGAGGAAAATTAGATTGAAAAAGAGATATTAGAGGAGGAAGTAGGTCGCCGACTCCAAAGCTCATAAAGAAATAAAACAAACCGAATAGCGCGGCACATAAAATTATCAAAATGAGGAGTATGTAGAGAAATCATCAAGTAGAAGTGACACCGCGACAGAAGGCCAGCAGATTCCAGCGTCCTCTAGCGGCTATAGGTCGTGGACTCATGTGCAAAGAAGACGTCAACCAACTTTGAGAGGACAAGGATAGCAACGGGCATCTTTGGCGCAGCTAGGGCAGTCTCAAGGAGGATCTCGCTTTGCAGTGTTATTGAATGAAGACACTATAGCTGAGAAGACAACCCAGCAAGCTCCCAACCAGAACCCGGCTTGCCCTTTGGCATGGGACAACGAATCAACGTGCTTAGTTTCAAGGGAACTGAGAGGACTCCACAGTAATCCCGGTCTTCTAAGAACGTTGAATGATCCCGAGGCCCTGTACAGGGAGCTAAAGGTAAAGGTCTCACAGCCAAAACACAGCCTCGGGTGGATCAGAGCCAATCTAGCACGGGCCCGTTGTAGGTCTCAGCCCTGGACTTAGCCATTCGACTTAAACCAACGACCTCTGATTGCAACCTCGTTATCACCATTCCGACCCACTCTGAAATGATATGTGACAACACACTTATTGCAGCGCCACCTCAGCCGGTTGTGGAAGGTCCCCTGGGTATGGAAGAGGTGGCAGAGCTCGGGGCGACTCCCGCAATCCATGGCCTTTCCACTTCCGAACCTCCTGATGTCGCGATGGCCTTGGTAGGGCAAGCGGATTGCTCGGGGTCGGGCCTGCCTCCACTCAAGGCTCCGGTCCTTGCTTCATTGGAGCCTAAGGACATTCAAGTTGAGCGCTTGATAGCGTCCTCGAGGTAAGTGTTTTCCTTCATTTTGTCTTTATGTCTTTATTAATATGGAATTGTCAAGGAGTAGGCGGGTCTCAGTTTTAGACCCTCCTGCGTAACAACATTCGTAGTTATAGATCGGGTGTATTAGCCTTGCTGGAACCCCGGATTAGTGGAAATAGGGCCCAGGCCATTATTCGTACCCTTGGCTTTGATTTCTATTTTAGAATCGAAGCGAAGGGTTTTTCTGGCAGCATTTGGCTCCTTTGGAATGCGACTTTTGATATCTCTATCGTTATTACTCATAGACAATTCTTACATTCTATTGTTAAGTTTCGTTCCTATTCTTTTGAGCTTACCATCGTATATGCTAGTCCACAAGTGTCCTCGTAGTCCAATCTTTGGGTCACTCTTTCTTGGCTTGGAAACTCTACCACCCGGTCGTGGCTCGTGGGGGGGGGGGGGGATTTTAATGCTAAACTGGATCTCTCGGATAAATGGGGAGGTTCCCCCTTGGCCTCGGTTGTGAATCAACACTTCCGCGATTGGGTCCATCAGAGTGGGCTCCATGACCTCGAGTACGTTGGCTCTAAATTCACTTGGAGGAGGGGGCAGCTCCAAGCTCGGTTTGATCGAGCATTTGGTTCGACAGCCTGGGTCCGACAATTCCCTCATACGACCAATCAGCACCTAGGCTCTGACCATCGGCCTATGCTGCTCCATTTTTTCAAGCACCCTTCTCGGGTTCAGGGCATCCCGCTATTTCGGTTCCAGAATGCTTGGCTAACCCATTCAGCCTTTCAGACCATTGTCGCTGCATCCTAGCACCTACTGGAGGAGAGACTGAGTCACTCCCTAACCCAGCTCTCCGGCCACCTCCAGCATTGGAACAGACACGAATTCGGTAACATTTTCTCCCAGAAGAAGAAACTCGTGGCCCGCTTGGAAGACATCCAACGCGCTATGTCGGTGGGGGCTCCAGACTCGTTACTAGAGTTGGAGGACAATCTCGGTCATGAGTTGCTCCAGGTCCTGTGCGAGGAGGAGTTCTTTTGGCATCAGCAAGCCTATTGCGAGTGGCTTTCCAAAGGTGACAGAAACACCAAATATTACCACACGATCGCCCTTTCCAAACGTCGGAAGTTGCGCATTGAGCCTCTTAAAGATGAGGATGACCGTAGTGTTACTAATTCGGCCCAGCTGCATCACCTTGTCAATGCCTATTTTATCCAACTCTATAGTCAGGACACAGGGCCTCCTGTGTAGTTCCCTACAATTGGTCTTTTCCCACCCCTTTCTGAGGCTACGGTTCGGGAACTAAGCCTTTCCATTCGGGCTACTGAGGTCTCTAGTGTCATTTTCACGATGAATCCTAACAAAGCCTTGGGGGTTGATGGTTTTAATGCTCTATTCTTCCAGCGTCAATGGGGGACGGTAGGGCCCGCTGTCGTGGAATTCATCCAGAAAATTTTCTGTAAGGAATGTTGGGACGATGACCTCAATAGCACGCTTCTGGTGCTCATCCTGAAGATCCCTTCCCCGACTCAAGTCTCTCAATTTCGGCCGATCAGCTTGTGCAATGTGTTGTATAAGATCGTTTCTAAAGTCCTCGTGCATCGCCTGAAGGTCCACATGCCCCATTTAACAGCGGAGACCCAGTGCAGTTTTATTCCGGGCCGGCATATTACGAATAATATTATTATAGCCCAAGAGGTGATTCATTCGATGCGGAAGAAATCGGGCACAACTGGTTACTTAGCCATCAAAGTGGATCTCGAGAAAGCTTATGATCGCCTTAAGTTGCAATTTATTCAAGAGACCCTGGAGGATATTGGCCTTCCGGATTGTTTCATTCGGGTCATTATGCACTGTGTCACGACTACTACTCTTCAAGTGGTGTGGCAAGGTACAGCTTCCGTGTCGTTCCAACCTTTGAGGGCAATCAGGCAAGGGGATCCCCTCTCACCTTACCTTTTTGTCCTCTGTATGAAGAGACTGGGTCACCTCATTTCAGCTGAGGTGGAACGGGGGGATTGGAAACTGATTCGGTTAGGTCATACGGGCCCTCCTCTAGCCCACTTGTTCTTTGCCGGCGACCTAGTTCTCTTCACAGAAGCGGAGGACCGACAGATTCAGCTTATAGCTCGTACATTGGACACTTTCTGTAGTGCGTCCGAGCAATAGGTAAGCAAAGCCAAATCTCGTATTTTCTTCTCTCAGAATGTTGCTAAGGCGACTGTGCAATGCCTTAGCCAGGAACTTTAGGGTACGTGCACGTCGGACCTAGGCAAGTACTTGGGGCTCCACGAGCAAACATCCAGGCGCACCTATCAGTATATTCTGGATAATGCTCAGCGAAAACTTTCAGGGTGGCATGCCAGGTTACTGTCTCTTCCTGGTAGGGTTACTTTGACTCAGACCGTACTGTCGGCGTTGCCCATGTTCACCATGCAAACGGTTTGTCTTCCGCGGCGTTTGTGTGACGATCTGGAACAACTTATGCACAACTTTATATGGGGTTCCTCACCTGCACACCGTAAGATGCACCTAGTCAACTAGGAGTCGGTATGTAAGCCTAAATCGGAGGGGGACTGGGCATCAAATGCCTTTGGTCTATGAACGATGCGCTTCTAGCTAAATTGGGTTGGGACCTGCTCACGTCCCATACGGCTCTTTGGGTTCAAGTCCTTAGGGCTAAGTATCGACTTGATCCCACCCATATTCCCCTCACGCTCCATCGGTCAGGAGCGTCGTCAATTTGGCAGGGGATCTCGGTGACTTGGCAAGGGGTCCGGAACGGCCTCACCTGGTGGTTGGGCAACGGGAGGCGGGTGTTATTCTGGATGGATCAGTGGCTGGAAGGGTGGGGCCCTCTTATTCACGTGGCCTCCTCCCCGATCCCGGAGCACCTTCGGTTAGTTACGATCGCAGACCTCCTTACAGAAGGCGGTGATTGGCATTGGCCCGAGTCTCAACAGTATCTCCCGTCCTTGGTTTGCTTGGCGATCGCGCACTTTGGCCCTATTGACAGGCGTAGGGGGGAGGATAGGCTGATATGGTGACCTTCGCCCCATGGGGGGTTCACTGTGGCTTCCTCCTATGAGATTATAGAGGAACGCACCCCCCACAACCAGCACAGGTTATGGGACATCATCTGAAAATGGGGAGGCCCTCAGCGTATTCGACCATTTCTTTGGCTTGTTGCTAAACGCCAACTTCTGACAAATCATCAACGGGTAGTAAGGCATATTGCCGCTAGCAGTAGCTGCTATTTCTGTGGTCAGGAGGAGACCATTGTGCACGTGGTCCGGGATTGTTCACGGGCTCGTGCTTTCTGGAATCATTTCCCTAGGTAGGTGGTGGATGGGACTTTTTTCCACCAGTAGGTGGACAATTGGTTGGAGTGTAACCTCTCTCAGTAGGCTCCGGTGCAGTAGGAAGTGTGGGCCACAGTCTTTGGGGTCGCTTGCTGGTTTCTTTGGAAATGGAGAAACAGCAGCATTTTCGACTCGACTTTTGTCTAGCCCGAAGAGGGACACCGAGCTATCATGGATTATGTGGGATGGATTGCCCGAGCCCAGATGCTGGAGAAGGGTGTGTTTCTAGCGCAAGACTTACCAGTGGGTACCCGCGTCTGGTGGCAGAAGCCTGGGGCAAGCTGGGTGAAAGTTAACACCGATGATACTACGACCCCCACTTCCCACAGGATTTACTCTAAGGGTCTAATCAAAGATTGCTATGGGGAGTGGCGTGGCAGCTTCCAGCAACACATTCCCCAGGGCTCACCGCTTACAGTGGAGTTATGGGGCGTCCTCTTGGGGCTCCACCTGGCCTGATTCTTGAGATTTCGCCGTGTTATTCTCGAAGTCGACTCCCTTGAGGTTATTAATCTGCTCTCTGCTCCCCTTGGGGTACTGACTGAGATTTCTATTTTGGTGACAGGTATACACCAGCTGTTGCAGCGCGAGTGGACCGTTCAGTTGCAGCACGTATTCTGGGAAGGAAACCAGTGCGCAGACAGCCTCGCTCGCCTCGCTGGGGTGCACAGTCCGAGTCTTTATTTACTGCACGAGCCCCCTTTTAGCATTCAAGAGATCCTCCGACGCGATGCGCAGGGCACTATGTACCCAAGACCGTTAATTTAGTGTTGTAATTCCCTTGTGTAATAAAAAAAAACACCAATGAAGCCTACTTCTTCATTTTTCTCTCAACTATTCCGGATAGTGTGTCTTAATGTACTATTTTATTCCCGCATGTGACACTTCTTTTATATGTTCTCCCATTTTGATTGTTTCGTAGCAAATTATTGGGAAATTGTGGAGGTTAATAATCCTAAAATTCTTTAAAACTAGCTAAATTTTTAGCAACAATTTTATGTCCTTTTTGTGATTTTTGATCCTCCTACATTAGTTTATAGTTAGATTGTATGCTGTGGTTGTTTAGGACAATAATTGAAGTCATAGAAAGGGATAAAAATAGAGAAAATGAGGCTAAAATTTGAGAAAAGAAGAGAAACTAGGAGAAGAAGAGATGGCCAAGAAGATGACAACTTTGGAAATTTTAAGTAAAATTAAGGGCAAATAGGAAATGTTGATAGTGAAGGGTAAATTTGGTATTTACTTTCAAGAAGAGTATTTTTGTATTAATTGACATAAATAAGGGTAAAATAGGATTTCTAATTAGTTCACTGTATTTTAGTAATTATAATGGTTAGGTTAGCAAGAATATTATTTTTAGTAATTAAGAATAAAGAGGAAAAGGAAATAATGTTGGATTATTAAGTGTAATTGGATTGGAAATTTTCTTAAATTAGTCTAACATAATTTTGTAACTTCTAGGTCTAAAGATCTAATTAAGGAATAATTTGGACTATCAATTAGTTGGGTATGAAATTGAGGTAAGAAAAATCTTAGACTATATTCTTAAAATAATATTTTTGGTATCTATAAGATATTATACAATGAATGATATTTTGAATTATTCATTAATTAAATTAATGAATAGCATTTACATACATGAATTATGTTTATTTTATTTCGCAAATAATTTACAAAATATAAGGTGTCTTTCTTTTATGTTTCATATAAGGTGTATTGTTTGTTAATTCGACAAAATGTATTAATTAAGTAGAGACCAACCGATAATAGGTTAAGAATTAAATGGTGTAAATTGTAAATATGTGCCTTACCTAGGATATGCTACATTTGACAATCAAATATTGATGGATTGTTAAGATATGAGCGAGTGATGACTAAGTAGCTATCCGTAGAGTAAGTATAGGGGCATCCTGAGTCCTAGGGATCTCCTATACTGATGGCTAGGTATCGAGATATCCTGGGTCTTAGGTATATCCTATGTCGATGATTAGGTACTGGAGTAATATCGGGGTACCAAGTGAGATTGAGAAATTGAGGTACCCTGTGTCGATATTTATACATCTAATTATGTTTCCAATTGATGAGAGTTTAGGATAAGTAGAGGTAAGTCAAGAAAGTGTTGGATGTAAGCCTACTAGGTTAAGCAGGGTAGTCATTTAGTTAATTATGAGATAAAGCATAAATTGTAGTAATAAATTAATATTTGTGTTAATCATTATTTGGTAAAATTTTTAGATGTTTGTTAATTTTTTGGATTAGACTGAGTAATGTTATGTATCTTTGTATTATACGAATGTTTAATCTCCTGACTAAGTTTAATATTATTATGTTATTTAATTTTAAAGGGACGATCGGTTACCCTTATTGAGTAGGCAGCTCACCCCTTGTCACTATTTCTGTTAGGAGATCAAAAGATTGATAATAACCCCAGTGAAAGTGATTAATAGAGTGAAGTTTAGGTGGGGCCAACAGATTACCCGAGTGAAGTTATATGAATGTTTTTTTTATGTGACAGCTCAGGTAGTTGTGTTGTATAGATACTTTTGTATCTAATAAACATCTCCTTTTAGAACTAATGTAGTAATTATTGGTATGTTTTGGGACTCGGATAATTATGGTTTAAGAATTTTTAGGAGCATCACATTGGGCGGTATCAGAGCGAGTTAGTCTATTAGTAGTCCCAAGATCTACGCATTCTTACATTTCTTTAGAGTTTGTCTTTAGAATTTTATGGGAGGTTAGTCAATTAGGATATGACCTAAGAGTGTCGTTACCAGTAGGAAACTATGTGGTAGTAAATAACATCAAGCTATAACGGATTGTAAAGGAGGTGAAAGTGATACTTGTGAGGGATCACATAGTATTCCTAGCATGTATGATCTTGGTCATGACTACTAGACGATTGATATTAGATGGGTATGAGCCATATCAAGCTCATATTATAGATATGAGGGAGGTGAATCCTAGATTAAAGGATATTCTTATGGTGAGGGAATTTTCGGAGATATTCTTAGGAAATTTACCAAGTTTATCATCTCAACGAGAGATAGATTTCACCATTAAGACTATGCATGGAGGTGCATCAATTTCCATTGCACCTTATAAGATGGCTACTATTGAGTTACATGTTTTGGAAAGGAAAATAAAGGAGTTGTTATAAAAGGGCTTTATTAGACCAAGCACATCACCCTGGGGAGCTCCACTATTGTTTGTGAAGAAAAAAAGATAGTAATATGAAACTTTGCATGGATTACCAACGGCTAAACAAGGTGATAATGAAGAACAAATACTCATTTCCAAGTATAACTGATCTTTTAGATCAGCTTAGGAAAGAGGTCATATTTTCTAAGATTGACTTGAGATCTGGATACTGGCAGTTAGTGAACAAATCAATTTCTAAGTTGTCTAAGGCCCAAAGGATAATTAAAATGAAAAGAAAAACTAAACAGAAAAGGAAATAAGCAAATATGGATTAATTGCAAATGAAAATGCAAAATTAACACAAAGAAATCAAAATTTAGTGTCATCAATGAACAATAAAAAATCACACAAGGAAGATTAGTCAATTATGAGAAGGGGAACATAATTAATTTTAAGTTAATTAGGTATCGGTCCTAAACTTTAGAATGGTGGATTACTCTCTCTTGAGTTATAATCATTAAATCCTAAATCATAAACCATAATTGAATTATGGAATTGACAATCTTTTAGTTAACAAAAAGCCCACAAATCCAATTAGATCTTAAGCCCTTTAATAGACTATTGGGTCCTCACACGAGATCTCTCTTCATATAAATTACCGATTTGATTATTTACATGATCTATTAGATTGTTTAACTCTCATTCCCCATTCTAATTGTTTTGTATTAATTTACTCCCTCGATTTGTTACCGAAACGTGCAAATGCAACAAATAATCACAATACTCAATGTATTAACATCAAAAGAAATCACATTAATATTGATTCAAGAACAAATCCCTAAAGGATTTTAAAACATCATCATCAAACCCAAATCGATCATTATCAAATACATCTCATACATTCAAAAGAAAGAATAACAAATATGAAAAGGGTCAGGATGGAACGGGAAGATAGCAACAATAGTAGCCCTTCTTCTTCCCTCTTCCTCTCTCCTCTCTCCTTTTCTGTCCTCTTCTTCTCCTGCCTTGGATCTTTCTCAATATAGCAAAATGAAGGCTCCCTTCTAGGATTTCTTCTCTTCTAATTTATAGTCTTTTCTATTTAGGGTAAAAATTAGGTTTTACTTGAGCCCAAAAGTCCAAAATATCCCTCGAAAAGTTGAGTTTAGCCAGTCCGTGTCTATTGTCATGCAAGCCACAATTGTGGCCCCCCAAAAAAGGTTTTGTCATGATCATATCCCTGGGTCTTCACTTGGGTTTCCTCCTAATCTCCTTCGTTCTTCGATATCTGATCTCAAACACTTTCAATTACATCAAGGCACCTCAAATGCATAAAATTAAAGCTCAATAGCATGCTGTAATCTACATAACACTCAAAACACAAATATCTAACCAAGTAACACCATTCTAAACCTAAATATATATGAACAATTAACCACTAAAAACATACTAAAATGCTTTTTAAAACATCATGCAGTCTACAATTATCAACATTCCCACACTTGAACTTTTGTTAGTTCTCAAGAAAAAACAAAACAAACAAAACATAAACACACCAAACAAAAACACTTACACATATGCAATAATGGTATAATGGCATTGAACTTTCACGAAATAAATTTAACTACAAACACATTCCTTCAAGATGTTCTAACTTATTATCTTTTGAAATTTATGTCTAAGTACTTCAGGTTAAATATGCATACTAATCAAGACTTAATGTCAAATTCATTCACTCCTATCACTCACACACACACACACACACATTGATAATTAGATAGTCAATCAAAATTATAACTATCTTTAAGTAGCTTTCATGAGACGTCATGTTATTCACAAAGATCAATAGGATTTATTAAACAACACACTATTTTTGTTAGTTTTCATTAACATGAACCTAGTCTTTTGATGCGAAGGCAAATATTTATGATAAATGTCCCCTGGTTACTCAATTAGGTCATGTTAAGCAGCTTTGTTGGAATGTCATTATAGCCTTTTGACACAAAGGCAAATATTTGTGACAAATATCCCTCGATTACTCAACTAGATCACATTCTCAACTAGCTACTAGCTCTATTCATAACCCGATTTATTTCAAAAGAGCCAACAGAGTAGTTATTATTAAACAAAACACAAGTTTTTTTTAAATATTTTTTTGCTTACCTCATTTCTTTAGCTAATTATTTTCATGAAAAGATACCAATGATGCTACTTATTCGATTGACCTAACATTATAAAAGAATGTGCCAAATTTAGATAGTGAACAAACTAGCATCACATCATAATTAACATGCATATTTAACCAAAAAAACCTAGGACACTAATTTCTTTGGTAAGTTCTTCAAAAACCATAGATGATTTCTTATTTCTTTAATTGATAATCTCTACAAGATAAGTAACAGGAGAGGAAAATGTGTTAAAAAGGGTATACAAAGTTTCATCAGCAAGTTAACCATAATTTTGATGTAGCAATACAAATTTTGATAATTGCACAATGAAACCTACCATTGATTGATTTGCAGCAAATATGCAAGAGTAGGTGTCTACAATCTTAAGATATATGAACATAGTAAGGGATTTTGTACAACCATTATCCCCTATATGAGAAGAACCATGAGAAGAAGCATCGTGAGATGACTTAAACAACTAACAATTCAAATAGAAGTAAAAACGATGGCTACATGTAGTCACTTTAATTGTTTTTCTAAAATTCTTGGGATTATCTTATTTTTCAAATGGATAGGCTCCCACCAACATCACGTAGAGAGTAACTCTGCTTGGCCATACATCTACCAACTAGAAATCAAAAAGGAGAAAGAAAAGACTAATATAGGATTGTTATACTATAGTTTCAAATATTATTCTCATATTCTAGTTTCAAACCATCAATGCATGCCCACCAGAAAGAACATGCATACCAGAGTTCATATTCTCATGCTAAATTCAAAGAGAAGCATTGGATTGATGCCCGAAATAAGGTTTTGTAATGCAGGAAACAAACTATATTGGATGCTGTTAAGTGAAGTTTTTCCTTCATGTAAATTCTATCTCTATCGGAATAATTACACATCAAAAGCTTCATTCTAAAAAGACCAAGTTTTCAAGAAAAGGGCTTTCCACTTCCCGTAATTCTATCAAAGTCAACCTCAAAGCTTCTTTTCCTAAATCGACAAGTGAGGTTAATTTTTTAACCATTTTACAAGACTTGTTTGCATAAGATCCAATAAAACCATAAGTACACACTCAACCATTCATGATGTACAAAATCATGTGATCCACACTCCCATTCTGTCGATATAATCTCTGAATATGCTAACCACGAATACTTGAAAACTCATCTTGTATTTTGCCTTAGTTTGACCAATTTCATGAAAATATAACTAATGGTAACCTACTTTATAGGGTGGATCGGCAAGAGGAATTGGAGTGATCGTCAATGATAGTGTGTGGAGGAGGCAAGACAACCCCTAGAAGGTGGATCGACGAGAAGGATTAGAGTGATCTGCAGTGATGATGCATGAAGGAGGCAAGACGTTAGATCATAAAAGTAGGGTTCTATAAAATTACGAGCGAGAGG
Source organism: Erythroxylum williamsii (assembly GCA_027564335.1). Taxonomy (NCBI): domain Eukaryota; kingdom Viridiplantae; phylum Streptophyta; class Magnoliopsida; order Malpighiales; family Erythroxylaceae; genus Erythroxylum; species Erythroxylum williamsii. The sequence goes on from JANITW010000009.1 coordinate 1,858,467, forward strand.
GTGTGAATATCTAGGGATTTAAATAAAATTAGGGTTCTGTAAAAATTGAGTTGATTATACTTTTTTTCTTTTTTAAAAATCAAACAGACTTTTGAGTTTTTTTAACATGATATTTAAAATCCACTTGGCTCTCCAAATACACTTTTTATATTAAATAAAAATGCGTGTATGATACATCCTATTTTTTGTCCAAATTTGGCTAATATTGAGCAGACTCACAAACATTTATTCCTTAATTGAGTAGATTACAATGTTTGGCCATAAATTGATCAAACTCAAATAACTTTAGCCCTAATTTGGCATTTAGCCCTTGAATTGACTATATAAGGAGATGTTTTTGTTGTAACCCTTTTTTGATTAGTCTATCATAGGATCACCAAAGGAATCTATGTTTAGGGATGGATTCAGAAAATTTTTTGAACGAGGGCAAAATTTTATTTTTTGTGAGGGAAAAATTTTAATGGGAGTAACATTTTATCTTTTATATGATCAAAACTTAAAATAATAATTTTTTTAATATAAAACCTAACGTGGATCCGTCCATGCCTTCATTTATAACCGTAGACAAGAAGATCGAATTGTTAGTTTCATTTTTCAGTTATTTCATTGAAAACAAAGACATGGGATATTAATTACTTGCTAAAATGATAACGCTACTGTACCTACGAATTGCCTCATGGAAAGTCATGTTTGTACCCAAAACAAACTAGAACAGAGCTTTTTCTCTTTTGCATTGGAGTCTCTGGACAGCATTAATGTCTAATTGAACAAAACCAAACATCCTTCCGCTCCCTACTCCCCATATCATCCATAAATGCACTATTACATTAAAAGCTCCAGATTTTGTCTCCTTGGGCTTTTTCACGATTCTTGTACCTTCTTAAATTAATATTCCAACTTCCTTTCGTGTTGGGTAGTTGGAGATGTTAATGTCACTTCTTCAATGTTTCCACCATCTGCCATCACCTTCTGTTTCTCTTTGCTTGCTTAGAAAAAGCAAGTTGGTGCTCTCGGTTTGTTACATTGCATAGTCTCCCACACCCTCATAACTTATCTCGTCTTCTTCTATACCCTGTCAGTCTCTTCTTGTTTTGCATGTTCTTTGTTCCTCTATATAACAGGTACTAATTCAAGTTAAGCTAGACCTGATTTTCACTTGATTTAATTCTGATGTATTGGTTTGTTTCTGTTGGAGATTTCCACGAACGAAACAACAGTCAGAGATAGATGCAGAAATAAATCATTGCAGGGTTATAACAGTACACCATCAGTATCATGTAACGGGATATTGGTCCGGTTCAATAAGAAAACAGCGCTCAGAGATCTTTTGGGCCCTGCTTTTTGATTGAGCCGTGCCAATATCACGTACCGCTGCTTCTGCTTGTGTAGTTCTCAATATCACATCAGGCTATGTTGTGGTGTCTGGTTAGTGGGAGGTTAGTCTTGGATGATACAACCATTGTCTGTATCGCACCAACCCGGAAATTCTTTGCAATTGCTTAACAAAACGATTGTAAGTTCTCTTTTACTGTTGCTTACATGAATGTGTCTTGGATGTTTTCTCCTGTACACCAACTATGTGTCGCTGCTTTTATGCAGCAGCAATTTTGTTTTAGCTGAAGGACAACTGCTGGATATTTATATGAAGGCTTCAGAATATGGTTTTGAGTATCAACTTTGCAGCCAAGGCTAGAGCCATCTATTCCTCGAACGCATTACAAGATAAACGGGACGCAGAAGTTTTCAGCTTATTACTTCTTCTCTTCCGACGTCCAGAGGCCCAACCATAACTTTCTATAAAAACATATGATTTGCGGCGTTCTCTCGCAGAGGAGGCGACGGTGTGGATGATTACATAGCTTTTTGACGACACACTAATCTTCATATACAACCAAACGTAGAATTTAAATCAGTCTAAAGCATTTTGATGTTCGGCTTTCTTCACTCATTTCTTTTTTCGGTAAAATTAATTAAGTTAACTTCACACAACAGCATAAGTTATCACTAGTTTCTTTTTTTGGTAAAATTAATTAAATTAATTTCACACAACAGCTTAAGTTATTATAGTAAACAGTCACTTAATATGATACTAAAGTCTCCGTAACTAAGTAGTCGTGAATTTAAATTCTATCATCTACCTATTATTCAGCACAAAGTATAATAAATCTGTGTGAGTTTCAAGTCCAAAAGACTTTAGTATCATATTAAATGATCGTTTCATCACAATAGCTTAAACTATTGTACGAAATCAACTTAATTAATTTTATACATTCACTAACACGATCTAATTAATGTGTTAGGCCTTCTGATAATTAAGTAAAAACTAGAATCTAAAAATTGGCAGCATCATCAACGTGAGACATTCTATATCACAGAAGTATTTCTCCCTCCACCCACCCAGCTAAATTCAGTTTTGCAATGAACCTCAGTCGTATTATTAGACTGTTTATTCGGATTTCACAAACCAAACACTATTTTTGATGGTAGGTGTCTCAGAATTTCACCATACCATGATTATTGTTTGCAGGTTAAAAAGAAATTGCCTAGATGGATAAGAGTTTCTTTCTTCAGAGACTTGGATCAAAGACACCAACAGCCAGACAAAAGCAACAAGGATTTGTAAGTATAGCTTGATAGGTGTGCATATTTTTACAAATTCAGCTCTCCAAGCTTCAAACAATGGGCAACTCCAACTGCTGGCCGCCGCTATTACCCTTTTCTCCGGTGTGCTGCTATACTGTGGTCTATGTCCTTCAAGAAAATGGAGAAGTCCACATAGCAAGTACTGTTTTATCTCTTACCCTCTCAGCCTCTCTCTCCTTGTCCTTTTTCTATTGGTGTGATGTGGTAATTGTCTACATTTGTAGAATTAAAAGTAAAAAATAATCCCTCAGGTTCTTTCAGCTTGTCCTCCTCCTGAGTTAGGAAGAGCTGCTGAATCACCTCCTAAAAAGTTGCAGTCCACAAAGCATTCTCACCTTCCCCACACCTTCGATGGACCTCCTTTATTCTATCAGCAGACCTGCATATACCACTGCAGCTCCAATCAAATGAAGCAACACAGATGTTGCCAGCCTGAGCCTTCCATTCACAATCTGCGCCATATTTAAATTGCAGAAAAGCTCAATAATTTAGTGCTTATAGCATCAATAAGTCTAGTGTATTTTAGTCAGATTTTGGCATTCAGGTTGACTGGAAGAAGAAAGCATGTGCTCAAGGATGAAGCAGTATGATTAGCATATATAGTAACTGCATTTTGACCTGAATAAGCATGTACATGGTAACTTAAGTCACTCAAAATTGGTTTTCAATCCTAGATGAGTATGATAAACTTCAGGATTTAATAAATAGTGAACCCCCAGCAATGTGTAATATCTAGCTGATAACAAATCTCCAGCAAACTAGAGTTTGAGTTTTCAGTTTAATCACACTTTACCAGGTGGAGTGCCACAACAAAGTCTGCGATCATCAATGTGTTCCGCATCAAGCCCAATGAACCAAGATCCCAATGAGACGTCCTCATTAGCATACTTGTGCAAAACACGCCTGACATAAGCAAAAATAACCATCACAAATACAGCAACTCAAAAACAAAAAGGTGGCCTGTAAAACTTCCTGCGAAACTTACTGGTTTATTGATATATATGAAGCCAAATCTTTTGAAATGGCATACAGCTGTCCAGTAGCATGACGAAAGTATTTATTTCCAGCCTCCCCAAATTTCCAATACTCAGGTTCATGATATCTCACTCCCCTGCAAAAACAAAACATTATTACTTCCTATGACCTTTCCTTGCAATGGACTCAAGACATTTTCTCTTACTTCTGATTGAGGACAGGACCAGATTTCATGCATCCAATGTACACCCTTGGTTTTTTCCGGTGTCTCACTAGAGTTTCCCCAAGTGTTGCTACAAGAACAGAAAAAGAACATTGCCTTAAACGTGAAGTTTCTGAAAATTACATTTAATAAAAAATAGTAAAGTAATTTCAAGAGGAAAAGAATGATGCCTCCGCAGATCAGATGCTTTAACCATCCCGGTATTGCAGAGGCTTTAACAAAATAATACGTATTGAACTCCAGGGATGGACAACAAGCAAATTAAGCACCTTCACATCACAACAAATGGTACAAGTAATGGAGTCAAATGCAACATTTGAGCCTACCTATGTTTACGTGAACGTCATCGTCAACTTTGACATAGAAATCCGCATCCCACGAGGAGACAGCAGTAGCAAAGTATACCTTTGTCTTGGCTGACAATTCAAGGTACCCTTCTACATGATCCTGCTCATAGCAGCAAAAATATGACATGATCACGAACTAACAGTTGTCTAACCAAAAGAACATTATAGAACTTCTTTGAAGAGAATAGTATAAACACAGGATATTAAAGGATTACCAGCCTCAAGAAATCCCCATGTTTTCTGTCCTCTGCTTCAATGGCTCTGTCCAAAATGCCTCCTGATGTAGCACTGTACGGGACAAATATGAAAACGTTTAGATGCATGAGATCCATTCTTAATAAACAGAAGTCATTACACAAATGGCATATCTACTAACTAGAAATCACAAATTGAGACTCTTGATATTTTGTCTTAATAATCAGGATACATAAATCAGTTAAATTGACTACTGCATCAAGATTATGGTAAGTACTTTTGAACAATTTTATGCACAACATGAATAAAATATTAGGTTATCTTTGGGCAAACAAATTACGCAGTACAATAACTTAAATTGATCATCCTTAATGACAATAAGGAAAACTACGTGTCATTTGAGTTTTAAAGGCACATATAGATATCTGAAATGTAAAACAAAGCAGCAAAATTCATCTTTAGCTCCAAGAATAATGCTTAAATTAAGGTCATATCCAAACACAAGATGTAAGGCATGTTCACTTTCTTAATTAAAAAGAGAAACAAAACTAACCTGTGACCAATGACAAAACGGATGATTATACCTTTCTCTTCTTCCAGCTTCTTCCTTTTTTCACCTAATTTTGTTGACCAATCATCAGAAGAGAAATTCAAGGAGCAGAAGACAGTAGGAATAGTAAGGAAAACCAGCAATAAGTAGCAAAGTATTAATTGAGGAACCTTGAGGCATCCATGTAGCACGAACTGAATCTCTCCTTTTTCGGCTGCTAAAAGCAGTATTAATTCCAACAACCATCAAGTATCTTCTTTTCACAGACGATACTGTTCTGCTTGAGTCTTCTGATAAAGGAGAGCCACTAAATAGAGATTCCTGTGCAGCCCTTGCAGCAGCTAATTCCATCTCCAAATTTGAAATAGTCTTATCTAATGTTCTGCATTTAAGATAAAGAAAAAAGTTTAGTATTCCAGACACTACGATGCAAAATTAAATACAAAATCAGCTAAGTCCGGAATAACTTATAAGCCAATCCATACTTACTGAATGGCATTATGGGTCCTATACACTTCACTAACTATGTCTGGGGAGTCCCGCTTTACTTCTTTCTGATACAACTAATGGATTTAAATCAGATTACCATCAACAATTTGGACAAGTAAAAAGCAAAGAACTTTAAGTAGCGAAGATCCTCACAACTTTAGAGGCGCAACCCTCAGAAACCAACTTTAGCCTTTCAGCCTCAGTTGCAGTTGTCCGTGTGATACCTTTGGAGTCCATCAACATTCTGTTAGCCATTAAGCAAATCAGATCTCTCAAGTACCAAATAAAAAATCATATTTTCAGCAAAAGAAAAATGGTGAATGTGCAAGGACCACTCAATGGACAGCCAACAGCCATTGTTTATTTTAGATCTTTTTCAAGAAAATATAGCAATATGACCCCTGCAACTTCAATGCGCTTCAACTGAAACACAAGCTTCAAAGGCAAGACCATTTTTACTATTTAGATGAACAGAGTAATAGAGATTTTGTCAATTAAAAAGTTCTAACAAAGAAAATTATGGTGGAATTCTTTGTTTTTTTTTCCCCCCAAGTATCATAATGGGATGTCATAGAATCATAATTGCAGGATGATTTCGTAAAGAACTTGAAGTCGGGAGTAACAGATATTGATCAAGTATTACGGCAATGTACAATACATGTCAGTGCCCATCCTGGCCATTAATGTGAGAGCAGGTTTCAATGGTAAATTGATGTTTCCAGCAAATAAACCGGATCAGTCGTTATCACACAAGAAGTAGTTAAAGAACAAAATTAATACCTAATAATTGCAATATGATGAACAAACTAGAAGATGCATATATTGCCATTTCTTAAACTAGAATCGATTTATCACAAAAAGCACACTTTCACCCATAATATTAAAAGAAAGGCACGAAAAGGTTAAAAACAAGTCAAATAAGACTCAAAAGGGTAAAAGAAAACAACTACAGTTTTAACCATGACATGGTCCAAATTTAGATCTACCGCACTTCATAATTAATAGCCAGAAATCAACTTTCAAAGACAACTTCAAAATCAGAGAAATCACCTAACCGTCCAACTGAAGCGTAATTATGATAACACACTAGCTAAGCTAGTGCCTAAATCCTGTAGAAGTTAGGATCAGCTAAACGTAGATCTTTTAATACAAGATTACCTACAGCCTTCCTAAGTACAAAATTTGAATAAACAAGATTACCTTACTCTTGAAAGGACTTCAAATTTGACAAACTAGCTTGAATTCATTAGAAGATAGTGATCCAAATTCAATGAACACACAGAAGCAGCTGCCTTTCCAAAAGAATTCGCTGCTTGAAAACTATCAAGAATTTATAGAAAAGAAGAACAAAGGATGGGAAAGACTATCCGTACCTGTTGGTGAAGAGCATCCCGGCGCAGAAACTTCCCAAGCAAAACAAAAGGGTCCATTTTTGGGATATAACACTCCTACCAGGTACTTGCTCTCCTCTGCTCTTGAAGGACATTATCTTTTTTTATTGGTTTCCAATTCCCACGCTAACCAATTCAGAGGCCAATCGCTATCTCAAGAAGCAAACCATTGAAAGAACAGAGTACATGGAACCGACCCAGAAAGAGAAAAGACCTCCAAAGTCTTGAAGATTATTCCTTTTAGACGTTTAGCCAAATTTGGAGGAAAGCTCCCACAGCAGATTTGAGGTCAGAGCAGGAAAAAAACAGTTAGAACCAGTGATGCTCCTGTTTTCCTTAACTTCTGATCAAGATTTTGTTCTTTTCTTAAACCTTTAAACCATCTTCACTCACAGTATTTTCAATCTTTAGATTCTCTCTCTGAGGGTAAGAGAAAAGACTCCCTCTTACTTTGCAGACAAGGAACAGAGGAGGACAGAGAGAAGAAAGGGAGGGATACCCACTAACTGCTTCCAGCTCCACTTCTCTCCTCTTCTGCTACACTCTTACCAAATGACCAAACGGTCCTTATCGGCCGCAGTGACATTAATGCCATGCGTCAGTTTTTCAGAAGTGATGTCTTTCGATTAAAGAAAGACTTACACAATGGTCAATGTATATACAGAAGGAGTGTTTCAAATGAGAACAGAAGAAATCTGCCCTTGTATTCAAACATTTTTATCCATTCAACTTATTGCAAATTATGATGTCTTTAATATTTTCATCCGTCTGATTTATCAACTAATGATGAATAGAAAAAAACATAATCTATGATAGAAAGCTTTCATGTCAAATCTTAATTTTGAATTAAAAAATAATATTGTATAAAAATTATTAAAAATTACATATATTGATGACTTTCTTTTAATCCTGACAAAATAAGAAGTTTTGTGTATAAAATTAGTTGACAAAAAAACATTATTTCGATTAAGTAATTGGTCAATAATATCTTATTATGTAATATATAAGAGTATTATTATTGATATTGATCACTTTATTTGATAAAATTAACACAACATAATGAAAATTATTTAACATTGAATAACACATCATGAATGCTTAAGTATTAGGAGCATTAAAAAAGTTTTAGATAACCTTTTTGTATATAATGTTTTCGTATAATTCATTATTTCGTCATACAATATTTCAAACATAATTAAGACCTATTCAATTTGAATATAATCATCCAACATTAACAATTGATTCTTCACATTTGAAAACTATTTTAAGAGTAACATCCTATATTGGCCAAAAAAATTAAAAGCAATAATAGTTGAAGATAACATAAAAGATAACAATTTATAAAAGATATAATTTAAATATTTCAAATGAAATGATAACTTATACAGTTATCTTAATAAATATTTAATAGACATATAAATAATGCTCTATATAAATTTCTTAATTTGGCTATTAATATATATTTATCTCAAAAAATTATTTATAAAATAAAAATATTTTAAAGTAATTATGTCAGAAATGATATGACATAAACCAAAAACTGCATTTAATTGCAACTTGTAAAGGAGCCTTTTGACACTTCAAATCTCTTTTCTTTCTTCCCATCTTCCCCTTTTAAATCTGAAAGGAAAGGGGTTGTGTGGCTCGGTGAGCTTGTGGTCATGTTCTCACCTTTCACCATCACATGCAGGCGGTTGTAGCAACTTCGGCTTTCATAATTTCTAGCCCTCTTAATTCATTAGTTATGCAATTATTGGTCGGTCCACCTCAACGCGTAACTCCTCCTAGTCAATTCTGCAGATAATATATACAGTATTTATATTTTTCGTTCCATACAAAGTTCATGACGTACCTTAGATTAGTAGCATCATCTAGTTCCTTGTGGCTTCATACAAATTATATTAAGTAGCCAGATTCATCATGTACATGAAGCATAAGGAAAGGCCATGTTGATCTTAAACTTCCAGCACTTGCATTGTATAATATCTGATTGTGAGCGGATAAATTTTTTTATCTAATATTATAATGTCTTATTCTGTTTCATAAATTTTAGTTATTTATTTATACTAATCTCACATTTATTTATTAAATATCTATAAAATTGGACAAAAAATTTAGACTCACCTAGAGCGGAGCAGAGCGTGGTCGATTAGGATTTAAATTTAGAAGCCTTAAACGTGTCAGCTCATCTTTTGGAAAGGACACCTTAGACTGTCCATTTATCGTGAGATATATCGCCACTTTTGGATCACGTGGAATCTGTCAGAGTTCTGCATGGAGCATGGCCCACCTCACGAGCAAGGACTGACACGTGTCATGATGAGATTTAACATGCACCAAATCTAAGAGGTTTCTTGAACGACTTAAAAGTTGACATTTCCCAGGTGGCACGTGAAATTTGCGGACGTACTCATTTGTGAAATTTTGACATTTACAAATCCTTTTTTTTTAATTTATCTAAAATTTAAATTTTGATTTAAAAAAATTATTAAATAAAAATTATAAAAAATTTATTAATTTATAAAAATTAACCAATTAATTAATAAATTGACTAATTTTTAACAACATAAATTATTAAAATAAAATAAATTAAAAAATTAAAAACATACAGTTTAAATTATTAACTCTTAAATCGGCATATTTTAAATAGAAAATAACCACACCTCCGACTCCATCTTATGCCAAAAGAGAATCTAAATCTAAGCGTATAGTGTTGAGAAATGTAAAATGTAATAAGTAGTAGTAATACATGTCAACGATGAGATGTTTCTTCATATTTTATTTCTGAATAAAAATAGCTTTCAAAATGTACAACTTTGGAGAAACAAGAAGCAAGCTATTATTATTTTGAGAGTTACAGCACTGGTCGGTTACCTGGGAATAAAATACGATTGAATATTTTACCTCAAACGAATCTAGTTGAGATAAGTTTCTTAATTAAGCTGCATGTCATGTCGTGGGAAAAAAGGTGTTTATGGTAAGTACACTCCAATGACATTGAAATCATCATATTCTCTTTCCTTTGTCTGAGAAGGATTAATTAGTTCAAAAATAACCCTAAAGTGTAGTTGAATTGGTAAAGGATTCTTTTGATTTAAGTAAAGTCACAGGTTCAAACTGTCCTTATGTATACAGTCGTTTAAAATTTAGAGTCAAAGTTTTGCTTTCTGTAAGAGACCTACCCAATTTAAACAGAGATTAGTCTATGAATGAATGACTTAAAAGTATATATCTTTCTATAATTAGGACCCTCTTAAAATTTTTTTGTAGGTAACCGAAAATTTTTTTTTCAAAAATCATATGTAGACGAATAGAAGATGAATGTGGCAAAAGCCAAATCAATAAAAGGACTGCCCATCTACGCCTAATTGAAGTATAGATCAGTAGGCATGACATTTAATCATTTGCGCTGTTAATGAACTACATGTGGCACTATAAGTCAAGCCATTTGGTAATTTGGTATACAGGTCCCCAACGCCGCAATGACTCTTTTATGTTACAGGAACCCGAAGGTTTCAGGTTTTGAAGTTAGGAGAAGAAGGATTACTGTGACGGCATAGTATAGTTTGGTGATTGGGTTCTTTGCTTCAAAGAGGAGTCCTCCATCGCTTTACACCTCCACTTGTTGTTACCATGTTTAAGCAACCCAAAGCTGCCATTGCACGAGATCTTCTGTAAGTTGGTACAAGTGCTCTGTCAACTGAAAAAAAACACGACTTGGATTTCTACAATATTGAATCTTGTACAGAAAGTTAAATGGTCTCGAAATCTGCCAATTGCTTAAACAAGGAGTTTTTACAGAAGCTTTATGCCAATAAAGCCGGTTCCAAGATTGTCTCCAAGAATCTGGAGTTCCAACTGTAATAACGGAAACTTTTTTCTTTTTTTCTCTAATGTCTGAATTCTGAAGGAAGCTGATATGCACTTTATTAAATAAGGGCTGGTCATAAGAGGATGATTACATATATATTTGCTTTAATTGACTTCGACTTTTTGTATGGTAAGATTTAGGAAGTGATATTATATATGTTTAGATGCATCTAACGTGGAAGGAATAGCTGTTAATTATGAGATATTCATATTCTAGTACATAGGAAGTGAGTTGGTTTCTCTTTCTTTTGCTAGTCGTTAAAAATAGGAAGATCACCTGATTCTCTGGTCACAAAGGCCTCACAAGTCACAACCGCAGAGATAATGTAGATCCATGTAGGTCCCCGTTTATTTACTTTCGTCGAATTTAGAAGGGACAAGAACTAATAAAGAGAAAGCAAAGGAAGCTAGTACACTTGAAAGATTGAGTTAAGAGACAAAAAATAAAGAGAAAGCAAAAGAAATATGATCCTTTAATACCAGCATCATTAAAAAAATACTAATAGTAAATATGATCCTAACAAATAGTAATATGGTAAAAGTAATGGTTTGGGTATGTAAGAATTTGTTTGGAAAAATTATCAAAATAAGAAATTCAACTATCATCTTGATCCGGAGGCTAGAGTCTACCTATCAATTTAAAAGAAATAAGATTTCATTGATCATCAATTATATCTTTTGATATAATAAAAATGTGTAATCGTTTAATTTCACTTTTATTTTTTTATCATAGTTTTCAGTTTTAGTTTCATCTTCTGTATTCAGTTTTTATTTTTTCTCAAATAAAAACAAAAACATATTTAATTGGTAATATTAATATACTTTTATATCACTAATAATAATTACATACTAAATAAAATTTAAAAGATAAATTATTTTTAATTAATAAAATTATTTTAATCTTTTATATAATAGATTATTAATAAAATTATTATATTTTTATGAAAATAAAAAATAAAAAATTATTTATAAATTAGTATTTATTTTAAATATATTTTAATTACTAAATCATTTGTTGAATTTATATATTTTGAAGAAAATTTAAATTTAATTAAATTTATTAATACTTATTTAATTAAAATTAAATAAAATTACTAAGTAAAATTAAGTTATTCATAATTCATATTAGTAATTAATTTTAGTTAATTAAAAATATAATATTAAATAAAATTATTCATAGTTGTTATTAATAATTTTTATATTAAATAGTTAAATAATACATATTTAGTTGATAGTAAATCAGACTTAAAAAAACCACTTTTATAATTTTCATAATTTTTGAAAACTGAAAGAATCCAAAATTAAAAACTCTTACAAATAGAGTTTTTATTTTTCTAAATTTAAAAAAATAGAAAACTAAAAATAAAAATAAAAACAAACAGACCAATTATATTATCAATTTATTCTTTACAAAAAATTCGTTAACTATATAATTTATTTATAAAGGTGATTTTTATATACTTTATGTTTACTTCTAAAAGACATAAAAAAATTTGTAACATGATCATATTTCATAAAAAAAAAAAGAAATCAAAATGTGATTATAATTTGGATTCACATTCTATCAAAATATTCTTTTTAAACATTTTCTTAAATGTATTTGTTAACATTACATATTAATTATCATCTAAAAATTTGTACACATTGTGTTCCCTATTCAAAAGGAACATAACAATGTAATGAGGTATAATACGAAAACACTTAAATAAATATACTTATTTAAATATAATTTCACTAATAATCTACAATATAAGATTTAATTTGGATGAATGTTTAAATTTAATATTATAAATATAAAATTACTTGAATATTCATATTTTTATATTATAAGTTCAATAATTAATCCACAATATTAAACTTCATTTGAAGTAATCTTTAGATATGATATACTAAATATGAACATAATTGAACTAAACTGTTATTAGAAAACACTTTTTTTTATTCGAGGAAACTTCGTAGGTGGGTCAAGTGGGCACATTTCTTTAAGGGCCTAACTGGTGCACCACCCCATAGGCGGGTCAAACGGGTGCACCTTATCATCGAAGGCCCAACTGACGCTCCACTTATGGTTAAAACCCCAGCTGCCCTAAGCTCTTACAAAAGAGGCTAGCATGGAATCGAACCTAGAACCTGACTGAAGCCAAGCCCCACTCTCAACCATCTAACCAACCCATAATAGAAAATTAAACTAAATTAATATTAAACTTTTATAATTTAGGTTGGATTTCTAAAATTAGAACTCCTTTAAGTTATGCCTGACTAATGTTGATTTATGTTTTAATGTTTGAAATCTTACTACAATTTTTTGTTAGGAATCAGGAATTGTTCTGAAAATGCAGGCTCATTGCTAAGCCTAATTAACATTGAAAATGAAAAGAATCATATGCCTAATCTAGTTCACACCAAGCGAAAGTGCAGCACTCCAAGATTATAATGGTTTTAGATGATTTTGTATACAGATGATATCAAGCTTCAAACAAGCCTAATCAACTTAAAATCTAGTTAGTTGACTTTGAATTCGGTTATGCAAGCTTCAAACAAGCCTAATCAACTTAAAATCTAGTTAGTTGACTTCGAATTCGGTTATGCATGTTCAGCCTGTTGCCAAGCCTAATTAAAATTGAAAATGAAAAGAATCATATACCTAATCTAGTTCACACCAAGCGAAAGTGCAGTACTCCAAGATTATAATGGTTTTAGCTTCATTCCAAGTCATATATGAATTTAGGTTATAATAGAATTCTAATAAGGTCATATTGGTACTAGATAATCCTATATCAATATAAATTATCATATGAAACAATAAAAAATTTGAATGGTTTAAGCACCAAATTGATTCCAAAATTTCATAAAACTAATTTCTTTGATTGGAAAACGATTTAATAAATTAAATTGTCTCTTAAAGTTAAAATTGTTAATACTAAATTGATTAAACTTATAGTTTTATTAAAATAAGTAATTAATTTAGCTCCCTAATAATTACATAAATAATTCTTTCATTGGATTACACTATATTAAATCATTTGCTTTATTGTTTAATTAATTAAAATATTATTCTAATTATAAACACTAGACAAGGAAAAAATTTTCTTAAAAAGTTGAAAGAATAGAAAAAAAAGGTGTCCTATTCATCGAAATTTGGAGGTAACATTAACTATAGAGTATTAGATATCTAATAAGTTCCTATATATTTTTGGGAAAGGAAAGAAAATATATTAACAAAAGATGCCATAAAAGGTAGGAATAAGGGAACAAAAAGGAAGAACTAGAAGAGTACCTTAGATAGTTAAGATTTTAGAAGGATCACTAGTAAAGAAAAATTTACTCAATGGAAAGAAGTAACAACAAGCTAAAAAAGAAAAAGAAGATTAGATATTCTATTGAGTAGCCATGAGATGACAAATCATAGAGTTGACATTTTAAGAATTGTAGCTTCCGTAAGCCAATGGTTGAGCTGAAGACTAAGAGTAGCATGAGTGTTGTGTAAGTTCTTTAAAATTCTATCATTTCCTTCTTTCCATAAGGAGTAAATCGTACATTTGAAATCAAAATTTAGTAAAATGGTGTCTCTTCTAGTGTTATAACTGATCTTGGAAGCCTAAGACACAAGGTTCTACCAAGTGTAAGCATTATATTATAGGTTACAACTTTGGATAGTAGAATTCCAATCCAAAGAGGAGTAAGAGCAATTAAAAAATAGGTGTTGGGCCCGAATATTTTTTTATTTATTCTTTGTTTTTGCTTTAATTATTTTTAGTTGAGTCTTTAAATTTAGCAAGGATGAATGGGGAATTAAATTGAAATTAGAAATTAGAATAAAGTGTTAGAATTATGTTATTAAGTGGGTTGAAAGAATAGAGACATATAAGACAAATTAAGGATAAACTTGGAAAGCCTAAGTGAAGGAGGAGCAAAATTGGAAGAAAATGAGTAAAAACAAGAGATTAAAACGTGGTTTGAATTAGAAAAGAAAGGAGGTGTAGTAGGAACCAAAGGGAGAAGAGAAAAACGCGAAAAAGGAGAAAGCAGAAGAAAAAGAAGAGAAATCCACTTGTGAGGTAAGCCTTCAATTTCTTATGCTAGATTAAAAAGGGGATTAAATGGAGGTTAGGGTTTGTGTTGGAAATGAAGGAAGAAAGAAGAGAAAGATGGACCCAATTTGATTTTGGAAGTTCTAAGCTAGGGTT
>JANITW010000009.1:1888841-1899349 GCA_027564335.1 Erythroxylum williamsii
GAAAAATCTGAAGTTGCTCAAATCTTTCAAAACTTCTATACCATGTTGAAACTCAATTTCACACATGCATTGGTATATTTCGCTCTGACAATGGTACCGAGTATTTTAATGAAGTCCTTGGGAAATTTCTTAAGTCTAAAGGCATTGTTCACCAATCCACACGTGTTAACACTCCTCAACAAAATGGTATTGCCGAGAGGAAAAATAAATATTTTCTAGAAGTTGCTTGGTCTATTATGTTTACAATGAATGTGCCAAAATACCTTTGGGGTGAGGCTATTTTGACTACTTCATACATAATTAATCGAATGCCTAGCCGTGTTTTACACTATGAATGAATGTGCCAAAATAACTTTGAGGTGAGGCTGTTTTGACTGCTTCATACTTAATTAATCGAATGCCTAGCCGTGTTTTACACTATGCAACACCCTTAGATATGTTTAAACAATTCTTTCCTGAAAATAGACTTTACTCTACTCTTCCTCTTCAATATTTGGGTGTACAGCATATGTTCACAACTCAAATAAGGGAAACTCTAAACTAGATCCAAGAGCTGAAAAATATGTATTCATTGGGCATGCTCCTAGTCAACAAGGTTATAAGTGTTACAATCCTTTAACTCAAAAAATGGTTCTCTCCATAGATGTCACGTTTCTTGAACATAAAAAAATTTTCTTCAGGGGGAGAACTCTAATGAAGCAGAAAATTTTTGGGTTACTCCTAATCCCCTACGCATGGTCATTATTGATCATAATATAATTTCTGACAATGAAGCCAAAGATACCTCTTTAAATCTGTCCAAGTCAGAAAATCCAGATTCATTCACGGGGGGGAATACTACAATCCGCTCCAAAGGAACGGAATACTAAGCTTCGTGTTTATACTAAGAGGAAGACTCAATTGAGAAGTAGAGAACAACCTACAATGCACAGCCTCTCAAATCCCTCGGAGAAGGAACCTGGGAACAATTCAGGTAATCCTTATGCTACTCTACCCCTTATTGTGTCTACTGACCCACAAAGTACAACTGGTATTCCTACTGATCTCCCTGCTGAAAATTACCTACCCACAGCATTTAGAAAAGGGAAATGGGCCTGCACCAATCATCCCATATCAAAGTATCTATCTTATGGGAAACTATCACACACACTTAAATCATTTGTCTCTAAAATCACTAATTTGTTTGTGCCAAGAAACATTCAGGAAGCACTTCAAGATCCTAATTGGAGTTCAACTATTATGGAAGTAAATGCTCCTGAGAAGAATAAAACTTGGAAACTTGTGAACTCTCCTAGAGATATAAGTTTGGTAGGGTGCAAATGGCTTTCACTATTAAGTCTAAGGCCGATGGGAGTGCGGAAAGGTTGAAGGCAAGATTACTTGCTAAGGGATTTACTCAAACCTATGGCATTGACTACCAAGAGAAATTTGCCCCTGTTGCAAAGGTAAATACGATTAGAGTATTACTATCCTTGGCTGTAAACTGTGAGTGGACTTCACATCAACTAGATGTTAAAAATGTCTTTCTTAAAGGAGACCTTGAAGAAGAAGTCTCTACGAGCTTACCCCCAGTTTTTGAGGATACCTATGGGCGAAATAAGGCGTGCAATCTAAGGAAGTCACTATATAGACTAAAACAGTCCCTTAGAGCATGGTTTGACAGGTTTGGAAGGACTGTGAAGAGCTACAACTACTGTCAAAGCCAAGCTGATCATACACTGTTCTACAAGCAATCCAAAGCAGGTATGAAATCGATCCTTATTGTTTATGTAGATGACATTATCATAACAGGAGATGATGTATCAGAAATAGTAGAGTTGAAGAAGAGATTAACCAAAGAATTTGAGATCAAAGATCTTGGACCTCTAAAATAATTCTTCGGAATGGAATTTGCTAGATCCAAGGATGGAATATCTGTGAACCAAAGGAAATATATTCTGGACCTATTGAATGAGACCAAATTACTAGGATGCAAGGCAACTAATACTCCTATTGAGACGTGTAAAATTCAGACCAGCTCAACCTGA
Organism: Erythroxylum williamsii; assembly: GCA_027564335.1. Taxonomy (NCBI): domain Eukaryota; kingdom Viridiplantae; phylum Streptophyta; class Magnoliopsida; order Malpighiales; family Erythroxylaceae; genus Erythroxylum; species Erythroxylum williamsii. The sequence continues at coordinate 1,890,869 of JANITW010000009.1, forward strand.
AAATGTTATTAATAAGGAGAGATATCAGCAACTAGTTGGGAGATTAATATACTTGTCACACACCAGACCTAATATAGCCTTTGTCTTGAGCTTAGTGAGTCAATTTATGCACTCACCAAGTGAAAAACATCTGGATGCTGTATATAGGATACTAAGATATCTAAAAGGAAGTCTTGGACCAAGGTTTAATGTTTCAGAAGCAGAACGACCTTCAAATAGAAGTCTATACTGATGCTGATCGGGCAAGGAGTGCTATAGACAGAAGATCAATTTCAGGTTATTTCACATTTGTTGGTGGTAACTTAGTAACTTGGAGGAGTAAGAAATAATGTGTGGTTGCAAGAAGCAGTGCTGAAGCTGAGTTTCGTGCAATGGCACATGGAATCTGTGAAGTCCTATGGATTAAAAGAATACTGGAGGAACTATAGATTCCTATTTCAGTTCCTATTAAACTATATTGTGATAATAAAGCAGCAATTTCAATTGCCCAAAACCCTGTTCTTAATGATAGAAAAAAACATGTTGAGGCAAGGAAAAAATTGAAGAAGGATTAATTTGTGTTCCCTATATTCCATCATCACAACAAGTAGCTGACAATCTTACAAAGGGATTACACAATAGGCAATTCAATGTCCTAATTACCAAGCTATGGATGACATATACAAGTCAACTTGAGGGAGAGTGTTGGGAAATATCCAATTGGATATTTTCTCGATATGATTGACTCCTAAATAGTTAGGAGATCAGATCTGATATTATGTACAGATATTAGGAGATTATGTAAAGATATTAGTTTCCTAGAATAGCCCTATCTATTTCTATATATACTTGTATCTAAGTACTGATGTAAATATCAAGTGAAATACAAACAATATAGAAATTTTGCAGAAATCAGCAAGCCTCAAAAGAACCCAGCATATCTCATTAGTTACCTACACAATTTTTCCAAAGTAGTGATCTGAAGAACTTTTACACATGCCTGCCTATATACGTGCAGGTAAGCACCCAATAATATGGCATATAATACGGATTCTCACTTAAGAATTGCTGAGCTAAGGAACACAATTATTTCTGATCCATATTCATTAACAATGCAGTATTCATATTCAGAAATACGTTCTTTATTAATCCATTCTGGAAATAATTCTAAAAGCATTGCCTCAGTAGAGCCTGTGAGGCGTCAACAATTACCAACCTAGTCTAAAAGACATTAGCTGTAGTTATCTAGGATTGAAGGAAAGCAAATTTACCTTTAAAGCAGCTACCATCACCCAAAAGTCAGATGAATTAGAACCAACTTCACTGCAGTTGTCATTTATTATTTTCTGCAGATCTGAACCTAAAATGCCCAAAAAGAGAGAGAAGAGTTACAGAATTGGCCACCATTCACTTGGAACTAAATGCTATTATAATAATTAACAATGACAGTAAAAGCTAACGTCCACCAAAATTCACGTTAGAAAATGCATGATTAGCCAATTCAATTATCTTTCAATACCTTGTATATGTTTTTCAATGAGGGTTAATTAGGGCAAGGAATGTACAATGTTATAAGGCTATCAGCAATATAAACCAAGGTGAAGCCACCACACTATGCAATCAGGCAGAACAGATTAAGAATATGCTACCAGGTGCAGCTCATGCACCTTGAACAACCAAAGAAGGTAGTATGCAATTTCCTTTGTCCTTCCAATACATTCAAAACTACAGGTACCAATGCGTCATCCTTTCACTCTTTCTAAACTTACAAGCCCTGTAAAATAATCATTAGAAAGCTACACGTAGATTCCAATAAATTGCACTTACTAATTCCTAGAGGAGCAAAAACTTTGAAGGAAGCCTCAATAGCTTCTTTATAATTGTCTTCATCTATTGCTATCATCCTGGCTTTAATAAGTTCCTAACATCCAACACAAAAGTCTCCATCTTTAGGGCAGTAGCAAAATTTAAAAAGGAAAAGGTACCAGGAAGTTCAAAACACAAGCACAAACCTTGAATTCTTTCTTCTCATCCCTGGATGATGGAAGACTACCCCCATGAGCTTTGGTCCATTCTTCAGCCATCTTGACAAGAATGATAACATATGGTGTGTGCTTGTGGGCAACAGGTTCTGTCACATTTAGATCAATTGTATCTGCAAACCTATTGACAATAGTAGTCGAATAAGAAATACAAACTGGGAAAAAAGAATAGAAACACCAAGATTTACGAAACTGATGATGTTGTCTGCGTGGTAGGCAAATAAAAGGTTGAGAAGAGTGAAGAGTGATGATAAGTTTCTTTAATTTGTGTCTCAGTAAGATGTGTGACACTCTATTTAGCCACAAAGAAAAGGTTTGTCACACTCTATTTACCTCTTGAGCTCAGTCCAGGGGTTATTTAGCCGAAGATCATCCAAGAAGTGATCAGGCTTTGACTCAATTACTGTATGTTCCTGTTAAAAACAAGTCCACACAGCACTTAGAAGATGACTCAGAATACAGATTCCATAGAATAAATAAAGAAATTGTGTAGCATGATCTTAACCGAGAAAACAATCGCAAAAAGAAGATAAGTGTTGTCATTTCACCAATATTCCAAACTCCAAATGTATTGGAGCAATAAGGACTCAGTTTTTATAGATTTTGTGAATGACAAGACTTAGCAATTTACCTTCACACTGATCCTAACAAGCCCAGTAAGGCCATAAGAGCGTGCAAATATCAACATCACACCAGCCTCTCGACAGATTCTGTCAAGTTTTATCATGGAATCTTCAACCAGCTGCAAGTGACATAAGCAAATTTCCATCAAAATCACTTACATAATCCAGATTTCTAAGGATAAGTTTTTGTAGATATCAGGGTACTCGATCATAAAAATGAAGTAATTGAATGTCTGAAGCATAGCCATCAAGAATAGGACTACAGATTACACAAGAACTATTCTAAATAAGTACAAGATTAGGACCCTGATATCTTCTTAATTATTAGAGCACTAAAAACTACATCTGGTAATAATCTCAGGATGAGTGAAAGATATAAATGCACATATGTATAACCACGGGGCAAAGATACCAAAGATACAAGTCGAGCAAATTAAACGTGATGGAACAGTCCTGGATGCCACATTCCATTAAAGAAAAATAAACTTCTTCAAACGGAAGCCTAAATCTGTGTAGAAAGAGCTAAAATCCTCCTACTGATATCGACGTGTCTTACCTGAGTGGCTACTACCAATGTGAACTGAGTAAAGAATGCGGGATTCGTCTCAATCAGTGCCTCAGGATTCTCTTCTATAAATTTGGCTTTAACAGCATCATTTAGCTCTTGAAGAAAAGCGCACACACATTTTGCCTTTGATTGCCCAATGCTAGATTCATCAACTATAAAGATCACAAAGCAAAACGGGAAATTGGAACCATAAACAGATGCACCATTAAACATGACTCAGAACAAGAATGTACCCATAAAGTTATTTCCTAGGTCACCCACTTCAACTCTGGACCCATCTATTACTGTGATTGATCCAACCCCACCAAGGACAAGATTTTTTAAGGTTTCAGAACCTGTTGGACCACAATTAAGCAAGCAAATGCTGGCTTTCTCTAGTGCAGTTTGTCCTTGCTCGCCCCATATCCTGCAGGGAGAAGAGACCAATAAAGGGAAAAGGAACTCAAATTTTTTTTCCATCAAACAAACAAATAAATCTTCAGGAACCTGAGCTGGCGATCGTATTTAGTTTTGGGTTCAGCAGCCATAGTTGAGAGTTGGGAACTATGTATCTGAAACGCAAAAATACACATCAATTGCTGCCGAAAGATGAATAATAAGCGTTAGAACAAAATATTATCTTTGCCTTAGCTAATAATCAGACCTGACCTATCCTAACCTTTCCGATTTAGTTACTATCATCCCAACTTCTCACCTCTTGCTTAACGCTGTGTCCGTGTCCTTCGTCCTACTCTTTAGTCCTTGTGCTGTCTGTTTTATATGGAATTTACTGAGCTTGCCCGAGCTACGAACTAACCTTATATATTGTTATTTTAAAAAATAATAAACAAATTTAATTTTTACGGTTCGATTGGGTCAAATAATTTTAGCCCGTAATTCCATTAACTTGAGTCCAAAAAAAAAAAAAAAAAAGACTGAATGAGTCGAGTCAAAATTGACATTCTTAATATTTAAATATTTTTAATAGGTCAATTTATAAGTTGGGTCTAAGCTTAGATCAGTTCAAGGTCTAATTCTTTTAAATAAAATGATATCATTTTTATTAGAAAAGTTGAGTTTTGGACAACTCAAGCCCAAACTTAATTAAAACAAAAATATTATTTTATATTTTAAATTTTAAAAAACTATTTTAAAAAATTGACGAAGATGACTTATGAGTTGTTGCCATCCATACTTAGGAATGTCTTATGTTTGGGTTTTAATTTTATACTCGTGTCCCACAACCCCAGCCACCCACCCACATGCAATAGTTTGGTTTGACTTTTGTTTCAATAATCTTATTTGTGCATCACATTTCTATTAAACAATAGTTACTTGTAATTTACATGAAAATGAACTATTTCTATTTTTTTAGAAATTAAATGAGTGTACTTACGGTAAAATATTGAAGTACCTTATATGGCATGTAACAAAAGATGACAAACAATTGGGATGAATGATCAATCACTAAGATATGAAGCTTTTAGATAAATTCATAAATTTGGTTATGACCATACTCACTAATTTACTTGGGCCATCATATGGGCAAATGTCCTTCTCTAAGATTACATGGTTGGATATCCATAAGATACTAATTCTATCATTGTCTCTTCATATTATACTTCATGAGCATAACTTTTGCATGTGAAATTATATTGTTTCGACTGCTCACAATCAGTGTGTTTCAAGTTAGGTTCAAGCTAGAACCTTCAGAAGCTGCTTTCAAAGATATGTCAAGATTTGCTAACTTTAATGTTTTATTTTCTAGCTTCATCATTGTTGAGGAGTTGTTCTCTGAACTATCTTATGGTCTTTTATTGGGATAATGACCCAAGCCTTCAAGATTCCTACTTTGTGTAGATTTTTACTATATGTAGGTTTTCTTTCTTTTTATGATACTATTTCCAAATTCTTACTTTATATAGGTTTCCTACGCTAAAGTTATGCTACTATATAAAACATCCTTGGGAGTCCTTTGTAACATTGTATTGATGCACTCTTCATTAGTCTTAGAGTTTGTGAGAGAGAGATAAAACAGTTGTAATTTTTCTTTCTTTGACATAATGCATATTTTCAGGCTCTCTTTGCCCTGTGGGTTTTTTCTGTTGGCGCTTAGGTTTTCACATATAAATTGTTTGTTTCCTTTTACTATTTTTTCTTTGTTTACTTGATTGAGTCCATTGCTTCTGCGACTACTAGGACATCAAATTGGTATCAAAGTAAGGTTTGTTTCAATTAATCAAGTTTTGTTGCCATGTCTCCTTCAATAAAATTTGTCATCAACAAATTTGACGAAAAAATTAGTTTTGCCATTTGGAAGGTCCAAAAGCGAGTCGTTCTCATATAACATGGATTGAAGAAAGCTTTGTTTGACAAGATAAAGAAACCTACCAATATGTCAGATGAGGATTGGGAAGAGTTGGACGAAAAAGCCTTGCAGGCTATTCAGTTATGCTTGATGCATGAAGTGATCTGAGAAGTAGTCCATGAGACTACCACTGCAGAAATTTGGTTGAAATTGGAGTTCCTTTATATGATGAAGAGTCTGACCAACAAACTTCGTCTTAAAGATTGTCTATTTACGCTCAATATGTATACCTGTCCTATCTCATCTTAATGAATTTAATTCCATTATTATTGATTTGCAAAATCTTGATGTTAAAATTGATGATGAGGAACAGACAGTGCTTCTTGTTATTTCAGTACCTCATTTTTATAAGCACTTTAAAGAAATTATGCTTTATGATAATCGTGAAGCTCTTTATTTAAAAGAAGTTAAATTTGCTTTGTTGTCTGAAGAAAAGTTTGATGCTTCGATTGAGAAGGAGACTGAGGGTTTAATGTTTAGAGGTAGAACTTTTGAGAAGGGAGAGAGTAGTAAGAGCCATAACAAGTATAGATCTAAGTCTAAAGGTAGAGATGCCAATATTACATGTAAATGTTGCAAGAAAATTGAACATAAGGTCGCAAACTGTTATAAATTGAAAAATAGACTTGAAAAAAAGGTAAAAACAAAGGTAGTAAATTTAATTTTAGCTTTTGTGCTTGATTCTATTTCAGGAAGTGATGTTCTTTCGATTGTTCAAAGCGAACAACATCTAAAGATGAATGGATCCTAGATTCCAGTTGTACTTTTCATATGTGTCTTCATAGGGATTGGTTTGTCACCTATGAAACTAAAATGGGTGTTGTCCTTATGGGTAACAATGCACATTGTGATGTGGTGGTGACAGTCAAAATAAAAATAGAATATTACTATAGTAGTAGTGAGTCTAGGTTGATCTCATAGAGAGGGTGTATAAAGTTATTGAAATGAAATTAATCAGGGTTTAGGTTAAGGGGGATTTGGATTTTGGAAATAAGAAAATAAAATGAAATTAGACTAATAAAAACAAATTAAGGAAAACATGTGAAAAATGATAGAAGTAGAGAATTTGGTAAGAACCCGGTTCTTTAGTTCAATCTTGCCTACATCCTAATTAAACATATTTCATTGATTTATTGATCTTAAATATCTCCTAGCAACTATTAATTGTAGGATAATAATTAACCCAAGTTTTCCCTTAGTTAGTGTTTAATCAAGATAAGGTCGTTAATTAAATATAGAATAACATAGGATACAATTTCTAGATTTAATTAAGCGGTAGCATTATGAACTAGAACAATCGATTAATGAAGGCAACAACCATATACGATGCATCATTTAACCTAGGTTACGTTATCTCTAATGATTACAAATCATTAGTCACTACACATAAATTTCAATATAACAATTACGAATTATATCGAAATTCTAGTAATGAGTTTGCAAATAAATGATTAAATGAACGCATTAAAATTATCTTTTCATAATACCCAATAAGTTCATACACAAATAACCAAACAATAACAATAATATGATTATCTATACACAAAACTCAAATCAATTAACATAGGATAACACAATCAATTTCTATTAAGAAAAACAAACAAAAATAGTGAAATAAACTTAACTGGGTCGTTGGTGTTAATGTCAACTCCAAACTGGCGTTATGACATCTAGCCCTTCATGGGTCTCTCCAAAAAATGCTTCAGCCCAAAGAATTAATATGCCACCAAAGACTCCCTGTAACGTCTCCCTTCCTTCCTTTATCTCTCGCGCTACTGCGTCTCCTCTCTATTTTCTAAATTAATTTTTGATCCACTTTACTGTTCATCTATCTAAAACCCTCCAGCTAACTGTCCCTCTACATCTGCGTTTTATTTATTCCTTCCCAGCTGTTGGTGTACGTTATCATTTTTGGCTACTCACCAACTGTTGCATTGCTTCTTTGATGTGGACTGCTCCTTAGCGTGGATTAGTGCACAGCATTTTTTAGGTCCTCCAAATGTCCAACATGCTGCGTCATTCTGGTCTATGCCTCCAACTGCTGTTTTGTTGTTTTATCATATGTTGCTTCCCTTGGCTGCATCATTTTTGTTCAATGTGTGTGAGTGCATGAAAAAAACACGTTGCTTACATGTTGGCCCAACTTTGTTGTCTTCTTTTGCTAGCATTTTTTTCTTACTGTACTATCATTTTACTGCTTACTAGCTGGATGTTTTGAGTGAGTTTCATTTTTCTTGTCTTCTTCTTTTCTTTTAATTTTCTTCTTTTTGCTCCATAAAGACAAGTGAAAATTAATCTTCAGAGAATAGCTAAAATGTAGAGCTTTCAACTCACTTTAACTTCTTTGCTTCTGAATTGTGTCTAATATCACATATGAGTCAAAGTAATTATCTTAAGCAATTTCACGTCAGTAATCGTTAAGTGTTATGGAATAATTTTATAATCAATTAAGCACTTATTAAATAAGGAAAAGGTACAATCAATATTAAAACTCATGATGGTGTTGTTAAAACCCTCATTAATGTTCTTTGCATTCCTAATTTGAAACGCAACCTCATTTCACTTGGTACACTTGAGTCTCTTCAGTGTAAGCACTCCTTTGAAGGTGGAGTCATGAAGGTGTCTTGAGGTAATCTTGTAATCCTTAAAAGGAAAAGGCATGGTACTCTTTATGTGTTGTAGGGCTATTGGTACTGTTGATGTTGCCTCATTTAAGTCTCACCAAAATGCCACCAAGTCATGGCATTACCACTTAGGCTATATGGGTGAGAAAGGTATGCAAATCTTATGCAAAATGGGTCTATTAAGCTAGAGTTAGGTAATATGGAGTTCTGTGAACATTGTGTGTAACATCCCGTTACCGATGTGAGGGCATATCGGTAATTTGGATGGCTTGAGCAGTGAGTGCATTCATGACTGAAT
>JANITW010000009.1:1914404-1925950 GCA_027564335.1 Erythroxylum williamsii
GCGGGTATGGGGGTGGGGCCGAGTTCATGGGGCGGGTACGGGGGATGGCATATCCACCCCATACCCGCCTCGTTGCCATCCCTAAACCTAACACTGAATGTTCTAATTGGTGTAATGGTAATACCCATATCCTAAACCAACCTATTGGACATAAAGTTATGGCTAGCTCCACTATCAACTATAATGACAATAGGCATTTCATTTAGCTTACCTATCAAAACCATTGACTTTAGGGTTGAGGATTGATCCTTCCCTAATTCCCTGAACTCCATAGAATTGCGCACTAGCTCCCAATCTTCTTGTTGTTCCTTTACCACTAACGCTTCTTGATTATTCACTCCAACGCCTACTTCGTCACCTTCCCAAACAATTAGCCTATATTCTTTATCTAGACATCATTAGAGTGGACTGTAAGTCCGTCCACACTTAAAACATAACTCATTGGCCCTTCTCTCCATAAGTTGTTCATAATTCAAATTCCTCGTTCCCCTTTATTTTAAGCTCCTTGGTCGATGACCTTCAGTGATGGTGCTTCGATTCTTGTTGGGTAACTCCCTTGCTTTATTATTGGTACTACTAGCGACATTGATTGGCTGAACCAGACGGTGAGTGTTAGAATTACCCAGTATAGACCCACAACTTGAAAGGAAGCTTCCGGGGTTTATTTTTTCCTTCTCCTGATCGTATCACCCCTTCACCGACTAATTCCCTCTCCACCTTCCTCGCGATAAAAATGAGATGAGCTCAAGTTGTGGGATTATGGGTTCGAATGAACCCTGTTCTTTATTTCTTCATATAACCCACCTAAAAATAACTCATGTACCACTCTTTTAGAAAATGACCAATTTATGACGCCACTCTCTCAAATTCGTCACTATACTCATCCACCAAACATCATTGGGAGACTAATTTCAACTCGTCCTTACCCCTATAACATTCAAACAGTGAACGCTTTAACTACTCCTAAGTCATGCGTGGGTCGAACTCATGTCGAGTCATAAACTAGTATAGTATTATTCCCTTTATACAAATCTGAACCATCGGCAAACGTAGTTCAGGAGGAATCTTATGAATCATAAAATATGATTCAGCTTGCATGAACTATGCGAATGGGTGGTCAACATGGAATGTTAGAAGGTCGACCTGACATGCTGCATTTCTATACTCCTCCCATGCACGTTTTGTAGCTATTGAAGAAGTGTGATCACCTTGTTGATGATTACCTAACCCCTGCGGGCCACTTCCGAGTCTGTCACTACCTTCAGAGTCTGATGCAGGATGCACAGGTCTATCGTTCCTAGCTAAAAAAGACGTGTGCGTATGGTGGGCAAACACTAGTGGTCCCTCTCCTTCACTCACATTCTGTTTCTACGAGTTTTTTGCAACAACGTTTAAAACCCATCTCTTAACTCTAACTGTAATAGATTTTGAGATTTGACCAATGTCTCTATGCTATCCATCAAAGTACTGAGTTGCATTTGTAGGTCTTTCAAGGTGATGTCATTTGATTTAACCACTCCCTTTTAGGCTGAAAGGGATGATTCCTGTCTCCTAAGAAACACCTCTACTGTAGATACTCTAGCCTCCATTTTGGTTTGCATACAATGTCTACCCTTTTGGTATCTCAATGAAAGCTCCAATTGATAGGGAGAGCAATAGAGATTGTATTATTTACATAAATAGCAGGGTATACTAGTAGACTACCTCCTAGAAACAGTTTCTAGGCCAATATAGTGTCTATATTCGAAGATGAAAGAATACCCCTCTCCCTCTCCACAGATTCCCTCTATATTCTATACCCTCTAATTCACAATCTCTTTCTATAACTAACTTCTAACAACCTGCCTATGTGGCAATTATTCCCTTCCCCATCTTACCCTTACGAATATAGGTTTGGATGGCTTAGTGGGCTAATTACTAGCAAGCTAATCATAAGAAAGAATGCTAACCATTTTTTAGTTTAAAATGCAATCAAATAGTTTTTTAACAAATAACCATGTCTAATAAATTCTCTAAAAAATGTCAACTCTAAATTTTTACAATTTCATGCTCAATCATCCACATCACAATCTTTATTATTCCTCTACATCTATAGACAACCTTCCAAAGTACTTTATGAGAATCAATAGTACTAGGGTTAGACCCTTAGCAACAATAAAACTAATTTCTTTTGTTTGTTGTTTATTAAGAATCGTATTTTTGGTTCATATCTACTGCTATTCCTATTTTAGCAAGGAATATGAGCATTTGAATGATCTTTATTTTTTCATTCATTATATAGGTTTCTAAAACCTAATCTTCTTGTTACTGTCATTGTTTGAATTTCTCCAAATATTTAAACAAATAATTTTAATAATTATGTGTCCAGAACTACAAAATGATTTCTTCAATTTATAAATTATATGTTTGTTATAAGAATTTGGAAAGAGCCAAACCAATAATAGCTATGAACAAAGTACTTTTAATAAAAAAGAATTTGAGAAAGAGTTCTTATGGATAAAATGGATTCATAATAACACATGTTATATATAGATAAAATAAATTGGAGCTGGCCCCCTTATGTTAATAGAGGCTTTAATGATATGAAGTAGACTTCCTAACCCAATTAAGATAGGTCAGACAATTGGATTTGGATTAGAAACAAATCAAAGTCCTTTACAAAGCAACCTTGGCATTATTTGCCCAAGTTGAATAGGAAGTACACTGGTAAAATCATGTATATAAAGGCACTAACATTCTTAAGATCTCCTTAATTTTATGGCTAGCTATCAACAACAGAGTAAGTAGAGATAGATTCAAATTTTACAATATAAACAAGTCATTTATCTTATGTAATAATGATGAGAAAATTGTTGACTATTTATACCTGGATTGTCCATTCTCGATAGCACTATAGTTGAGGTTACTTGAATTATTTAATGTGGGTTATACATAAACTACTTGGTAGGGATTGTAGCGTAAATAAGTAATTTACAAGATTTGCAAAAATACAACGTTATCAGATTCAGCATGACTTTTAACCATGTAGTTTATGTAATTTATATTGAAAATAACCATGAAATCTTAAAAGATGCTAAACATATTAACCAAGAATTCTATTAAAGAGCATTAGCATTGATAGATAAATCCTTAATGCTTATGAAAGTAGAAGGAAAATTTAGCTTGTCTGTAACAACATTATGGAATTTGAGCTAGACAAAAGCTTCTATCCTTTATACATTTAGCAAGATAATTCATTTTCCTAATAATGATATTTTCCTAATAATGACTATGTTGCATTTTTCTTTAGCCCCTAGCTATTGATCATTTTTTCACCATAGCTTCTTTCTTTTCCTTTTAGCAAGTAATGATTAATAAAAAGATTATACATTTCTTATTTCTTTCTCCTATACGTCAAATAATGTCTTGTAAATCACTAACTGAAAAAAAATCTTTGATATAAAACACTTTCCTTTTCTTCACTAATTAATTTCCTAAGTATGTAGGAGCTAATTGATAGAAGTTGTTAAGATCGTCGAACTGAGTTGTTATATTTTCTAGAAAAACAAGAACATCTATTTGTAACTATATCATCCTTCAGTGCAAATCTCCCATTACCTATCTAATCTTTTAATAGCCCTTTCGAGAAGCATAATTATGATGGTCTTCATTATTGAGTTTCAACTTCATAGTTTGTTAAAGATAATAGAGGTACTCGTTCAGCATAACCATATGATGATTTGTGTAAAGTATCAACTACAGGCCATGTGATGTAAACAAAAAATTATAATATTTAATACATAAGACTATACTGTTACATACTTGAGGTGGTATCAGAGTAGATACATGATCGAGTGGCTAAAAACGAAGACTTTTTAGTTTTTTCCATAAGGGTTTTAGAGAATAATAATCCTTTTTTTGATTTTTCTTGCATATGGATGTTTGAATGCATGCTACATGTGGTTAGCATTGAAAATTAGGTCAAAAATGAGCTACGAAGCATAAAATATCGACTTGAAACTTACTAGAAATCACCATTTTTCAATGGGGGGTGAGAGATTGCCTGGGGTGTGTGGTACACATACTCGGCATCTACATAGTACTGCCCCTAAAGCGGTACATCTAGCACGTGCAACTAGAAAGTTGGTGGATGCACGGTTGGCTGACACGTTGCCATTTGTCGACACGTGAGACATATGCACCAAGGGCAATGGCGCATAATTGCACGACTGGTGCGTGCATGTCAAGCACCATAAAGGTTCAAGCATGAGCGTGCGCATCTGGTGCGTGGTTCTGGACATGTCTATACATGCGCCCCCAATGCCATTTACATGCTGGCACAGTGTGCTGACATCATACTAATGTAATGCTAATGTCATCATGTTATAAGACAAAACTAAAAAAATGATACCTTAGGTTATTTTGGGTCAGTTTTCAGGTTAGGAGATTTCATAATATGAGTTTTAATTTTTTTGGATTTATTACATAAGTAATAAATAAAGTTTAACTCTGAAAAAAGGAAATAAAGCATACTAAAGCCAGTTTTGAGTAAATTTTCATGCTTTGAACTTGAAATGAGGGAGATACTTAAGGTTTTCGTGCCTCATGTGGTAAGTTCAAGAGTTCGGTATCACAAGAGAGTCACTTTGATTGAGATTTTTTTCACGATCAAAGTCTCAAACAAAGTTTACTAATAATGTTTTCAGCACTAGTATATGACAATGAGAATGTGCATCTGGACTTTGCATTTATTGATAATACGTTGTCACATATTATATGCCCATAAAGAATGTGAGGATAACATACAGGTGTATCCTTTATATTTGTAGGCTTTTTGGGTACTGATGAGAATGTCATCACCGTGGTGGCCTTTCGAGTCAGTATTTCAATTATTCTACTTGCTTGTTGGGGGATGTCTCTAGTCTTATATTTGGTTATTCTGCCCACAGGTAGTTGTCCTTACATAGGATTTTAAGATGTGCATAAAGGCATTAGATAGAGGAAAATCGCTACTTAAATGATCTATTCACCCACAGGTGGTAGTGTCATATGGTGTGTACTCTGATAACTTTTATGTGGAGGTATAACTTGTATGTATGATGTATTCATCCCACAAGTGTTTCATGATATATGTAATCAGATTCTTGATATAGATACTATTTTATGACTTTTAGTATCATTGTTATCCTATATTTGTGTTGATCTTTACGTTGTCATTTTGCAGTCACCTTTTTGGTCAACAACAATAGTGTCACTATTGAATCCCTGATTAGTTTCAACTTTAAGAAGTGGAAGAATTATATGGAGTTTGCCTTGGAAATGGCAGATATGGATACGGGCATGGTGAAAGATAGGCAAAGGCAACCTTCACCAACATCGGACAGGTTAAAAGCTGATAAAGCGACATTTGTAGCTTGGGAGTGATCAAATTGGATGTGTTATTTGAACATAAAGAGATCCACACCGGATCATCTGCTGAGTGGACTACGGAAGACTAACATAGCTAAGGAATTCTTGAATAATGTCTTCCAGAGGAATAGGGTCTCATCCGATGTTAAGATAAGTACAATTATGAAGGAAATATTCTCCATGTGATACATTAGAGAAGGGGGAGTGAGAGAGTACATACACAATGCAGGGGTTCATATTTAAAAGAGAGCCAAATAAAGATAAGAGAAATTGATGGTTGGCAACAATGAAAAAGTAGTGTTATTTATATAGAGGATATATGCTTGAACCTTGATATGGGGTTTGTACTTATATTACAGGACACATTATATATACCATCTTTTAGACAGAATCTAATCTTTATATCAGTGTTAACTAAAGAAGGTTATTTTTGTTGTTGATGATAATTTAATTGTATAGTAATTCTTCAATGCAAAAGATATTGGTACTGCCTTCTTGTCATATGGATTGCATAGAATGTGTCTTACCCCTCATGAAAAGTATGCTTCTTCATATATGGTTGAACAAATTATTCGAAAGATACCTATGATTAAGGAAATGTCTTACATATGATGGCCTAAAAGATTAGGCCACATTTCAAAAGAGAGAGTTAAGAGATTGATAAAGGAAAAGAGTCTCCCAACTTTAGATTTTAAGGGTCTAGAAACATATGTTGGTTGTTGTAGAGGCAAGTTGACTAAAATAATAAAAAACCAGTCAACTCAAGCATCTTTCTTATTAGATCTCATACATATAGATATTAGTGGAGCATAAACAGATACTTTATGCAATTCTAGATATTTCTAACATTTATTGATGATTATTTTCGTTATGGTTAGGTGTTCATGTTTAAGGAAAAGTCTGACGTTCTTAACAAATTCAAGATCTTCAATGCTGAGGTTGAGAACCAATTGGGAAAATCTATCAAGATTATCATATTTGACTGTGGAGGAGAGTATTACTGCAAGCATAGGGTTTCAGGATAAGAAAAGGGTCTATTTGCTAGATATGTCAAATCTTGTGAAATAGTAACTCAGTTTACTATGCCAGGTAGTCCTAAGCAAAAATGTGTCGCCGAAAGGTGTAACCACACCCTAAAGAATACAATGAGGTCAAATTAGAGTAGGACTGACCTACCTAATTATTGTTCGTATAATTTGCAAGCTTTACAATTTATAGCTTTCAAATACCGCAAGTGCACGGGTCATGATTTGTAGTAAGTAAAGGTTGATCCCACTAGTAGGGTGAACTATTCTAATTCTATGTTGTCTAAGGCTCGAAAGAATTAATAAAATGAAAATAAAAATTACAATAGAAAGTAAATATGAGAATTTGATTTCAAGAAATTAATTTGGAAATTTAACACGGAAAGAAATTAAAATTGAGCAACATAAAAAGTCATAATGGAAATCAATCAATTGAAATTACCAAGTTATGAGAAGAGGCATTTTTCCTATCATTAATGTTAACCTATTCCTTTATGTGTCTATGCGTGCAAAGTTATTCGCATGCTATAAGGTTGCTACACAAGCAGTTTGGCTCAGAAACTTGATTTCTGAGTTGTCTGTGATTGATTTAGTGGCTAAACTCATTCCGTTGTATTATGATAATCTTTCTGATGTGTTATTCACTAACAACAATAAGAATATCATATGATCTAAGCATTTAGAGGTCAAGTTTGACCATAAAAGAGTTGATACATAAATGTGACATTGAGATGGAGCATTTGGGAATTGAGGAGATGCTTGATGATCCTTTAACTAAAGGACTTTGCCCACTTATTTTTGAGATACATGTATATAGTACGGGTATATTGAAGTCCTTAGACACTGTTAGCTAAAGATCGATGTATTTTCTCCTTTTATATTTGTATATTTCTCATGTATTATGATAGTATAATTGTTTATCAATAAAAATGGTTTTCATTTATTTTAAGTCATACATTTTATTATATGTTGCCATAATACAGGTGAAATTTTGAAATTTTGTTTCGATCTTAAGCTTTGTAAAAGCCATTAGGCATATATACAGATTGACCTTGGGCCTATGTTATTAGGACACTGAGATGTACTTAATTATTGATACATTTAATACTTGACACTTAATGATTAATGCTTTAAAATACTTAAGACACTCACTTTAGTTCATATTTGATCTTAGATACAATTTGGAAGTATAATAGATAAAGTGAGCTAAAAGCGTATTCGTTGAGCCATCTTCTCGAGGTTCGCTCAATTTGCTTCATGGAGCAAGAAGGAGAAGGGTTAGAATGAAGAGAAAGCAAGAAAATACCAAAAGAAATGGAAAGATGCAATGTCATGGCCATGGGAAGTGTCTAACAACCATGAAAAATTTGTCATTGTTGTGAGACTAATGTCACACCTATGACAAAATTGTCATGGTCGTGCCTATGACATATGCTAACAACCGTGATAGACCAAGTCCTGCTTGTGAAATTGCCACCTGTCCCTCCCATAAACTAGTTTTTTACTATAAAAACAATGTTTTGTGATGGCAGAAGATTTTTTTGAAACATATGCGATTCTATTCGATTTTTCACATCTCAGAGGCTATTTATAGGTCTTTCTTGGAGATTGATGGAAAAGATGGAGGACTTACCTTCTTGATGCTAGTTCGGAGGTGAAATCGATGTTGAGGAGCATATTTAGCCATATCGTTGTTGTCTATCGTTTTTCTTTCCCTTTTTTTGGATTGTTTACATTATCTTGTGTTTATTGATTGGGTATTGTGTAAAAACGATTTTGATCCTCCATTGGATTGTTTTTTATGAGAACCCATTGCTAGAACTTTGAATATGATACGTAATAGTTGTGTTTGAATTTGTTTTTGGAAACTAATGGTATTATATCATTAGGGATAAGGTAACCTAGGTTAAATAATCTGAACTTGTATGATTATTACTTAGATTAGTCTGTTTTTCTCACTTATCAGGCAGTTATTCAATTAAACTTAGAGAGCTTATTTTAGGTTATCAGATAATTAGGGTTAATTAATGAGTTATTCTTGATTAACTATAACCTACAAAAAATTGAGATTAACTGAGCTTGTTGTTGATTAACGATCAATAGTCTAAAGAGAGGTAAGAAGATGATAAGCCAATGACGTATGTGAAATTGTGGATAGGCCAAAATTAAACTAAAAAACCAGATTTCAAACCATTCATCAATTTTATCACTTTACTACTATTTAATTTGAGCTACTTTTATATATTCAATTTTACTTTGTTTTCTAATTTGCATTGAACCAAACCCCCCGTTTTTCTTATACGTATAATTTAGAAAAGTAATTGGAATTAATTTTTGTGGGATCGACCTAGACTTGCCACTGAGTTATAGGTTTAGTTATTTTGTGTAGTGTTATGAAGCACTACCAATTTTGGTGTCGCTACCGAAGATTAATATCCTTTTCTTTTATGAATTTATTTTATTTTTATTTGTGGTTAATTTCTTTTCTTGTTTGGATAGTTACAGCGCATGACACAATCTTCTCAATCAGCTGAATTGAAATTTGATCCAAAAATGGAAAGAACGATATTTAGATTAAGATGACAAGTTATACAAAGTCTTGAGGATCCATCACCATCTGATAGGAGACTTGATTCTTCACCAAGAATTCAAATTACTTTGGATTTGCTTTTTGATTCTTCTAGTGATTCTATTTTTGAAATTGATTCTAACCTGACTTGATAAATTAATGCTCACACTCTTAAGTAGTTGGTTGCTCTTTATTTTAATCATTAACCCTTATGTATTGATTTTCCTGATATTAATATTGCTTTTAAGTTTAAATCTGGTTTGATTCATCTTTTGCCTACTTTTCATGGTACACAAGGTGAAGATCCTCATAAGCACCTTAAGGAGCTCGATATAGTTTTCTTTAGCATGAAGCCAACAGGGATAAAAGAAGAGCAGATTAAGATGATAGCATTCTCATTCTTATTCTCATTGGGGGACACCGCTAAAGATTGGCTTTACTACTTGCCATCTAGATCAATCACTACTTGGAATGAGATGCAAAGACTTTTTTGGAGAAGTACTTTCCTGCTTCTTGAGCTACAAATATTTGGAAAGAAATATGTGCAATACAATAGCACCATAGGACACATTATATGAGTACTAAGAGTGTTTAAAGAAGCTGTATACTAGCTGCCCTTACCATCAAATCATTGAATAGCTCTTGATCCAATATTTCTATAAGAGGCTTCTATCATAAGAAAGAATTATGATAGATGTAGAAAGTAAGGGTGCATTGGTAGATAAGACACCCATTGAAGCTAGAAATCTCAACATGTCTTCTAACTCTCAACAATTCAACATTCGATAGGAACCCATACTATTGAAAGTCAATGAAGCTAGTACTGCCACATTAGAGCAATAGATAGTCGGTTTGACATCTTTAGTAAGACAATTGGTTACAAATGATACCCAATAAGTCAAGGTATGCAAAATTTACACAATGGTAGGACATCCCACTAATATGTGTCCGACCTTGCAGGAGACTTCCACGGAACAAATGAGTGCTTTTTGAAGTTTTTCGGGTTAACCACAAAGGAAGTGTGTAACATCCCATCCCCGATGAGAAGGGTACATCGGTCAATTGGGTCAGGCTAGTAGGTTGCACTGCATATTTTCGATATATTCATTTTGTTGGCCTCTAATTTTAGAGGAATAAGTTATTTGGCACATGCACATATAGGTACATGCATTCATGACAATTCCCTGCATTTAATTATGATTGTGATGTAAATTGTGATAATGTGAGATAATTATGTCTGATTATGATTTATTGGGAATTATGGAATAATTGGGTCTTAATAGTTGATTTGGAATGTTTTAAGAGTAATTGGCAGTTGATAGCGACCTATAGGAAATTTTCTGGATAATTCGGGAGAAAATGTCCAGATCGGAAATTTTTCGAGTGGCGAACCGATTGACTGTATAGTACCGAAAAAACTGTCTAATGGCAATGGGAAAATTTAGACATATGATTTTAGAAATTAATAGGACGAGCCATTGAAATTTGGAGACAAATTGGACTGGAAATGATTGTGAAAAGAGGAAGAGATCTAAATGTATTGTGAAGAAAAAGACCGGAGACATATTTGTTTAACCTTTAAATATCTTAGGTTTTAAAATTTGGAGAAAAGAAATCCTTCTCTCCCTAGGGCGTTTCCTCCTCCTTCGATCGATCCTCCTTCTTCCTCTTGGTGATCTTTGATCTTTGCCTCTCCTCTTGCATGCTCCCTTCTTATTGTTAAGGCCAACCGTAATCCTTGAACAGATGAAGTTTTGGGTGGCTATGGGAGAGAACGGAAGGTGTTAGGGCTTGGAGAAAAAAATTTCGGAAGAGTTAAAGATTTGAGGCTTGATTGGTAAGTAAATTGATTTAATGTTATTTATTGAGATTATTCGCCGACGAGCGACTGCAGGACGCCACGGCGAGGATTTTGAGGTCGCAGCGAGGAACAATTTTCTAAATGAATGTGTTTTAGTTTTTGGGACATAACTAATGGTGTAGACCTCCAATTGAAGTGATGTTTGATTCGTTATGATCTAGAGAAAGAGGTCTATAATTGATGTAAAGAAAGAAAGTATCGAATGAAAATTGAGAATAGGTTCTATTTCAACCTAAGGATAGTTTCATGATAATTGGGGTGTAATTGTGAAATTTTTGGAATTAAGGAAATGCTATCGAGAGTTTTAAGAAACTGAGCATAATGGGTGAGTTTTGATATGGAGAATAGTGATACTGATTTTGAGGTCTTGAGAATATCCTAGTGAGTATGACTTGGTAAATTGACTGAATGTTAGAATTGAAATTGGGGAGTTCCGTAATATGTCATTGAATTGAAATAAGTCATTATTGATCAATTGAGTGAAAAGTTAGATTTTGACAAAAGAAAGTGAAAATTGGGAAATAACGCCGGGAAGGTCATGAATAGGCATTATACGTCTTTTGTTTACGACATGTGTATCATTGAATTATTTTGACTGTGCTTTTAGTAATGAGAAATTATTTGTTTGTTATAGAGGCACCGATGGAAAGATATTCCACGGATATTGCTGGAGCTTCCAGGCAATAGCTCGGAAGTGCAGGTG
>JANITW010000009.1:1926050-1937910 GCA_027564335.1 Erythroxylum williamsii
TCGTATGTGATATTTGGTAAACTGATTGAATATGCATGAATTGAGTGAACCATCGATGATGGTTTCTCACTGAGTTCACAAACTCACCCAACATTGCAAATATTTTTCAGGGATCGAAGAGTACCCCGTTAGACACGGGAGTATGGTTCCGCTTGCAAGTTAGAGTTTAAGGTCGGGATCAGTTCACGTCTGCATTAGTGTTATTCTGTTCTTATATAAGATTTATATTTCTGCAATTTTTGCAGAATAGTACTGTCATTGTAGAGGGCCCAAATGGATAAATGTTGTATTGTAATGCGATTACAGAAATTATGTTTTGATCGAAATGTTTTCGTATTAAAGTGGGCCTAAAATGGTTACTGATTTCTGCGCACGAGATTGTGTTCAAAAATAAAAATGTCATTCTAGGTTTTTGAACGGTTTTGACTGCTCTAGCATACCACCCTCGTGAGGCACGGGCTCGGATATCACCCACGATATCGGGTTTGGGTCTTGCGAGAGTGGGATGCTACAAAGTGAGATCCTAGCTACCCCTATGCATAGAATTTAGGATGGAAGAATTCTCCATTTAACAATTATAGACAATAAGGACAACAGTAAGGCTCTTACCAACCATATCAAAGATAAGGTCAACCATTAAGTTCTGGATCTTCATTAGAAGAAATGATAACAACATTCAACAATAAACAAGAGCTAGCATTCAGAATCTTGTTGGATGTTAGGCAAGCTTTACAATTTATAGCCCTCAGATATCACAGGTGCATGGGTCATGATTTGTAGCATATAAAGGGTCAATCCTACGAGGAAGGTGAACTAATCTAATCCTAGGTTATCTAAGACTAAGGAAATTAATAAAATGAAAATAAAATTGCACAGAAAAGTAAATACAAGAAAGTGATTATCAAGAAATTAATTTGCAAGTTTAACAAAAAAAAAAGAAATTGAAATTGAACAACACAAATTTCACAATGAAAATTAACTAAGAAAAGTTACCAAATTATGAAGAGGGGATTTTTCCTATCAGTAATGCTAGCATACCCATTTATTTGTTACTGGGGTGTCGGTTCTAAACTATCGAATGGAAAATTACTCTCTCTCGAGTTATAATCACACGCCCTAATTAATAATCCCTAATTAGTTTAAACACCAAATGGGTAATCTCTCAATTACCAATAGTCCTAAACCTAATTAGTTTTAAGCTCTCTAATAAACAATCGGGTCTCACACAAGATCGCTCTCCATATAATAAGTAACTAAATTGATTGCGTGGTCTATTAGATCGCCTAACTCTCATTAACCCGGCCCAATCATTTTGCATTCGACTCACCCTCTCGATTTTTTACTGAAGCATGAAGATACAACAATCAATCACAACACCTAATCAAAATAACATAAAAATAACTAAATTAACATTAACTCAAGGTAAAATTACAAAAAAAAAGTTAGAACATCTTATTCAAACCTAAATCCATAAACATATTCGTATTCATCTTAACATTCAATAAATCAAAACAAAGATGAATAAAATATGCATGGAATGGGGATTGGGATGCTTTAGGAAAGCAGTAGCCTCAAAGACCCTCTTCTTTCTCCTCTCTTCGTCTTCCTCTTTCTTCTTCTTCTCTCCTCTTAGAGTATTTCCCAAAATGGCAAATTGTAGGCTCTTGTTTTCTGTATCTTCTTTTGCTTCTTATACTCTTTTCTAATTAAGTCAACTCTAGGGCTTTTCTAGTGCTCTAAAGGTCCGAAATGTCCCTGAAAAATGAAGTTTAGAAGGTCGAGGCACACTGCTTGTCTCACAGGCCACAATAGTGGAACCTTGTTTCCCCTTCTGCCATGATCATGGCCAACATACCATAATCGTGGCTCCTTGCATCTGCTTCTACCTCAAAAACATAAAATTGAAGCTCAAACATGTGCTCTAACCCACAAAACACAAATACTTAATCAACAAACAAAATTCTAACCTAACCACACACTAATTAATTAAATAACCACTAATCACAGCCTAAATTACCTATAAAATATGCTGTAATATATGACTATCAAATCTAGAGAATCAATTGATTCATATAGTTGCTGTTGTGAGCTTATTCAAAAATTAGAATTTAGGTAAAATTCCTTCTCAAACGACTATGAATCTATTAAGAGACTATCACCTTGAGAAGTAGTAAAGAAATAGAGGCACCACATAAGGCTTTTGTTGTTAACGATGATGAAGAATCTGAAAGGGAGCTCGAAGTGTCTCCAAGAGAAGATGGAAAGGGAACTAAGGTAAATTCTTAATCTCCTGTGATTAAACACTTTACTAACACTTTGGGTTCTTTTACTAGCAGGTTTGCTAAATTGAAGAAAGAGGAGCAAGATAAGGAGATTTTGGAAATGTTCAAGAAAGTAAAGGTGAACATACCTCTAATTGACGCCATAAAGCAAGTTCCATGATATGCCAAATTCCTTAAGGAATTATGCAGGTCAAAAAGGAAACTGAGAGGAGACAAGAAAGTGAGTGTGGGGGAAAATGTGTCTGCGGTATAATTCAATTGGCTTCTAGATCTAACTCTTATCCAGAAGGGTTATAGGGGATGTTTTAGTGCAAGTTAATGGATTGATTTTCCTAGCTGACTTTTATGCGTTAAACATGGAGGGAGAACCTTCTTCTAATTCTATACCAATCTTTTTCGGTTGACCAGTTTTAAAACATCAAAGACAAAGATTGACGTGGAAGCAGGAACATTGACTATGGAGTTTGATAGTGAAATTGTTCACTTTAATATTTTTGAAGCTATGAGGTACCCCTAGTGATGTTCATTCTATTTTCTCAATTGATGTTATTGATTTCTTGTCTCAAAAAGTTTTTGATATGGAAGGAAAAGATGAGTTAGAATTAATTCTTTGTATGAGTTTGTAAAAAAGTACTTTGCAAAATTCTAACTTATTCATTGTATATGAGATGGAAGAAATCTTGCTAGCATTGCGATCAATACAGCTGATGCCAAAAAGATATATGTTTCCAAGTATTGAATTGATAGTATCTAATATAAAATATCTACCTTTGGTTTTGCAGGCACCTACAGTTGAGCTAAAGCAATTACTGGAGCACTTGAAATGTGTGTTTTTGGGAGAAGGAGAAACACTTCCAGTAATCATTACAAGGAATGTAAACAGGCTTCAAGAGGAAAAGTTCATTCTAGTGCTTAAAGACCACATCTACAAAGCATGTGAACAATGCCAGAAACAAGGTAATGTATCCGATAGAGATCAAATGTCTTTATCTCTAGTCCTTGCATATGAAATTTTTTATATATGGGACATCGATTTTATGGGACCATTTCCTTCCTCTTTTGGTTTTGCTTACATTTTGTTGACTATGGATTATGTTTCTAAATGGGTGGAAGCTAAGGTCACTAGGACTGACGATCCTAAAGCTTTTATCAAATCTAATATTTTTCCTAGGTTTGGAACATCGTGAGCATTGATTAGTGACAGGGGTACTCATTGTTGCAATCGTGTTGTGCAAAATCTTTTGAAGAAGTACTATGTTTCTCATAAGATGTCCACAGCCTACAACCCATAGAAAACTGGCAAGCATAAGCGTCAAATAGAAAAATCAAGTCAATCCTTGAGAAAATGGTGAGCCCGAATTGTAAAGATTGGAATCAATGACTTGATGGTACTCTTTAGGCATATAGGACTGCATACAAGACACCAATTGGCATGTCTCCATACTAGTTGATTTATGGAAAGTCATTTCATCTTCTAGTGGAGGTTGAAAATAAAACTTTTTGGACAATTAAGCAATGCAATATGAAGATGGACGCAATGGGTGAACATAGAAAGTTGCAACATAAAGAATTAGAAGAGCCTAGGCTTGACTCTAATGAGAATGCAAAAATTTACAAGGAAAAGACAAAGCAATTTCATGATAAGACGATTTTTAGGAAGAATTTTATTATTGAAAAAAAGTTCTCTACTATTCATAACTTAAGCTTTTCCCAGGTAAATTAAATTCTCGTTGGATTGGAATTTTTGTTGTTACTAATGTGTTTTTGCATTGTGCAGTTCAAATTAAAATCTTACAAACGAACAATAAATTCAAGATCAATGGACATCAGCTAAAACCCTTCTATTTGTGGAAGTTATAGGGTTATAAAACCCTACTTATGAACATTGAGCAACATGGAGTTGAGCCAATGACAATAAACAAAGGTGCTGTTTGGAAGGCAACCCAAGGGAAGTTGATTTTTGTTTATTTACCTTTTCACATTTACTATTTTTATTAAATGTGTCATTTCTTGCATTTAATGTTACACTAGGGACAATGTAAGTTTTAATTGTGGGGGTAGGAATCTTAGTTGTTACATTTTTTTTGGCTTATATGACTTCTTAGGTGTTTTCAAAATCGAACAAACAAATAGAAACTTTCTCTTTTTCTATTGCATTTGAGACTATATAGATATAATTAGAGCATGAACTGACTAGAAAAATCAATGGCAACTTTAGCATGTACTTTTGTTCTTGTGATTAGTTAATATACATTATCTTTAGAAGATAATGACTTGTGGCTTTAAGATTTTGAGCCTTATTAGACTAAAACATTCATATCAGTCTCATTGTCTTTTTGTTTATGTATGACATTCATGACATGTACATCCAAACTTTGCCTTGAATTTCTATTTAAGATCACATTTTTTTGGTTGCCCACAAGGTGTCCTAGGAGGGTCCCAACTATGAGAATACATCTTTAAACCATCCACACCCAAACTAATCCTTGTTGGTGCTGGGTAAGTTCTTTGCGGGAGGCAAAGTTCTGGCCCCAAGTTTTAAACGGCCACATTTTTATCACATGTATAGACATGAAAATGATTAGGCATTCTTTGTTTTTACAAGCTACATTAACTAAATAGCTTACTTATTGATATAAGTTTTCCTTTGTTAAGCCCCTTTGAGCTTTATTAGCCTTTCCTTTTGTGCTAACCACATTACATGCTTTAAACTGAACCAAATGTCCTACCCAAGCCTTAAAGCTAGTGGAGCATTTGTTAATTGTTGAAAATTATGGATGTACAAAAATATAAGTGTGGGATATGCATATTTATGGCATGGTTATTATTGTTAGGATGCCACTTTAAATTTCATCAATGAAATTCCCATGTCTTTGAATTTTTATTTAAAAAAAGATAAAAAAATATAAAGATAAAAAAATCTTTGAATAAAAGTATTAAGGAGGAAATACATTTGTTTTGAAAAGTTGTTCCTTTGTTTTCTCCTCCTAAAAGTTGTATTGAATGGGTGAATTGAGTATTTTGTATATAAGTTAGATGTTGTTTTGGTGGTTATGCTTCATGTGGCTTATGGTGTGAGAGCTTGAATTTGAGCTGTGAAATATAATTACTACATTCATCATAGCTTATGGTTCCCACTTTTGAATGAATGTTAGCATGTGCACTTAATGTTTCATTAAGCATTACTTTTGCTTCACTAGCTTGATGGCTTTTATACTACGTTACCCAAATACATCTCACCTTACCCTTGTCCACATTAAAATCTTAGAAAAGTCCTTTGATTCATGGTTATACATGTGAACTTTGCTGGTGGAAAAATGAAATGATATGCAAAGTTGTGGAATGTCTTGATCATGAATAGTATTTAAATGTATCCATGAATTTACCATATTTAAACACATTTTTTCAAGTCTACCTCTAGATTTCTCAATTTCTAAAGGTGATGAATGCTGATTGATCATGAGTAGAAGTGTTGAATGTCGAGCTCTTGATATGGTTTTTGAAAATTTTTCATCTTTGCTTATGATTATGTAATCTTGGGAAATATGGAAAATGTGTAAGTGCTTTGGTTTGTGACTTTGTTTTGACGACTTGCCTGAGGATGGTCAAAAGCTAACTATGAGGGAACTAGAAGTGGCCTGGTCATAAGCTAAGTGGCCTGTGACTTGACAGGCCGAGATAAGTCAGCTCATGGGGTCATGGGTCTTTTTAATTTTTAAAAAATGTTAAAAACAACTCATTTTTGAAGTAATGGTCAAGCCACGACCCAGCCCAACCTCTACTCGTGGCTCGTCCATGTCCAAGTCATCCCGATTCAAAATTAACATCCCTAAGGGGAACTTGATATGCACTTAATTGTTGATACATTTAATCATTGATACTTAGTGATTAATGATTTAAAATGTTTAAGACACTCACTTTAATTCATATTTGATCTTAGGCTATATTTGGTTTGGTTTATTAATGAAATGGAATGGAATGTAATATTATTCTATCATTTAAGAGGAGGGTTTATAATGGAATGAAATGTGATGGGATAGAAGAAGAAAGTTTCATATTACATCTTATTCCATCCTAAACAATAAAAATGGAAAACCTCTAATTTGGAGGGTTTAGGATGGAATGTAAAATGATAAACAAATTTACACTATATTACATTATAAACCCTTCATCCAAACAACATTTCACTATATTACATTGTGAACCCTTTCATCCCTCCCAAACAACAATTTTCTAATATTACATCCATTTACATGAAAAACCCAGTGTTTAGGATGGAATGTAAAATGATAAACAAATTTACACTATATTACATTACAAACCCTTCATCCAAACAACATTTTTCACTATATTACATTGTGAACCCTTCCATCCCTCCCAAACAACAATTTTCTAATATTACATCCATTTACATTCCATTCTATTATAAATCATTCCATTTCATTCCATTCTATTCCATTAAAAATCTTACGTCTAACCAAACATAGCCTTAGTTACAATTTGGAAGCATAATAGCTAAAGTGAGCCAAAACCATAATCATTGAGCCATCTTAAATTCACACTCAATTGGCTTCATGGAGCAAGAATGGGAAGGGTTAGAATGAAAAGGAAGCAAGAAAAATACCAAAAGAAATGGAAAGATGTAGTGTCATGCCTATAGGAGGTGTTTCACGCCCATGAAAAATTTTGTCATGGCCATGACAACCTATGTCATGCCATGACATATGCTAACGGGCATGACACACCAAGTCACGCCCCTGAAATTGCTACTTGTCCCTCCTGTAACCTAGTTTTTACTATAAAAGCATTGTTTTGTGTTGACGGAAGACATTCCTAGAAATAGACTCGATTTTCTTCATTCTCTCTTCGATTTTTTACATCTCAAAGGCTATTCATGGGTCTTTCTTGGAGATTGATAAAGAAGATGGAGGGCTAACCTTCCTGACGCTAGTTCGGAGATGAAGTCGACGCCTAGGAGCACATTTGGGCATATCATTATTGTGTATCGTTTTCTTTTCCTCTTTTCGGATTGTTTACGTTATCTTGTGTTTATTGATTGGGTATTGTGTAGAAACGATTTTGCTCTATTGGATTGTTTTTTATGAGAACCCATTGCTAGAACTTTGAATATGATACGTAATAGTCGTGTTTGAATTCATTTGTGGCAACTAATGGTATTATATTTTCGTGGCCTAGGTTAAATAATCCGAACTTGTGTGATTATTGCTTAGATTGGTTTGTTTCTTACTCATAAGGCAGTTGTCCGATTAAACTTAGAGAGTTTATTATAGGTTATCTGATAGTTAGGGTTAATTAACGAGCCCTTCTTGAATAACTATGACCTAAGGAAAAAACTAGAATTAACAGTGTTTGTTGTTAATTCATGATCATTAGTCTAAAGAGAGGTAGGAAAATGATAATGCAATGACATATATGAAATCATGCATAGGCCGAGATTAAACTGAAGAGCAGGATTTTGAAATATCCATCAATTTTATCACTTTGCTATTTTTAATTTGAGTTACTTTTATATATTCAATTTTATTTTGTTTTCTAATTTGCATTGAACCAAACCCTCCTATTTTACTTATACGTATAATTTAGGAAAGTTATTAGAATTAATCTCGGTAGAAACAACCTAGACCTGTCACTGCTACAGTCGTAGGTTTAGTTATTTTGTATAGTGTTACGATACGTTACCACACATACAGTTTAATGTGTAAATCCATAGATTTTGACATGACATAAGGAAGATATAAGTGTTTAATCCTGTAAAAATTTTCTCTAATGCGATTTAGCATTCAGTAAGAGAAAACAATACAGTTTAACATTCAGAGAGGGAAAACAATTTTCTCTAATACAATTTTAACATTCAGAGAGGGAAAATGATTTTTTCCTAATACAGTTTAGCATTCAAAAAATAAATTTCTTTGATGTTGTTTAACATAAAGTTCAAAGAAATTGAAACCTACGAATGAAAAGATGATACGATTCAGATCATATAAGTATCATCCTAGTTTATTACACTTCATTTTTCATTTATGTTAGTGAGCTATTAGATATGCATAATTATATTAAATCTATGTTACACATGACACATTTATTTGATATTTTCCTGTGAGGTAGACAATAATTAATTGCATTTTAACAATTTTAATAATCTATTGGTTAAGCTAATTTAATTCGGATAAAAATAATAAAGTAGTTAAATAAGAGATTTAAATTAGTGGGTTAAAGTTCACCGAATAAAATAGAGCCTTGTTAGTGTGCTCTGGACCTATATTAAGCCCGTAATAGAAAGGGCCGATATAAAAGCTATAAATAGAAGGTTAAGATCTTTTGTAACTGTTAGAATAAATCGTGAACATAAAGTTCCTCCAACCTATTCAGTGATTCACATATTCAAAAAGCTGCAAAAAGGCTTTAACACGTTGTGGTGAGCAACTCCCGTAAAAGTCTCGATAGATTCGTACTCGTTTCGATTTTGAAACAATCGTTAGAAAATTATAGAATCGAAATAAAGTTTTTTTTGCATTTCTTCGTTGTTTCCCTTACATGTTCGATCTAAGATGCGTAACTAAGACTCCTGTTACATATTACATATGCTTACGTATTACATATGCATCAGTAGGGATTACATGAACATAACAACACTAAAATAACTCACGTGCTTCGGTCCATATAGATCTTATGCTTATGAACAAGGTTACAATTTCAAAATGCATCACTTAATGTTTATCATGAAACTCCTGGACTTCTACCCTAATGTTTATTACTGTCATGGATGTCACATAACCTAACTGCTAAAACCAGAGAGAAAAACCACCACAAAGTTTCTCATGAAGTTTTAGGCACTATCATCTTTGTCCTCACCAATCCAATCAGAATGGGCCGATGCGTGAGGTAACGAGTGCATACATTTATCGCTTCCAATATTATTAAAAAAAAGTTTCAGCTACAAGTATTGTTCAATTACAAAAGAGAAGCCATTCAACAAATTCCATATACTTAACCTGTTTTGCAGCCTGTTTTTATCTTATTGAGAAAAGAAAATAACTCATCAATCTAAAAATCCGTTTCTGTGGCAGGCGCACAAACACTAAGGTGATGATTATGATAAAGGTACCAAATAGCACATAAAAATGGGATAGCGAAGAGGGAGAAACTTACCACAAACGGGAACGTGATCTATAAATGCAAATCCATAAGGAGAATAAGACTTGTACTTCAATGACATCTATACTTCTCTCAACTGATAAACTCACAATTTGAACTTTAAACTTTGGAGTCCTCAAAGATATGGGTGAAAAAATCAAAGAAAAAGCTTACAAGCAGAAAATGCTATAGGAACTTTACAAATATTCCACTCATTGTTGATATCTTCTCAAGTCCTAGCTTGGCAAACAGAGAAAAATGACACTTCAATGCATCATCATTCTTCAGGCCTAACTCTTACATCATAAAAAGAAACTATTTCACATTCAATCTCGTGATAAGGAATACACAATAAGCACAAAACTAATGCATGTCTACTAGAAAATTCATAACCATGGGCCGAACCAGTGTGCAGCCACTCCCTTCAAAAGTTGCCCAGAGTGAGCAGTCCATATACTCACATCACATCCATGTTTTACCTATTAGGTGGGTACTTCTACTCAACTCATTCAGTGGATGCTAGGTGATTGCATTAAAATTGATGTTATAAAGCAAAAGGAAGATATAATTCGGGGTGCATAAGATGTGTATGCTTTTAAATTTCTTCAGAGGCAACTTCAAAACATATGTCGATCAGCATCAATATAAAAAAGGGTGTAATCGGGAACTTACAACTGCATCATATTCATGCGGTTCCCAGCCATTCTACCAACCACAAGCCCTTTGCTACCAAATAACTTCAAGAAAACATTCACAGGCTAGAAGAAGACAAATTACCAGACTAGCACAAGAAACTAAGAACAATAAATCATCAGGCACACGCACTTAACAAGCTTCTTTGAACACATTTAGTACTCTAAACAAGGAGTTAAACTCCATAACCCAACCTGTATGTAGGAAATAATAAGCAGATGAGCAAGAAACCTCGAGCATTTGACATGTCAATAACAGAACTGGCCAACCTGAAAGTTTGTGATCAAGAGTGATTCATGTTCAACAAGTGACTTCAGCTAAAAGTCCACTATAGACCAAAGTTACAATGCTTAAAACACAAGTTATAGAAGTGAATGTTTTATGGGCATGTGTATTTGCATCCCAGTTTGATACTCATATCTCCTAGATAACTTCCAACATCAAGATCTGAAAACATACTATCCACATGCAATACAAAAACTGGAAAGATCTTTTTCCACGAAATCAAACGGACAATTTTAACAACTAAATTACATTCCTCAATAGGCAAGTGATTCTTTCATCCGCATTCAATGATAAACGAAGTGTTGAAATAGTATTGAATTGATAATCTAAACTTAATGCAACTCATGAAGCAATTAACAAGCATTCAACGGGAGCAAATTAATTAAAGCAAACTTAAGTAGCGATATGATTTGTGAATAATTCGCCACATCATAAATGACAATCGAATTTATGATGAAAATAGCAGAAGAGTAACTAAAGAGCAGTTTTAAGACGAAGAGTAGACAAGAAAATTGGAAAATCAATAATAATTAAGGTCGAAAGCAGATCTAAAATTGGAGATAATGGAAATGATGGTATCATTGAATTCAAGTGATTCCATCAAAGACTTTTTTTTTTTATTTTGATATGAAAAAGGGTACAGTTAGCAACAAAGAGAAAACAAACACAATCTACAAGAATGGGATAAACAAAAAAAAAAAAGAAAAAGAAAGAAATGGCTAGAGTAGGGATCTAGTGTCTATATCTAATGAGCAGTTACATTAATAATAGGATCGGAGGCCGGGGACTGAGAAAGCAAGGCTGCTTTAGCAGGCAGGAGCTTCTTCCTCCGAGGACATCTGGGGCCGTAGATGAGGGGGGAGAAGCAAGGAAAAGCAGCATCCATGGAGATAAGCTGTGACTGGGGGATGGACAGTGGAGATGGAGATGGAGAAGCAGCGGGTGAGATCTGAGGGAGACGGTAAGATCTGGCGCTGATTCGGGAGTCTCGAAGTTGAGCAAGGGCTCCGGGCTTCAGAAACCGAAGGAAGGGCTCGGGAGATCTTCTGATCCTTTGCTTCATGCTTGGTTGCTCAATGTTGGAAGGAAGAGTATTGCACTGGTGATGTAGTTGTATGGTGTAGTGACTTTAGATTAGGGTTTGAGGGAAGGATGGATTTTTAAGGACGAGTGTATAGGCGGGAAAAGAGCCGTCGAGTGGGAGGGAAGATTTTATGTTATTATAGAAGGGATTTTTCTTTTTCTTTCTTTTGAACGCTGGTTTCTCATTACGAAGATCATGTAGGCGCGTGTTTGTTTCATCCCTTCCGCTCCCGGTCAATCGGTAGTCACTAGTCACTCCTTTCTCTTAGTATTATTTATTAACTCTAGGGTGCAATTGGCGGAAAAATGTTAGGAATATTGTATCCAAATAATATTAGAATTAGATAATATTATATCTATTT
>JANITW010000009.1:2001422-2031540 GCA_027564335.1 Erythroxylum williamsii
GCAATTTTTGACAATTAGGCTAGATTAGACCATTTTTATATTGGTTCCAATTAAGTGAGACGACCTGAGGTTGCATCTTATACTGCAGTCTTGGAATTTATTTTATTTGACCGGTTTCCAAGGATCGATCGTAAGATCGAATCGACAGAGCCGCGATCAGGATGATATGTTGATTGTTGATAAGAATGTTTCTAGAATCAACAATATGAAGAAACAACTAGATAAGTCTTTTACCATGAACGACTTGGGATCAGCAAAGCAGATTCTTAGCATGCAGATTATCAGAGACGGAAACGCAAAAAAACTATGGTTGTCACAAGAGAAGTACATTGATAAAGTACTTCAAAGATTCAAACTGAACAAAGCTAACGCAATTAGTTGTCCTCTTACTAATCACTTTAAACTGAGTTCCAAAGAGTGCCCTTCTACAGATGAAGAAAAGGAAGAAATGTCCAGAATTTCATATGCTTCAACAGTTGGAAGTTTGATGTATGATATGGTTTGTACACGGCCAGATATTGCTCATGCAGTTGGAGTTGTGAGTCATTTCCTTTCAAATCCTGGAAAGAAACATTAGGCTGCAGTCAAGTGGATTCTCAGGTATCTTCAAAGGTCATCCAAAATATGCTTATGTTTTGGAAGAGTAGAACTTATGTTAGCTAGTTACACAGATGCAGATATGGCTGGAGATGTTGACTCAAGAAAATCTACATCAGGTTACTTGATTACTTTTGCAGGGGGAGTTGTGTCATGGCAGTCAAAGTTACAAAAGTATGTTGCACTTTTTACAACTAAAGCAGAGTTTATTGCAGTAACGGAAGCCTTTAAGGAGTTGCTATATATGAAGAAGTTCTTTAATAAACTTGGTATCAACCAAGAACAGTATCAGTTGTTCTGTGACAATCAAAGTGATATTCATCTCGGTAAGAATGCCTATTTTCACTTACGATCAAAATATATTGATGTGAGATATCACTGGATCAGAGATATGATAGAGACAAAATAATATCAGTTAGAAAAGATCCATACTGATGAAAATAGATCCGACATGTTAACCAAGATTCTACCAAAAGGCAAGTTCAAGTATTGTCGATCAGTAGCAGGCATGATAGAGCCCTCCATGTAATCGAAAGGGGGAGATTTGTTGGACATGGGTCCCTCTCACATGGAGGGACTCTATGTTTCATAATTGCAGCACCAAAATCAGTGCCGCATTTCGCAGTTGTTGAAAATAAGAAAAAGATAGCTACAAGGCAACTGTCTCATGTAACAGAGTGCCTATATAAGGCACTACCTGCTTCATCAAAAACACACAACAGAAAAACCACAGAGAAAAACCAGAGCAAATGCTCTGAAGTTAGGAAATATTTTCTTAAATGGCTGGTGAGTGACAAAATAGTGAGATTAGTATTTTTAGGTTAGGAAAACATCTTGTGAGCCATTATTTTGGTTTTATCTCTGTATATCTACTATTTGTAATAGTGGAAGAATTATTCTGATTTTTGTCCGTAGATGTAGCCCAAAATTAAGGGTAAGTCACGTTAAAAATTTTGTGTCTATTTTGTTCATTTTATTTTTTCTTTCACAAAATACACCTGTTGTGTCCAACAATTGGCACTGGTTAGCAATAATGTTCGACAATATTATGGCTTCGTTTGGTAGACAACCAATCGGCTATTTTTTTCAGCTAATTGGTTGTCTTAGCTGATTGACTTTTCAAACAACTATAAAAGATGTTTGGTGATTAGCTTTTTGAAGGGCTGATCTAAAGTAGACAGCCAAATACGAAAACGCTCGTATGAAGGAGCGTTTTCAACAATCAGCTAAAATTTTAGGTATTAAAAGTCAATTATACCTTTTATGCAGTTATAGGTTATAAATAAAATATTGCCCTTAAATAAAAATAAAAATAGAAAGAGTTACATAAAGTTTTCATAGATAATGAAACACTACCGGTAAACATGATTCTCTAAAATCTAAATTTTTATAAAAATATTCAACAAACTATTAAGATATATAATATTCATATCCTTATAATTTTTTTAAAATCATGTCCTCATAAATCATTTTACACGTAAACAGCTAATTTTACCAAACATCTCTAACAAACAACTAATGCAATTCGCTAGTCAAATTAGCTGATAGAATTAGCTATATCAACTAATGCAATCATCCGATTGTCAAATAAGGCCTATGTCATATCATGCTATCAGACGGTTTTGGTGTATGCTGCTAAACTTAAATCAGAACTGTGCTCATTTTTACAAAAATACAAGCTGTTGGTATCCGCATGTTTCAAACATTTACAGTAGTTTTTCCCTGATAAAAGGATTTTGATTATCAGAACGCAACATATTTGCACTTCCTTCGTTTCCTTTTCCCATAGAATAGTTATACAATAAAAGTTATACCTGAAATCCTTTTGTGCAAACCACATACGGAAGACATAATAACATGAAATTTTATCAACTTGCTAGCTGTTCTCCACATATGTTGCTATTTTACGTAAAGAAATCATGCTACCTGCAATAAAATGTCAGGGGACTAGAGGCAGCAAATGTTAAACGAACTTCACCTCTCTTGCTTCTCAAAATGACTTCATCTCTGATTCATCTTAAAGTGTGAACGCAGGTGTATGATGTGACTAAGTTTCTGGAAGACCATCCTGGTGGTGACGAGGTTCTGTTGAATTCAACAAGTAACTCTTGGGTCTTGACCGAAGTAATTAAAGAACTTCAATGTTTTCACTATAAAGAACTTGACATTACATGTTTTCATTTTGCAGGAAATTATGCAACAGATGATTTTGAAGATGTGGGCTATAGTTCAAGTTTATGTTGGGGAAATTGACGTCTCAATCATTCCTAAGAAAACTACATATACACCTCCATAGTAGCAGCTCAACAATCAGAATAAGACTTCTAAATATATTTTCAAGCTTCTCAGTTTTTGGTTCCCCTTGCTATATTGGGTCTGGCTTTTGCCTTTTGTTTCTATGCCAAATCAAACTAAGGTGGTGGGGTTGCATTTGAATTACTGGTTTCTCTTAGTTTATTCTACTATAGTAAGCCTGTTCACGTTGTTGATGACAGTGTACCTCCTTGTTATCTGAGATGATCACACCGTTCACATTTGGGATCAAGTCTCATTGAACTATAGTCCTTATCCCTATACTTTATACAAAACTACGAAAACCTTGTATGGATTAAAAATAGGCTCCTCGAGCCTACTTTGCAAATTTTAGTTCCATCATTGGACAACTTGGTTTCAAGTCTAGCAGTTATGATCATGTACTGTTTCTTCACAAAACAAATCAAGCGTACACTATTCTCGTTCTCTATATAGATGACATGATAATAACTAGTGATAACAAACATGGTATCTCTACCCTTAAATCCTTTCTCCATCAACAATTTGAGATGATAATCTAAATTATTTTTTGGGTCCTGAGATATCCTCGGATGAATCTAGATACTATATGTCATAAGCAAAGTATGCTATCGATCTCATCTCTCGTGCTGGCATCACTAATACTAAGACAACTAGTACTCAACTGGACACCAATGATCACTTTTATGCTATTGATGAGAGTCTACTTATAATGAGATGATCACATCATTCACACCATTCACATTTGGGATCCAAGTCTCGTTGAATATCGGTCCACCATTGGTTATTGTTTTCTTTATGGGAACATCTCTCATTTCTTAGCACAGCAAGAAACAAATAATATCTCTCGATCTAGTATAAAAGCGGAATATAAAGCTCTTGTTGATACTACATCTGAACTTTTTTGGCTACAATAAATGCTTCAAAATATGGATGTATTTTTCTCATATGTTGTTCCTCTCTATTATGATAATAATAGTACTATACAAATTGTTCATAATGATGTCTTTCATGAACTGACCAAATATATCTAGATTATCATCTTGTTAAACATCATATTCCCCAAAGGACTTCTATATAGCTTGTTCCCATTTCCTGACAACCTCTGATTGTTGACTTCTCCGTGAAGTATCATCCACCTTGCACTTTATAGATTTTGTTTTCAAACTCAACCTCTAATCTTCTATGACATTTGAGTTTGAGGGGGGTGTTAACAATAACAACAATAAGATAAGATGTATAAAAAGCCTGGATCTTATCATCATAAGATGTACTTTGATATAATATGATAATGATTTTTTCATTATCTTTTATATGATATGATTGTATATCATAAAATTAGGGATATTTAGATAGACAAATTGTATATAAATATCCCCTCGTACATTGAATTATACACGCTATTTCTTCTTTCACTTTCTACAACGATAATTAAAAGAGTGATTCTCACTCAAAAATCTTAGACTTACAGAGAAGAAGTGGTGAAAGTTTTTCCTCGTCAGGAGACAAACTTATGTATATTGCGAGTTGTGGCTCGTGGCAAACTAAAGTTGACGTCAGAGCCTATTCAAGAAGCATGTTTAGACAATCCATTCCAACCCGAGATTCCAGTTCTAGCCATCAGATTAACCTTCACTCTATACTTTTTATTATACCATGTTTAATTTGTGTTCTTATTATAAAACAAAGGTTAACTCTGATTTTTTTAAAAAATAATTTGGTCCTTTATCCTGTTGAGTCAAATCCCGTTTGAGGACATTTGAAGCAATAGCATCACTATTAAAGGGACATACTCTCTTTTTTGTCTCCTTTCTCATGTACAGGTTGAGTTAGTGAACAACTCAATGGGTAATTTTCATCGTCAGAAAAAGAAAAGCTTGCTACATATCTTCTGGTAAAATCAGTTCCCTTTACATGACTAATTTGCAATTTGCATGTGAAACAAGTTAAGAGGTTTACAATGCCATCATGTGTCGTCAATATGGTGGGTAGGTATTTGATAATGAATGACAAATTCTAACTAGTTGACCGAAAATAAATGGCAATTAGGGATGTTACTATTGTAAAAAGAATCTTAGAATATATAGCAATAATTAGGGTTCGAGTGCTAGAGAAAAGAACAGCTGTATAGATGGATTAAGTCAGTGACTTATAATGCATTTATATATGGAAAGGCGGTGATATGACATCATGAGCTACAGGGCAGAAAGTTAACCAGTACCAATCTCATGTATTATTCTCTTTCAGCGGCTGGCTACTTCAAAGTTCAAACACAAATGGATTGAAAGCTGAGTTTTGAGTGGTCTGTTACTGTAAAAGCTCAATAATGGTGGCAGTGTACACTTTTCTCATTTTAGTAGGAAGGACATTGTTAGTTTTACCTTAAGGTCACATATGACATGTCCCCAACACTGATTCATCACCAACCCCACATAGCTAGAATCCAAAAATATTATGCAGAAGTTTTTGGATCAACCTGCCACTGCCATGTCCTTTTTCTGATCAATCTTTTCTTCAAAAAACCATCATCATCCCACAAGATGTTTCACACGTTTTGACTTACAGCATTCTGGATCTGCAGAATAGGCCACCTTTGTTCTTCAATGCCCAAATCTACCTCCACACTTTTCATGGAGCATGTTTTTACCCCAAAATGTCAGATCACATAGATTTTACGGTAAAAAAGGTCATGGCCTGCATGTAGGTGAGGTGGGAGTGGTTTCCTCGTTAAGGCCGTCTATTAGTAAAAAATGCAATAAATGTCCACTTGAAGTCTACTCCAACTCAGATTTGAAAGGAAAATGAAAAGATAGGATCATTGGAAATTGAAGATTCTCTTAAAGTTTCAGCCAACATCGATTAAGGATAAGCAGTACCAACCACCCACCACTATAACCACCTTTGCATCTTAATCAAGACAATTTATCATTCTAGCAGGCACAAGACTCTAATTCACATGAGATGAGTCACTATCACTCCTCAGTATCAAACAATATTGACAGGCTTAGCCTTCTGTTGATTCCGACGAAAACAAGCAATCTTCGTTTCAGTTGCATCCGACTAATTTTAGAAGCAAACAGAAGAGGCATGCATGTTCTAAGTTTTTGACATTAAAGTTCAGCTTCCTCATTCTTCTTGCCTAATTGTCTACTGTGACAAAAAGATCAGTTTCACTTTAATTCCCACGACTTTCTATGATTCTTGTTGCCAAAGCTTATCCATAACTAATACCCATTTCGATTTAACTAGCCTAATTCTCTATACTTACTGTTTATAAGTTATGCAATAAGCAGAAAGAAGCTAGGCGATGTCAAAATGACTTTGCCTGATTTTCCCTATCAAAGAAACTCGATAAGAGAATTGAGGCATTTTCTTTGGAATCTTCTGATTCTCCTTTCAGCATGAGACAACTTGCATAATTTGGCACAAACGGTCGCAGAGAGGCAAGCAAGTTGAGGACAAAAAGAGTACAAAAGTTGGACATGATAGCGGAGAAAGATTCTTCAAATACATCTAGCACCGGAGCAGCTACCCCACGTCACAGTTGCACCAACCGCTATGGCAGTTGAGGTTAAAATGTCTAATCAGTACTGAACAACAATATTTTTCAGCCAGTCATGGGCAGGCGTCATCGGTAGTTAATGAAAGACGAGTTGGCTCACAAGGAGATATGTTTAACTATAAATACAGAGAAGCGGTAGACGTTAGACGAAGAGACAAAAATTTGGAGGGGAAAGCCTCAAAATTTATTTCAAGTAGTTTTGGAGGTTCCATCAGTACAAGTATAGACAAAGGGAAGGAGAATACAGTGCAAAGGCAAAGACAATCTACTAATTTCTGTACCATCTAGACTGACCTAACAAAGACTGAAGCCTAGTCCTACATCCTCTCTCTTTCCCCTCTATCAGATGATCTGTTAGACAAAGGACTGTGATTTGTATCTTGTTGTGTAACTCACCCCTGTAATGTTACAGACCATTAGTCTACACATCTTTAACAACCCTACTTCTTTACAATTAGAAGAGTGATGGAAAATGGAAACAAAACCATCACCATGACATTTAAAAAAAGCTATTTCCTGCTACTTCAAACATCACTAGGCTTAAAGAGCAATTGCGTTTGCAGGGAAAATAATTTCTGATGGAACGTACACTATCGCCTTCTATGGATCTAATTTTTCCCATTCAAAACGTCCAGGAAGTGGCTTGTCTTTTACAGGGTCAAAGTTGTACCTGCATTTAGTAATGAGATGAAAATTTTCTTTGTTAACTGAAAGGAAATAAAAAGTAAGCTGTGCAGATGGAAAATATGAAGGCTTGAAGATATGCTTTTGAAATAATTTAGTTATACTTTTCAATAAATTGTTTCCGCTGCTCTTCTTCAGCTCCAGAGAAGAAGTCATTCATTTCGTGAGCTGTTGGGATGTGCTCATGAGCTGAGTTTTGTATTCTTCTGTCGGCATCAGTTGAACTGGATGGCCTAGTAGTAGAACCAGGGGTCCTTATGGTTTCTGAATCCCTTATCAAACTGCAAGGAGTAGATTCCCTTGTGCTCCTGCAAACAAAAGGCAAAACAAAAGACATTGACATAAGACGAGTTAAAATATGATACTAACTTAGATGTGTGTCTGTGTTACAAACTAGTGATTCCAGCGAGAATAGTAAAGTCACAATCTCATGAAAATGGCATTAACATGAAAATTGAAATAAGGCTGAACAAAATTGAAAAGATTAAATTGTTAACACATACTGTTGTTTTTACCACTTCACCCACTATCCCAATCATGCTAATGGCGGACAACTCACATAAATTTCCGTGAAGGAACAGTAACCCATCAACCACAAACAGCAAAACATTTGAATAGCCTTGAAGCAGAGATGTTGAAGCTACCACGAAATGCAGCTGGAAATTTTCTATTCATGACTACCTCAACTGCTAAAATGCATTGTAAAGATTCACAGGCTTCAGTTGACGGAAATGTGGAGGATACCTAAATTTTCCTCCATTATGATCCTATCCCTTTCTTCACTTAGATGGTATCAAATAAGCACTTGTATGCCCAGAAATGCCTTATTTGCCTTATATGAAGATTCATCATAGGTCCATTTCACCTTGTCCACTCCAAATATATCCTTACGATGAGACCAAACCCAAAATAGCAACGCACCAAATACATTAAACGAGTAGAAAAGTTATCAGAAATTTCCAGGTGTATGAATGATAAGGTGTGTAAGAATAAGATCATGTGAATACTAGCAGATTTACATAGACTTGTAATCAAGTTGATGTCTTCCAAACGAACTCCAACAAACAAAAATTCTGTGAGTAACACCAGTCATGAATTTACTAATGACTCTATCCAACTGAAAGCCCACTAAACACAATAACAATGCTTCTAAAGATTTGCTAAGCAAAACTTAACCTTAACACAGAAAGGGCATCAATGAAGGAAAACAGCTATGAAAGATTTGACGTGTTTTCATAAAACAATGCAATGGCCTTCTATGATCCAAAAACTAAAAAAATCAACATATCTTATTTGTAGGACATGAACATTGAAACAGAACCACTCAAGTTGTAGAATAGTAAAAATTGAATTATGGGAAAAGGCATTCTAGTCACATGTAAAATTACTATTTTCGTCCTCACTTGACAAATCAAACGATAACATCACTACTCGTTATTAAGCAACTGAAAAAAGTAAAAATGTCACATGAATATTATGGCCCACAGAGATGGAAGCTATAAAGAAGATTAGGGGTTAAGCAAAAAATTCAACAGCAAAAGTGTCTGTTCAACGAAAGCAGGCATAATTTGCGTCTTAAAAATAAAAAAGAAAAAGAAAAGGGTTATGCAGAATTCTTACCGACTAAAAGTTCAAAAAACAGTAAAGAGAAAAAGTTGGTCATCATACAAAAGTAGCAAAAACTTACCAAACAAAGTAGTGC
This sequence comes from Erythroxylum williamsii, assembly GCA_027564335.1. Taxonomy (NCBI): domain Eukaryota; kingdom Viridiplantae; phylum Streptophyta; class Magnoliopsida; order Malpighiales; family Erythroxylaceae; genus Erythroxylum; species Erythroxylum williamsii. The sequence goes on from JANITW010000009.1 coordinate 2,010,260, forward strand.
AAAGTCCAGGAAAAAGGTCAGAGAAAAAATATACAACAAAAGTATAACTTGAAGGTGAAAAAAGAAAATATAGAACACAACTTGCCACTGATAAATAGGGCTCGTTAGAACAAACACAGAAAGAAATTATGAAAGCGCGAAGAATTACATATAACCCCGATCCCAACCTCAACAAAAGAAAAGGGTTATGAATCAATTCGTTCAATCTACATTTTCACTTCTAATCCCCTCTTTCCAAACAAATCCGATTAATTCACACTCATTTTAAGTGGTCTAAAAAGTTATTACAATCAAATTCCCAATATAATAGATGAGGCATATTCTCAAGCATTTAACAGATGAGGTATATATATATATATATTATAAACCTCATCTGTTATATATATATATATACATATATATATAACAGATAAGGTATATTCTCAAGCATTTAACAGATGAGGTATATATATATATTATAAACCTCATCTGTTAAATGCTTATACATACATATACAGGATTAAGTTTTAAAGTTTGTATTTTCCTGCAGGAGATGGTATGGGTGAGCTTTCTTTAGCTAGTAGGGCCACCATAGCTAATATGTCACCTGAATATGGTGCAACTATGGGGTTTTCCCTATTGATCATGTTACCTTACAATATCTTAGATTGACTGGAAGGAGTGAAGAAACTGTCAGACCTTTCACTTTTCTTGTGCATAATGGAAATCAACATGAAATTTAAAATACTTAAAGAGATTTACTCTTCTTGTAGGTGACAATGATAGAATCATATCTCCGTGCAAATAAAATGTTCGTCGACTATAATGAGGTAAGGTCTTTATTGATCATTCATTTACTTAATACAATTAACAAAATGATAGGGATGCTAACTTTCTTCCCACCTCTAAATTCAGCCTCAACAAGAAAGAGTATACTCATCATATCTTCAACTGGATCTGAAGGATGTTGAACCTTGTATTTCTGGACCAAAAAGGTGTGCAATGTTTACTGCAAAAACCTCCTCCACTCATTGATACTACTTCATGCACCCGTGTGGCATCAGTTTTTCAGCTTTTGCAAATAAGATCTACTGTGCTTTCACAATTGATAAGACATCCAATCTAATCTCTTTTGTTTCACAGGCCTCATGATCGGGTTGCTTTGAGAGAAATGAAAGATGATTGGCACTCTTGTCTTGATAATAAAGTCGGATTTAAGGTCAGTTGTTAACTTAATGATGTAGGATAAGTAGAAGATATATCACTAGTAGCTAGATCTCACATCAGTTGTTAACTTAATGATGTAGGACGAGTAGAAGAGATATCAAACTAGTAGCTAGAACTCACAGAACTTGTAACATGGGGCTATTGGAATTTAAGTTTTAGGTTTGAGATTTCAGCTTAGGTTGTTGAAATTTCAAGTTTGGAATATTTGGAATTTTAGGGTTTGATATGACTGAAATTTTAGGTTTGATTAGCTAGAAATTTAGGGTTTTGGTTGTATTAAACTCAGGTTAAAGTGCTGGAATTTTAGTGTGGTAAACAAGTAATGACAGAGAACTAACTGTCACTCCTAAAGTATAAAAATTCACTCTTAGAAGAAAGAATTGCACCTTATTATTGAAAACTCAAGTTTACCTAAAAAATTTGGGTTCTTTTTTAATTGAAGGGCTGATTATCACATTTAGAAAAGTTCTTGGAACCTTTATTCTAATAGTAAAGTGATTTCCAACTAAGCTATCCAAAATAAAATTGAATCCTACAATAATAACCATTCTTTATTCTTAAATACGCCTAAGTCCTAACTAATTTATTATTACTTTCTATCAAACAAGAAAAAACTAATATGAAATAAAATTCAGTCTTTGTTGTCCTTGCTGTCACACCAACTATAAAATTCAGTCTTTGTTGTCCTTGCTGTCACACCAACTATGTTCTTCATTCCATCAAATTAAAGCTTGTGAATTAGTGTGTTGCCCTCTTTAATTTCTTTTGTAAACTCTAAGCTCTTTTACACCACTTAAGGTTGAAAACCTACAATTCATTTTACAAAATGATTGTGTTCAGAGTAAAAGTTTTGAATTAACTTTATTGATCCTTCTGATTTCATTGTGCAGGGATTTGCCATACCAAAAGAGGAACAGGATAAAGTGGCAAAATTCTCATTCCGTGGGCAGCCAGCAGAACTGAAGCATGGTAGTGTGGTGATTGCTGCTATCACCAGCTGCACCAACACATCAAATCCCAGTGTGATGCTTGGGGCTGCTCTTGTGGCTAAGAAGGCTTGTGAACTTGGCTTACAGGTTAGACCCATTTCATTTCTCAATTTTTCCATATAGTTTCTAATGTCCCATGCAAGGACCAAGTAGTCTTTCATTCAGGTGCTCTATTATGTGAAATCCTAATGAAGATCTAATGTATCCTTTGATTGACTGCTACCATTTGTAGGTCAAGCCATGGGTAAAGACTAGTCTTGCTCCAGGATCTGGAGTTGTCAAAAAGTATCTACTGCAGAGGTAATTCATGTTTTGGTAAAAACATGTATTGGAAGTGCAGTAACATAATGCCATTGTTTTGTCTTCGTTAGACCTGAGGAAGAAATCCGGCTAATCTTGTTCTTTTGCATGATCCAGTGGCTTGCAAGAGTATTTGAATCAACAGGGATTCCATATTGTTGGGTATGGATGCACAACTTGTATTGGAAATTCTGGAGAGTTGGATGAGTCTGTTGCTTCTGCTATTTCAGAAAATGGTAACTTTTGGAATTCTATTCATCTCATTAGGAAAAAAATATTGGGCATGCAGATTATTACTTAAGGTCTAATATATTTTCTTACAAAATTAATGTTTCTTTGAGAGAATGTTAGTTAAAATTTGTTTCTGTTTGTTGCTTACACTGTTTTATGTCTTTATTTCTTTACCCAGATATCGTTGCAGCAGCAGTGCTCTCTGGGAACAGGAATTTTGAGGGTCGGGTTCACCCATTGACCCGGGCCAATTATCTTGCTTCACCTCCTTTAGTGGTTGCATATGCCCTTGCTGGCACGGTATTATTACCTTTCCTTCTGTTCCCTGGGAGCTTGTTAATTTTGTTGGTTCTAATTCCTTAAAGAAATAACATGACGTCTTAACTGGTTGAGGTTTCTACCTCATAATTTTTGCATATTGTAAATGTATGAGGAATATCAGTTTGCGTTAGGACCATTTAACTTCTTGTAACTGTAATAGGATTTGTCTAATTACTACTACAACTATTTTGTTAATAATATAGTGATGAATCATCTTCCAGGTTGACATTGACTTTGATAAGGAGCCAATTGGAGTAGGGAAAGATGGTAAAAATGTCTACTTCAAGGATATCTGGCCATCAACAGAAGAAATAGCAGAGGTGTGCATTTGATAAAATTGATATCACATTTGAAAGCTCAATATGTAACTTTGTGGTCTAATTTTTGTTCCTTGGCAAGAATAGCACTCACTCAGGGTTTTATCCTGCCCAGGTTGTTCAATCAAGTGTATTGCCTGACATGTTCAAAAGTACTTATGAGACTATCACAAAGGGCAATCCCATGTGGAATCAGTTGACAGTGCCAGCTACATCCTCTTACTCATGGGACCCTAGTTCAACTTACATTCATGAGCCCCCATACTTCAAGGGAATGACTCTGGAACCTCCTGGGGCCCATGGAGTAAAGGATGCATACTGTTTACTCAATTTTGGTGATAGTATCACAACCGATCACATTTCACCTGCTGGAAGCATCCACAAGGACAGCCCAGCTGCAAGGTTCCTCCTTGAAAGAGGGGTAGATCGCAAAGACTTCAACTCTTATGGAAGTCGTCGTGGGAATGATGAAATAATGGCCAGGGGTACCTTTGCTAATATTCGACTTGTAAACAAACTTTTGAATGGGGAAGTTGGCCCGAAGACAATTCATATTCCCACTGGAGAGAAACTTGCCGTCTATGATGCTGCAATGGTAAGCGTTTGGTTTAAACATGTACAGAATTCTTAATCCATCTTCATTTCCTCTGAAACATTATCAAGGCCTAATCCTTTTTATTAGTCAAACATTAATGGCTAAAAATGTCAACGAAAACCTTCAAGGAACTATTTATAGTGGTAAAGGTGTGGTACCATTCTATCGAAGTACTTCTATTTGTGCATTTGTGCAAAAGCTTGTCAGTGCATATAATTCAAATTATTGTGTAAACTCGTGTCATTGGATGTCAGTCATTTTGTAGTTGAATTATGTATCAAATGCCAGAACTACGGTATAGGAATGCCAGATAAACCAACTTAAAGGCAGTATAAATGCTTGTTCAAGATTAAATACTCCGTCCGACTGATTGTTGGCCAACATACTATCTCAGAAATACAAGATTGCTGGATATGATACCATAGTTTTGGCTGGAGCTGAGTATGGAAGTGGAAGCTCCAGAGATTGGGCTGCTAAGGGTCCAATGCTACTGGTAAGCTTTGTCATTAAACTTCGTTGAGGATTTCACCTTTTTGTTTATGAGGTCTTTTGACTTTAACTTGATCTATTGCAGGGAGTCAAAGCAGTGATTGCCAAAAGTTTCGAGAGAATTCATCGCAGTAATTTAGTTGGAATGGGAATTATTCCACTTTGTTTCAAGCCTGGTCAAGATGCAGACACACTAGGATTGACTGGCCATGAGCGGTACACTATTGATCTTCCAAGCAATGTCAGTGAGATAAGGCCCGGTCAGGATGTGACTGTCACAACTGACACTGGCAAGTCTTTCACTTGTACTGTGCGGTTTGATACCGAGGTACGTATTGTCCATTTTCTGATTCTATGACGTGTCTTTCTTATATTGAGATTGGGGTTCTAACATGTTAGTTGGAAATTAAGGAAGCTAGTTCAAAATAAATTTATAATCCTCAAGTTTTTCTGGAGTGGGTAAATTTTATGATCAGCTGAAATCTTAGCCCGTTATGTTTCAAATATTGGACCTACCAAACCTTGTCCGGAACTTTTTTCCGTGGAGCATAATGTGGTGATACCTTGTCCTGAACATTTTTCCTTGGAGCATAATGTGGCGTTTGTTGATAGAGATGTAGAGACTTGTCCTTTAGAGGAAGTTATACCTGTGTTTTTTTAAAACTTGGTACCTCTCTGAAGCCGCCCGGATGATGGAGAAGTTTCTTCTGTAGTAAAGGGTGGTTTAAGTGTCTTTTTTTTTTTTGAAAATTTAAAATTGAATTGATTAATAAAGAAAAGTTACATGAAACATCTATCCCAATTAAAACAAGACAGAACGACATGAGGCCCTAACGTCAAATCGAACCCACCAATTGAATGCTTGTATATCAATGCCTCATTTTTGTTCCGCTGATATCCCAGTAATTTATTGAATGCTTGCATACGATGGCCTTGGCCTGAATTTTTACCTACTGATAGGAAATGCATGGTTTAGTATTTAAGCTCTTGGTCATTTATATATATATATATATTTATCATTTCAGGTGGAATTAGAATATTTCAATCACGGAGGTATTCTTCCGTATGTTATCCGCAATCTGAGGAAGCAGTAGGACGACCCTTACTTTTCACTCAGGGAGATGTTTCAATTGTCCAAATGTGAGAAGGGAATAAAGTTTTGAATAACAGGAAGGTCCCTTCCGTGGGGACATGCAATCTTTTGACATTTGGAAGTGGTTTCTTGTTTATCTAGAAAACAACTGTTTGTAGTCATATATTGCTTGTCATGCAACAGAGTTCATAATGCATGAGAACGTTTTGTGGTTGCAAATTCGACCAGATGCTGGGTCTGGTTGGTATCTCGGAACATTAAATTTGTAATTTAATGCGCCAAATTCTAACACTTTAAACTCTGTAACTGATTTGACATCAGCATCTTTTTTAGATTCAGGTATAATAAATTATTGGCAAGCTTTTCCAGGTATTCTTCCGAGTTCCAACGACAAATATAGGAAAACAATACTAAAGAAATTAATCTAACGTTTATCAAACGAACAGCAAAATGTTGTAAATTGATAACCTTTGTTTTTTTATATATTTATACGAGGCAATTAGGTTAGCATCTGATTGCATTTTAATGTGATCGGGTCAGGATTTGATTCCATTTTAATATGATTGGGTAAGGATTTGATTCCATTTTAATATGACTGGGTCGGCGATTGGGATAAGGCATTGATATACAAACACAACACACAATAACATAAAATAATTTAACGAACAATTTAAAATATATTTAATAGTTTTTAACACCATAAAATACTCTAAAATAATTTAGAATAATAAATATATTTTTACAATAATTAAAATTATAGAAAATCTACAACATATACAAATAATTATTAACTATAAATTTGGTAATGGAGTGATTGCTATCAACTTTGTCATTTTATGATTGAAAAGTGCATATCAATCATAATTATAATATATAAATTTTCACTGTTTATTGGATTGTTATTTTTAGTTGTTATAAGTTATTATAAATTTATTATAAATTTATTCTATTTGAATTTATTATAATGTGTCAAGTTATTTCAATTTGAACAATACAATCTTATGCGCTTCAAATTTCAATCATCACCATTCCTTTATTATAAAGAAAACACCAAATTTTATCTTGAAATTTTTGAAGGAATTATTGTTGGAGATACTGTATTTTTTTGAAATAAAAGAATGTAAGTTTTGATGTTTTCTTCATAGATTTAAATGGAACTTCAAATTTAATTATTGGTATAACAGTCTAGCTAAACTTTGGTGCTGTGATATTTATTAATTATGTACTAATTGTTAAAACATAAACATTATTAAGTGTCACAAAGGTCTGCTTTGGAGTTAAACTTATACCGTAAGTCGCGCCAATTTTCGTACGACAAACCCGCTTAGGTCCACTTAAGCAAAGATTCAACCTTCTCACGTGAATGTTGCCGAACAATTCCATTAGTCCTCGAATATCTCACGCGCACACAAGTGTTTAAAGCATTTCTCTAACATACAAAATAACACAATTGTATAACCTATATATATATATATAGCTACTCTTTTATTAACTCTCAACAAAATGTTAATAAAAGATACAAGTACTTTCTTCTCGAAGCATTTACAAGGAACTCCTTACTCGAAGCCTTTACAAGAAACTCCCTACTCGAAACCCTTACAATGAGAACTCCCCAAAAGCTCTAAACTCTCAAAGCTCTCTCCTCTTAGTGATTTCTCTCAATGAATGTATGACTCAATGATTGAATGAATAGCTCTAAACTCTAATGAGCTATTTATAAGCATCTCTAGATGACTAACTTATAATCCTAATAAAACTCTACTAGCGAAGATCATAATCTTATCCTATCTTATCTTTATCAGACTACATCAAACTAACTAATAAATAACATCCCCATCCATTTAGGACTCTATTTAATAGGATTAAGTTACATAACATTAACAAGAAAAAAGATTACCCTATTTAGGAATGATTCTCCTTATTCACGAAGATCTCCTCTATCTTCAGATAATCTTTCCATATGATCTTTGTCTCTTAAAGTTGATGCTCATCCCCTTTGATCTTATCTGTCATGTCATCATGTGTCACATCATCCACAGTTGCCACGTCACTGCTGATGTGTTTTCCAAGTCACCACGACCTATCCGCAGATAGGTTCATCAATGTACGTCCATGGATAAGTCCATCTTCCATGATCAAGCTTACTCATTGTGCAGTCTCGTCGCTCTATGACTAAGTACAAGTCACAATTCGAGTTAGTATAAAACCTCACATACTTTACATACCTTCGACCTGCCTTGTCGAAGTCAAGTGCTTATATGCCTTATCGCGCTTGCACACCTTTGCACATCGTTGTAGGATTTCACACGCCTTTGTGTATTCTCGCGCACTCTAGGGTCTCGCATGACTTAGTTCGCCAACTCTATGAGGCCTTGCATCCTAATCTCATGTCTCGTCGAAGATTTGCGCCAATGCGTGCTTACACATGCTCATGCGTATCGAATCTTGCCTACTCTTGAGATCTTCTCTGATACTTCTAGCATCCCTCACTTATTTCACAAGTTAGTCGAGTTTTGCTCATCAACTCGCAAGATTTTGCTTTATTCCCTTGTCAATATGCCTTCCTCATGCCGATCTGCATGCCAAGCATTGGCTAAGACTCGCCATCGCTCGCACGATCCCGCAATCTGGACTTAAGAGTTTAACATTAAGCTATGCTATAATTAATTTTGTATATTTATTTCAAAAATATTTTATTCAATGTTTTTATTACAACATAAATTTCTCTCTTGACCCTCTCTCTCTATTTATAATTAAGTTTATTGGCTATTCTTTCAACATCAAACATGGGTACGTATCTAACAATTTTGTTTGGCACACTTTAAAAATATTTTATTGTGTACATTATTTTAAAAAGATTTTGTTCGTATTAAAATTTTAAATTTTTTTCAATAAATTTGTCAGGTTATTTTAATATAAAAATTATAATGTCCATATAATTACCTTAAATAAATCAATATAATATACCTCAAAATAATACTAAAAAGATGTAATTTTATAAACATTTTTTTATATGAGGCAATTGAGATATTTTTAATGTATTAAATAATAAAATTCATATATGGCACAAATACAATATCTGGTAGCCACGTCATAAAATACTAATATGATGTAACTCATCTTGTCATCTATATTAACGAAAAGTTTAACATCGAGCAATTTTTGCTAAAAATTACATGTTGAAATATTTTAGCGCTATTTTTTTAAAATTTGTGCTAGTATTGGAAAAGCAAGTAAATTTTGTTTTTTTTACAATTAACCATAAATAAATTGGTTTCATATATCCAAAAATAAATATTGATTGTAAATTTGGTGCTGGAGCGAATGCTATCGACTGTCACATTTTAAAATTAAAATTTGCATTGCACATACAATTTCAATGCAAATTAACTCCTAAACTATTTTTTTATTTTCATTGGATTGTTATTTTTATATAAGTTTTACTTATTTTGGTAGAATTTATTATGACGTATCAAATTTTCTCAATTTAAATGATATGATCATGTTATCTTCAAATAGAAATTATCACCGTTCCTTTACTATAAAGGGAACATTAAAATTTACCTCATTGAATTCTTTGCGGGAGGCAATTTCTTTTTTGGTAAATATGAGAAAAATTGAGGGAGTTTTATAGATTAGATATTTTGCACTTTGAGTATGGAGTACGATACTTGATTCATATGTTGTTTGTCATGAGTGTGACATCATGCAATCATTATATATAATAAGTTTGGATATACTTAGGTGTTCGATGCATTTGTATATGCACGAGCATATCTATTCATTACATATATGTTGACATAAGGTATCATGTCATTTAGTAGCATGGAGATCCATGCCTTGAGAATAGTGACATGAGGTATAAGATGAACTTTCTTTTGGATTATTTTTTTTACAATATTTCTTCATCATAAAAGGAAGAAGTATTTAAACTAACTAATTTTGGAGAAATTATTTTAATAAAGAGTAAATGATGCCAACCTCTCCCATGTGGTTTCATAAACTCCACAAAAATATTTTTTATTTAATAACTCGTGAAAATCTCTTATGTTTTGTGAAAAGTTCATAATAAATCATTATGTTGACTTTCTTTGTTAACTTTCACTAAGCTGACATTTTGGAGCAAGTGATTCTATCATATGAGTAAAATCCAATAACTAACATTTCTCCCACCAAAACCACAATATGTTCACATTCATTGAACTAAAATTTTGTCAATTAAATGCCTTCAAATTCTGGCACAATTTCTTCCATTTCATAATTAATCAAATTTTGACTTGCTATTATATAAGGATATAACAATTATAAAAAGAGTCAATTTTATTATCCAACGATTGTTGCCTACATATGGGTATATGCCAATTCTAACCAACATTTATAACCATAGTTTGGCTTACCAATTCATAAATATTAAAAATACATTGAGATAATATCATTCATAAAAAATGACAATATTGAGCCCAACATATTGAAGAATGAAAATATTATACATGTAGATTGAGTTTCATATGATTAATAACCACTTGACAACTGATTGAATATTTCTACACTAATAATTAAGTTACAGCAAGTGTACGACGTAGTTGTAGCTAGCATTAATAAGTACAGATACATCCTATGAAGACTGTAAATACTAGTAATCTAATTTTGGTTTTGAATTAAAATTAAAACTAAACAAATAAACTAAATTAAGATTAAACAATTATGAACTCAAGACGAGTAAAATATGAAGAAATCATTATCAAAGAGTAATTTCTAGGTTATGAATCCCCTAAGATTCTTTAAATATTATTAACCTTTTATTGTGCAATGAAAATTTCTACTTTATGTTGATAACTCTCTCGAGACTAATAACAACTAACCCATTAGTTGATTAATAAAAATCTTTCTAGTTAAAACCCATAGGATTGGTTTATTGATTTATGAATTCCACTATTAAGTTTAACCTTAATCTAGAGGATTTATGTTGACCTTTCTCTAGATTTACATGCAACTCATTTCAATTATAGTAAATCTATGCATACAAAATGACTTTTTAATCTTAATCATATGAAATCAAATCATGTACTAATTTTTTGGATATATTAGAACAAAAGTAAAATGCATAATTGAATCACAATAATCAATCAATATAATTGCTTTAAGTAAAAGATTAAAACATATTGTTATCCCAAACTAGGGTTCGCTATACCTATACACTAATCACATTTAGTTACTATCATAAAGAACGAAACGAAAAATAAACAGGAAGAAAAACTAATTGAAAACAAAGGAATCATAATTCTAAATCTCCCATTTTTTATTGAATCTTGTTGTAAGTTTAAGGTTTGATGTTATAATCTACTGGGTCTTTTGATGCTTTCTCTTTGCTTTTCATGACCCTTGATCATAATTGTCACCTCTCTATGTGTCTTACATCTTAAATCTACTACAAAAGTTAGCTTTCCTTAAATTGCCTCCACTCATGTCCTTCTATAGTAAATTTTAGGATTTTTGAGATATAAAAGGTCACTTACACAGACAAGTGAGAGACCAAATAAATGTAAAAAACCTAAATTTATGATTTTATAAGGGCAAAAAGACTTACACGGGCAATATACACAGCTGGGTATCTCAAGATACATAGGCATGTAACTTCACAAGACTAAAAATGAAAGATCAAAAATATAAATGAAAACAAATGGATCTTTAGTGATTACCACTACATACTAGGTGAAAAGAGAAAATGCTGACTATTTTGTTCTTTGTGAGACACAATTTTTTTTCTCAAATTTCAGCCCGTGCACCTTTTGATTAGAGAGACTAGTCAATTTGTCTGAATTTTTTTTATGGAGATAACTAACATATTTATCTTGATTTTGTACAGTATGATTTGCCATCGGAGCTTTGTAACTTATCTAGAATTTTGTGAATAGTAGCTCTAATAAGAGCTCCTTTTAGGCTTCCTTGATTGCAAGGAGTTCGAAACAAACTGCCATTAGAGTTTGATTTTACCATATGATTATAGAGTGTGTTCACTGTAGTTGTTAACCCTCCTACCTATAAAGGCAGGCATTGTTAAGTTGTCAATTTGTGTTTATTTTGTATTTAATTATCTTTAATATGTTGAAATTATTATTCAAAATTAATGGAATTGTCTCATAATTGTTCTTAGATGATTTTCAATACCATAGAGATGATATTTAATTAAAAAATGCAAAAGAAACAAAGAAAATCTGAAATTCTAAGTTTTGCAGCAATTCAGTGACTAAGCGTGGGCACGTGCAAGGATTAAAAAGAAAAGTCTGCAGATCTAATTTGAAATTTAAATTTGATTCTTTTGAGATTTTCATATTCTTTTAAGTTCAAATTTATGGAGATTCACAATTTGAACATGTGGGAGACTTGATCTGCAAGAGAGGAGGGAAAAGGAAGGGAGCGGGAGGCATTAAAAGTGGAAAAACGTGGCTGTTCACGTTAGTTGTTGTTTTAGGATAGTTAAACAATTTATGCAGTTTTTCTCTTTCATTGTTCTTACGTTTCTGCACTTTTTCTTCTAGTATTTTCTTATTCTTCAAGAAAGACTAGGGATGGAGACTCCTTGTGTTGTTATTTCTTTGATTTCTACTTTTGTTATGAATAGCTGAACTTATTTTCTTGGTTGAGGAGAACCTTGTTATCAACTATTATGTGTGAGATATTTCAATAAAGTTTGTTCATTGATAAATATTGAATATCTTCTGCATTACTTTTTCTAATTGAATTGATTGATTTCCAAGTGCTCAACTATGGATTAATTTGTTCAACAGCTAGATTAATAAAATATGACGTTCAGTTTTGTTAATCACAAGTAGCAATTAGGATTACCTTCTTTACATTAGAGTCAAAAATTCTAAGAAGATATTCACTTGATTAATTGCATGTTATACATGTATTATCTTGCTCATTGGTTTTTTGATTCTTAAAGCTATTATTCAATTAAACCTACGATCGTATCTAGGTTGTTGTTTAATAAGAATGCTAGGATACATTTTTCTAGTCATTTACACTTAAGAGAAAATATCTCCCAATTAATGTTTATTAATGATTGAAATTTTATATCGGGGATCCATTTCAGTGTGATAACATTGATGACCCGAAAGCGAAGATTTTCCTATTAAATTTTCGAATCCAATTATTTCTTTTGATTTGCAATTTTTCTTATCTTTTTCCTTATTTTGTCGTGAATTGAAAATCCCCCCATTTCATTACTTCTTTTTCGTTTTGAATTCGTAACTTCTTTACCGTTAAGATTCCTCGTGGGAACGATCTCCACTTACTACTATTACATTAATTTGTACTAATGAAAGTTGGTTTCTTTTTTAATTTAGTTGCAGGCGACAGTAGTATCAAATTTTGGCATCGTTGTTGGGAAATTTCTTAATGGTTTTTTAGTGATGTTTTTATTTTTATTTTTGGTTTCGTTGCTCTTGGTTACCTTGTCTTCTGTTTGTTTTAGTTTCACAACTTTTTCTAATTTTTTGATTTTTTAGTGGCATGGCTCATTATTAGTATGCTTTTGATTCTAATTTTTCATATTATCCTTATTATAATAATGAGTTTCCATTTGTTGCTACTTTCAAATTTGACCATTAAGTGGCGAATTTCACACCCTTAGCTGCGCAAGTACAAAGGGAAGACCAACAAACTAAGGTATATGAAGTTTGCTCATTTTTTGGTTATTCTTTTTGTACATGTCTTGTTTTGCAGGATACACAGTATAGATTCACTTCTCCACTAAGTTATTATCAAGAGCAGTCCTACTTCGAGTTAGAGCCTCCACCTCCACCATCACCGCCACAAGTTGATGAGATGTCTTTGGAGGAGATTGTAATGAGTTTGGCGACGAGCACTTTTCAATTCCAGCAGGTAATGAGGAGTAGCTTGAAGACCTTGGAAGATCAATTAAGCCACTTAGCAGAGAGAATAGAAGCCCTAGTGTTTGCAAGAGTTCTTAGCCAACAAGAGGGTGATGTGGAGGAGTTGTTCATTCCTTTAGAGAGTGGAGATCATTTGGAGGACCTAGAAGCAATAAAGGAAGGGCAAATGGAGTTAAAAGAGGAAGAGATTATAGTTCGAGAAAAGATGAAGGATGTGCAACCTCCTAAGGTAAGTAATGCGATTCATGTTATCACTAATCGAATTTCGTTTCCTTTTTCTAGTTGTTTACAGGTAAAAGAAGAAGAAGAACAAGAAGAGAAGCAAGAAGACAAAAAGTCGCTAATCATATATGAGTTGAATGACTTATGGCAAGCGAGCTGAAGACTAAAGGTGGCAAGCAGGATGTTGAGTCTCCACAACCATTGGCGTTACTCTTATGAAGACCATAAACGATGAAATTCCACTCATTAGAAGTCATGGAGCATCATGTTGAGAAAGAACCGAATTTATGGAAAGGTGCTCCAGGCTCCTCACGGAGTTTAAGCATACTTCCTGTTGCACTCAAGCATCCATTCAGTAATGGATGATGCACATGTGCCAGGGTCAAGCTTCTGACCTTTGATAAGCACTTAATGGGAGGCATCCCATTCGAATCTCTTTCTTTTATGTGTTTTTCTCTTTTATGTATATCTTTTGAGTGTTTGCTTTGAGTGTTTTATTTATTTATCTTTGGTTTGTTTTGTTTTAGACGTTTGAAAAGGAAGCTGCAATCTTTCACTTCAACACTGTTATCTGTGTTTTCAAGCTGCAATAATTCATTTCAAAGCTGCATATGGCATCTTCAATCTGGGGGAGTATTTATGTTCCCATCCCTCTTTTGTGTTTTTATTGTTTTTGGACATTGAGGACAATGCCCATTCTAGGTGTGGGGGAAGGAATTGGAGTTTTTTGTGTGTGATTCTTTTCGGTTTTTGCAAATTGGTTATGCATGTTAAGCCATAAAGCTTTATCATATTAGTTTAGATGATATTGAGTATATGCATGAAATTAAATTGGGCTAAGTGAATCTTAAGTGAAACATGTTGATTGATTGTAATAGTTGATCTTATAAACTTAGTCAAAATTTTGACATTTGAGTGATGAGGTAATGTGTGAAATTGAAGTGAATTCTTAAGTTGAACCTGTGCGCGAAATTTGAGCCTAAATGACATCATCTTTATGTCATTCTATTTATTTGAATTGTGTGATGCTCCTCTAGTCATGTTTGTATTCAGAACTTGCACTAAACCGGATTGATTTTTTTATTTATTATATGAGATATAGAAATGATTATGGTCTTGCTTGTTTCTAAACCCTTTAGCTTAAAAATGATCAACCTAATTATTTTCCCTTTGTATACATTTTTAAGCCTGTAACTTTGTTTTTCAATCATTCACCTTACATTGAAACCTAAAAACCCTATTAGCTTTACCCTGTCACAAGTTAAATAAAGCATTGAGTAATTTGAGACTTTTGTTTTGTATTGTATTCTGAGATATTTTTATAGGTACATCTACTCATGTGTTTATTAAATTATGCTACTAGTAATTTCTCTTGTTTTTATGGTTTTCTCTTGATTTTAGCGTTATTGAAGTAAAAAAGAAAAAGAAAAGAAAGAAAAGGGATAAAGAAAAGAAAACACAGAAAAAAAGAAAGAAAGAAAAAATCAGAAAAAAAGAAGAAGAAAAGACAAAGAAAAAGAATAAAGCATAGTAACATTAATTAGTAATGAGTAGTTGTAGTCCTTTGTATTCATATGATTATTTTAGAATTTTAATTTGAGTGCCCCTTTTACTAGATATTTTGTGAATGCTTGTGATCAACCCTTAGCTATTTTTACCTCACCTGTGAACCTAGCCTTATTACAATCCTTAATAAAGCCCTTCTGATCTATTAGCTCATGTAATCCGAATAAATGATAACTGATGAATTTTCAAGCCTATAGTAGTGCAATTTGTTGGAGAGAAATTTTAGTGAAACACTTTGACCTTAAACTTGAGCGTAAGAGAGAAATCTGTGAGAAAAATTCACTTTAGTTTCATATTTACTTTTGAACAAAAATGTTTTATTTTGACTTTGTTTATTTGTATAGGAAAAAAGTGATTATGATATGTGTTACAATTTAAGTCTTACTGGCCCAAGTTAACGGATTGTATTCACTTAATTTTTGAATGATAAATTGATAAAATGTAGGGCGAACAAAGGTTTGGTGTGGAGGAGGCGCTCCATAACATGATTTAATTCCCATACTTGCCTTCCTAAGAAATAGGCTGTAACCACAGCTTCCTGTGTCCTGGAAAACACCTAAGATGCTAAATCTGCGGGGTACCACTTGGTATTTTCGTATGGAGCTTCGATTGAAGTACTTGACTGATCATCAACAATCGCAGATGTAAGTGTTCCTTTGCGTAAACACCCTGACATGTAACTTAATTCTCTACCATACTGTCTGATGTAAGTGTTCCTTTGCATGTACGGTGCATGTATATTCTAACAATAATACTAAAATCATTTTTAAGCTTATCAAATTTCCATAAAACTTTACATGAGAATATAATTAAAGGTGAAAAGGATCTTGTATTCATAATCCATTATCATACTATATAAATTTTTAAATTGGGCGCCAATGGCAGTCACCTGTTAGTTACAAGTTAAATAAGAACCATAGGCAACGATGGATGTTTCCTGAAATTGTGGCATATGGTAAGTTTTTTTCTAAATATAGCACATAAATCCAGATGTTCTGTAACAAAATCATTATAACAAACATAACCAAGAAAAGAAAAAGACAATTTAGCTGCTTGTTAATAAGTCAATGTCAGTAACACAGCAGATTCACAATACATATGGCGGGCACATATGAACAAGCACAAATCTGAAACAAAAGTTGGCATTGCATTAATCACTTCTTCTTCCCTGCTTTCCCTTCCTTTAATCTTATAACTTCATTGGCGTATCTCACTCCCTTACCTTTGTATGGTTCAGGTGGTCTCCATTTCCGAACGGAAGCAGCAAATTCACCAATGGAGCACTTGTCATGTCCACTCACAATTATTCTCGTGTTCTCTTCTACCTTTATGTTTAAGCCATCGGGGATTGCCATCCTAACTGGATGAGAGAATCCAAGGCTCAATACCAGGTCTTTACCTTCTATCACAGCACGATATCCAACACCAACCAACTGAAGTCTTTTCTCAAATCCCTTGGATACTCCCACCACCATGTTGTCTGTAAGTGTCCTGACCATTGATTTGTGTAAGCATTTGAGCCAGTGATTTGTCAAGTGCAAAGTAAAAGAAAAGAATGAAAGTGCAAATGATGGCAATATATGCTGAACCTGTGTCCATTACCGGGAGAATTTTGACAAAAGAAGTTGTGAGAAATAAATTTTAAAACCAAATGACAGAAGCATTTACCTGAAAAGTCCATGCATTTGATTGGCCCTTCTAGTGTCCAATGCCTTTCTAACCCGAATATATCCATTGTCTTCCCTATCAATCTTGACTTCACGTGGGTAAGTCCTCGAAAGTTCTCCCAGAGGACCCTTTACTTTTAGATATTGACCTTCCAATGTAACTGTCACGTTGGATGGAACTTCAATTGGATGTTTTCCTATGCGGGACTCCTTACATTCTATGGTCTTTCTCAAAAAGCCAATGCGAGCTACAGGGAAATTAGGAGTAGAGATTCTACTGCTCTCACCCAAAAACACTGATCTCAAAGTGCTGAAACATGACATGATGAGTATTAAATTTCACTGCTTTCATGCAATTACATCAGTAAACGGAAGCCCATATGAATGACCGCAAACAAATTTTTCCACCATAATTGTCTGTTAATTGGTATACATACTTGTTGATAGAAAAATGTATGACCAATCCCTCTTGATCTACATACTAAAAAGCAGCTCAGTGGTTAGTATTGAAATTGTTTTGAAGGTTGCGTCAACAATACACTGTTTAAAGGAAATGAAAACTTAGCTTTGTAAGGAGAATTCATTTGATAAACAAGCTAATAAGGTTCTCTGTAAGGCTTGGTTAACAAATGGGCCAGGTTTGAGCAAAATGAGATCAAAAGCAGCTTACTTTATGACAAGTTTCAAAGATAAAGGCTCATTAGGACAAGCTCATGTAAGATAAAGATTCATTTAGGACATGCTCATGTTCTGGCTCGTTCATCAGCATAAAAAATGACTCAGCTGGACCTTACCGCTCACCTTAGAATTATAACGCAAATCATCATCCTGCGCCAATAAATCGATAAGCCACGCAAAACCCATTTCCAGTTTACTCTCAACCAGCATTCAGTAAATGCTTCTGTAAATTTAACGTAATTTAAAACGGAAAAACATTTCTTTGAACACTTGTAGATACCATATCTAACAGAGTCAAGATCTTGAGAACGAAAGGAAGAAAAACAAATATTCTGATTTTAAATCTCAGCATTCATGAACTCAAACTCTTCTCAACCCATCCAGCTGAAAAAACACCTAATATTTCATTAAACCCAGAAAAATTCTTGACCTTGGAAGTAATAAACCATCATTTTCGTGAGCCAGACACAGCCAACGAAAGAGAGGTGAAATTACACACAGCAAAGCATGGAAAGGCATAATTGAGAGGAACAAGAAGAAGAAGAAGGGAGAACTTGGAGTTGTACCTTGTTTGAAAGGAAGAGCTGATAGAAGAAGCCACCGTCATTGTGAAGAAGAGCAGCTTTGAGTATCACTCCGCTTGCTGATAAGGAAAAAAAAATAGAAGAGTGGTCTACAGTACACTCACTAATTTTACCCAGTCACTAAGTAATGTTTTCAGCTTTTTTGTTGTCTTATTGGGTCGGGTCGGGTTAAGAATTCAATCAAATATCTTAAGTTCTTAACCCTTCGGTGGATTGGTGACTGGGTAACTGATTAGGCTCTCGCGAAGAGCCCGTTGGAGTGATACTACTAGAAGAAGCTATGACACTAATTATTTTCTTTCCCACCTGTATGTCATACTTGGGGATCTAACCTTATCGTTGATAGCCCCCTAACATCCGATTTATTGGCAAGACAATTAATAAAGAGGATTAACCTCTAACTCTTGATACTTATAATGGTATGCAGAATCTCATTAATCATGTCTATATGGAACTTATGGACTTATGTAAAGCACATGACATAATGAAATGCAAGGCCTTCTTCTCCTTAAGATAAGGTTAATCTAATCATGTATGCTGAGACGGATGCACATTGGGAGCGCTTGCCTCTACTGTCTCTAAAAAATTTCATATAAAAATATTATTATTTTAAGTTTTGATCTCATAAAAAAAATTATTATTATTTTGTTTTCACTCAAAAAAATTTCTAAATCCTTCCCTATATATCAAAGCTTACAATATGCTTTGGTAGTCTACTTCCAATTGCTGAATAACATATGTGTATCTCGCTTTGTAAGAAATGGGTGTAGACAGATAGATTCAACATATTTAATTTTGTAACATAAATATCAAAGGAAAGCCTTAGGGATTACTTAAAGTTTGTCATCCTAGAAGCCATCATATTCTTAATTTAGATATAGCTAAGGCAACAATGGTCTTTGAAAATGAATTAAGATCTAGACAACTAAGCTTGATATAAAAGAAAATATATTGTAGTTTAAAAGAAGTGTATATGAGGGCATTTAAGTATACTGATCTTGAAGATGTAGCACCTAATATACAAATACAAGATGACTAGACACTAAAATTGAAAAAGGAAAAGAAGAGCAAAGGGTCCTCATTTTATCGACAAAATTAAGAAAAATAAGTCATAAAGAGAACAAAATGGAGTCATAAATGGAAAGGGAAACGAAGATGTCAAAGCTGAACACCTCCATAAATAAGGTCACTAAATATATCCTAAATAATGATATGGAAATTAAGGTGAACAAAATGTACATTATTGCCTTTACAAGAAATAAAGATTTTATTGTTGCCTCATTAAAATATAGGACATGAAACATAATATTATAGGGATAGGGTAGTTTAAAGTTTTATTAGTCAAGGAATTCTTAAGGGATTCCTAGTTAGAAATGAAGATAGATAAAATAAAAGGGTATAAAGAGAAAGCAAGTAAGTTACTTAAAGATCAAAGACTATATAGTTGTAGATAATAATTAACCATCACGGAGGATAATCAATCTTATGATATGAGGTGAGCATATAGATATAAAAGAAACAATAAATAAACCTAAAGGCAATAATAAAACGAGCAATAGGAAAACCAAGGACTTGAGTAAAGGAGTAAAAAAGCCTAAATAACCTTCCAAGATAATGAATGGTGAAACTTGATGCATCACCATGGGGATCTCGTAGTTATGACATTATCTATAGTAAATCCCTTAGTGAAAAGAATACTAGTTAATACAAGGAGAGTAGTGGATATCTTATAACACCTTCATAGACCTAGGATTATAATCAAATGGACTAAAACTTATTGCAAGCCTACATTAGGCTTTCACGGAGATCAAATTTATACTAAATGTTGAATCTTAGTCTTAATGATAGATAATATACATGACATATTTTCAGGTGACAAGAAGACCGTTAACCTAAAATGTTATCATTGAAACACAAAGTTTGTGTTCATTTCTGTATACTGGCTTTTAATAAAGTTCTCAATCTCAAATAAAGCAAAAGAAGTTCAAAGAATGGAAAATGATTACTATTTCACCTCCATTAAAGAAATAATATCATTTAGGAAAGGAATGTTTAAGATGTTAATCCATAGACTAGGCCTCGGGTCCTACAAACATGGACAAAATAACATCATTTTGAAATCTTTTTAAAAAATAAAATGTCGGCTCTGAGATTACATAGGTTGGGCTCTCCCAGGCCTATCTCGGCTCAGCCCATTGCCATCCCTAAATGTTAAAGATCCAACCAAGGAAGTAAGAGAGATCTCAAAGAAAGAGTTAAATGTATACCAAATGGTAATTTTTATGGATGAAAATGTTTGAGTATAAGCCTCTTTTAAAGAGGTAGGGGACAACCGAATACTGATTCAATTCTACCATGTGGTGGACAAAAACAAGATATTGTCTGGCAGCCCATGGACGTTTATTCTAATGTTGAATACACTCCAAGAAAATGACGACCAGCTGGTGGTGAGTCTGTCTCAATTGGAAATTTGGGTCCAAGCACATGACATACCTTCTGCTATGGTGAATGAACGGACGACAATCTAGTTGGGGGACGCTATAGGTAAGTTCTTGAAATTTGATGGGGAGACTCGGCACGAGCAGAGGCACAACATGTTGAGATTTCGGGTGTCAATGGATATAAGCTTAAAGTTACTGAGACAAAAAATCTTGAAACAACAAAATGGTGATAAAGTGACAGTGAAATTCAGATATGAGCAGTTACCCAGTTTTTGTTTTATCTGTGGCAAGATTGTGTGTTGAGAAAAAATCCGTTGGATCAACAAACCTTCGTCAGTAAGTTATGTGCAGAAATAAATGGATAAAACAATCATACAAGTGCACACAATATTTTACGTGGTTCGGCTCAAATCTTGCCTAAATCCACGAACTCCAGACAATCGGAGATATTTTACTATAAGAAAATAACAGGAGATTACAAAATGTCACTCTAGAATTTTCTCTCTACCCGGTGAATCCCAAATGTAACTAATACAATTACAGAGCTCTCAAAAAAGTGTTTCCCACACTCTTTCTCTTTTTTATTTTCGACGCCCAAAAGATGTAGAGGATGCATCTATTTATAATACTAGCACATAAATCTTAGTCAAGAAAATAGGCTAACCATATGGCTTATTTTCAAGC
>JANITW010000009.1:2063750-2078065 GCA_027564335.1 Erythroxylum williamsii
ATATTCACTTAAGTACCGAAATATTATAAATATAAGCTATGCAGTTAGTGAAGGTGGATGATTTGACTGTTACGATGAGGTGTTGCCCCTTCGCTTCATCTCATCCATCTCATTACGGAGTTAGGTTATGTACTTCATCAACTGTTGCCAATGAGTTGCTAGCGTCTCTATTGTACTCTTAAGCTGAATGAATGTCTCATTGGATGAAACCGCCTACTAGATCTAGCTGTAATAGATGTGGAGGATTGAGAATAACATGTGTTTGTAAATTACATTGAAATCAAATTTCATACATCAAAGTTAAAAAATCAGAATATAAGTGTAAAATTTAGATACTTACAAGTTTCTCTACATGCTTTTAGTGGGTTATAGGGCCTCCAGTGTGTATGGGTAAACTCTCTCCCTTAAATCCTTCATGTTTGTCTGCAGAATTATGCTCTAAAATGGAGATTGCCTTGGGTATTACCCAGTACTACTGCCAACAATTCCATATTTCTTTAGATATAAGGATATACACAACAGGAGGGAATTGATTACAAGGAAACTTTTTAACCTGTTATGAAGTTTGCTTCAATCCGTCTTATTTTGACTATAGTAACTAGTATGGATCTTGAATTACATTAAATAGATGTAAAACGTGCTTTTCTCAATGGAGAATTAGATGAAGAAATCTATATGGAACGACCTGGAAGTTTCATCAAGGCAGTCTTCAATTTATGGCATGAAGCATTCTTCAAGACAATGGTACATTCGTTTTTATAATATAATTATTTCGTATGATTTTCAAATTATCAATGAAGACCATTATGTGTATGTTAAGAGATCCAAAGATAAATTCACAATTTTATCTTTATACGTGGATGATGTATTGATTGCTTGTAATGACTGTGTGTTTCTTACGCAAATCAAAAAGTGGTTATCATCTGAATTTGAAATGAAAGACATAGGTGAAGTGGCATACATTCTAGGAGTCGAGATTTCAAGAGATCGTGCGAAGAGATTGTTATCGCTTTCATAAGTGATGTACATTCAAAGGATTCTTGAATGATTCTGTATGCAAGATTACAAACCAATTGATAATCTTATTGCTAAAAATGAAGGCCTTAGTAAGAGAAATTACCCATCAATGCCACAAGAACGAGAACAAATGAAGAATGTTCCCTACTCTAGTGTAGCTAGAAGTCTTATGTATGCAATGATATGTACTAGACCAAATATTTGTTATACTATTAGGATGGTGACCAGATATCAATTAAATCCAGGCTAAGCATATTGGAAAGCAATAAAGAGAATATTGAGGTATCTAAAGGGAACTGTAGACTATGCATTATGTTATCAAGGCAATGATCCATATATACAAGGGTGTACAGATGCAAATTGGGGAGGAGATTTAGATGAAAGAAAATATAGCCCTGGATATGTATTCTTACTAAATCATGGAGCAATATCATGAAAAAGTAAGAAGCAATCTTGCATTGCATTATCCACAATGGAAGCTCAATTTATAACATTCTCAACTACAGTACAAGAGGCTGTGTGGCTTCATTAATTCTTAGTGCATTTGGGAGTCATTAAAAGCGAAATTAATCCAGTGACCATCAACGGTGATAGTCAAGCTGCAATTGCTTATACTAAAGACCCCAAATTAAATTGTAATACAAAGCATGTAGATACCAAGTATAATTATGTGAAAGATATAGTTGCACGAGGAGAAGTGAATATGAGATATAAATCTACGCGAGATATGATAGCAGACCTAATGACAAAGTCAGTTTCTAGAGATGTATACATTGGGCATCTAAAGTCACTAGCACTACGTAGATGTTGAAATGTACTGATAAACATTTCTCTATGTACGTTCACTTAGAATAATGTCATATGTTTGGATATAATGTATGATGAAGATTATGCATTGTGTATTATTTGATTCATGAATATATGTGTTTGTGTATAAATATATTTTAGGATCAATCATAAGTATATGAGATAGATTTGGATTGGCCCTCTTACACAAGAAATCACCTCTAGTGTTTATATTCGCTAGAGATGAGTAATGTTTAAAGTTTATTTTTTAGGTGATAATTGAAAGCGAGAAACTTAAACTATAAACGTCGCAAAGAAATTGGTTCAACGTGAGTTATTAATCACTATATTTGTCTTATATTGCCAGATGTGAGTTCTGAACAGGTTTTGAGTAGATAAGTGAACTCAAGTTAAACATTGAGTATGTTTGAACTATCATTTGTACGGTATTTCTTGAATGAAAGATGTTCAAGTTTAAACAAAGTGGGTAAATATCGTAGCACATGACTCTTACCATTGTGCATAACTGACCAAAGAAAGAGATTAATGTAAGTCGCCAGATCTCAATTTACATTGTGTGAGACCCTTGAGGATGAGAAAAACCTCATTATATACCCTTATGACTCTGTTTCATTCTTAAGAATTGAATTTAAGGTTTGCTACTTTAGGTTATTGCCAAAAGATCATGCAAGATGCGATCATATGGAGTAATCCTAGGAAAGCAAATTAAATTTAATTCAAAAGAGAATTGAGAACAGAGGAAGGTTATTTAATTTAGATTATTGACTTGCATGAAATGTATTCATAGATGGCCATCATCTCTTTAGTAGAGACCTTGAATACAGTTATGACACAAGAAACTAAAGGAGATCAAAGAAAAGTGCAAATGCGAGATATAGCCTAGACTATAGCATACAATGTCTGCTAAAAAACACTTAAGTGCAAGGATTAATTTGTTAATCGAGACGTCATATACTCCTAACAGATATATGACAATATGCTCTCGTCGTATGCTGGTCATATCGATTATTGAACAAGTATGAGCCCTACAAAGTTTGTTTCTTCAATGAGATTAAACTCATCATGTATGAGTGGGAAATAATGACTCATATGCACCCATGAAAGATATAATAGTCATTCTACTCTTGAAATAACTACAAAAGATAGTTATATATTTGAACTAAACGTTAAGAAGTAAATATACAAACGCATGTATTAATTGCTTCTTATGCTTCTATCAAGTTTACACACATATAGAAAATCTCTGCAAAAGATTGTGAAAAGTAAAACGTTCTTTAACTGGTGAAACTATAACGAAAATTCAAGTACGTGATTATTTATTTATTATATACATATACAAATGATCCTGTTTAACATTATCTCTATGATTGTGTTTTATCTTGTTTATCAAACCTAACATATTCTTTCTCCCAAAACGCAGCATTAAAGTTGGAGGTGGGATCCATTGCCATTTCAAAATCACCGTCAACTTTTGGTAAGTACCACAACCAAAAATTTAAAAAAAATACACGTCAACAATTTTTTGACCATGTCAGCAAATAACTGACGGTACTCTAGTATCGTTAGTGATCAAGGTTCAATCTGAATATTTTCTAAATATTATGGTTCATTTTGAAAGTTTTACAAATGTTAGAGTTCAATTTGAATATCGTAAAACATTAGGGTCCATTTTATATATCAGCATTAACATTAGGGTTCATTTTACCCTTCTGGCCGTGTACTTAGTGATGATATTTTTGTTCTTAGAAAAATCTGTTGTACGTGCATGACATTTAACATTATTGTGCAAATTCACTCCACCACCGTTTACAATGGGGAAAGGATTGTGGTCAGTAGAAGATGTAGGAGATAATTGAGTTAGTGATGATGAATTAGGTAACAAACTAATTAAAAGCCTTCCAGTCCCCCGAACAATTTTGTTTGATCTAATGTAACGAAGACCAAACACCCTTAAAACTAGGCAAAGTCAAAAGCTTTCCCGTTAATCTAGTCACATTCATAGCTTAGGTTGGTTTTCTTCGCAACAGAAATGGAAACAAACACACAGATTTATCTTTCCCAAAATACCCTCACTCTCCTCGTAATATGAGAAGCCTTACCAGTTAGCTTCAAGTTTTCTTTTTCATGGCCACATAGAAACTAAAAAGGAACACATACTTTCTCGCTTCCTTTTGTTCCTTTGAGGCCATCCCAATTGTTTGATTATTTCATAAACATAAAAACAACTACAAAATATGAATAAAGTTTGTAGAAAAATGGTTCGTTGCGATCTAAGACGGAAGGTTAATCGTCGATTGTTGATACTTAGACGCTGCATTCTCCGTTTCTGGAATAGAATCCTGGTATGTTCGCTAGGGAAGCCTGCTTGTTATCGTGTGTTAGAACTCCCCAAGTTGACTTCTCCGTTACCATCGTCCTCACATCCTCCGCCTGCGACCAGGTCCTCCTTCAGGTCGTCAGGGAACATTGTGCACCAGAGTTGCATGCGTGACATGGAGTCTGATCTGGTCCCTTTGAAGATTAGTCTCTTGGGCGATTGCAGAATCGGGAAAACAAGCTTCCTGGTTAGTATTACTGTACTAGTTTATAAAAATTCTTTTTTTTTTTTGGTCAACTTTTCTCAATGCAACAGTAGTGTTTGTCTTGAAGGCAAAATACGTAGGAAACGAGATCGAACAAGGAGGCATCCAGAAGAATGGACCCAATTTGATGGACAAAACGCTCATGGTAGAAGGAGCTCGTATTACTTATAGCCTCTGGGAGATAGATGGTGGTAAGTTTTCGTCTTTTAGAGATATTCATATCATCTGTTACGTGAATATATCTTGTTAGTATGATTGTAATCACGATGATGCAGGCAGAGAAAGATCAAGGCAGCAGCTTCCTATGGCTTGTATAGACTCTGTAGCAATTTTCATCATGTTTGATCTAACAAGTCGAGTTACCTTAAACAGGTTAGCATTTCTCCAATTTGTTACGTTGTTTTCTTCTTATTTTATCGACGCTGTATATTTACACCGTTTGTTTTGTATGTGTTGATTTTGCAGTGTCATAGGTTGGTTTCATGAAGCAAGAAAATGGAATCCGGTATCTCTCTAAAGACTTGCTTTTTCGGGTTTACTTAATACAAATATTCTTTCTGCATGTAGCATATTCCAAGTGAAGATATTCTTGCAGCATCTCTTTTCTATTCCATCACTTTGACATCATATATTTAAGTACGTTACATGTATAATTGTGTCTGTGTTATTAAATGATTGCTGATGCTATGTATGTCTTTCTTTAGAATGCAATTCCAGTTATAGTTGGAACCAAGTTTGATGAATTCATTCAACTTCCTATAGATCTGCAGTGGGAAATTGCAAGCCAGGTATGATTTTTTGCATGGAAAACTAAGCAAAAGTATGTGTTTTCAACCTTAAGAGGACGGATTACAACTTGAATTCTACTTCGTGACAGGCAAGATCATACGCAAAAGCTTTGAACGCAACTCTCTTCTTCTCAAGTGCAAGCTACAACATCAATGTAAATAAGGTCTTCAAATTCGTTACCGCAAAGCTCTTTGATCTGCCATGGAAAATCGAGCGTAATCTCAGAGTTGGAGAACCTATTATTGATTTCTGAGACTTCCGGTTAGAAAGAAACTTAGCACCATTAGATAGTTCACCCTTGCATCATAAGAAGCCAATATCAAAGTCAACCGGTTGCTGGAAATGTAAACCAATCCAGATATTACCCGAGTTGTTTGCTTTGGATTTCAATGGAGGCCACCTAAATTGGTCAAAAATACACATCTTATGCATTGATAACATTTACTGTGTGGACAGACGGTTTTCAAACGCAGCCAAAATAACCACTTAAATCGAAAGAGGAAAGGAACATGACAAGCGTTCCCTTCTGTTTCCTTTCAAAGAGTTACTCGTGGACGAATTTTGGCCAAGAAACACAATGCGATTCAGGTTCTTAGACGTTCTGGACCATATATTGCACTGTTAAACTTTGCAATAATGCTAAATATAAGGGATGGGATGTTGCACAGGCCAAGCAAAGGGAAATAACATATATAGTGGGAGTACAACACCGTTAAAGCTATCTTATTACCTTCTAATCCTTGTTGTATCAAACTTAATAAATTCATAGATTACTTACCTCAAACTTGATAAGTTCTGAATAGCTTAATGTCCATACAAATCTTCAATGCCAGCACTAAAAAAATCGGCTTTTATGCTCTTCAAAGGACCAAAATAGATTTATTATTATTTTAACAAATTAAATTTAAGTTAATAAACTTATAAAAGTAACTTCATCTTCTGCATGAAATTTCCCTTTGATAAAATTAAATTTACTGGCATGCTAAATGATGCTCTCCTTCTCTTCATTCAAAGCTTTACAATTTAGGGTTTACAAGAGATCTTTAAGCTAAATCTTTTTATCCTCTAATAGGTTATTGTTTTAGGCCAAAAAAAGCTTCGAGTTTCTTATGATGTAAAGACTCTTGTCACACCCTGATTTTTACTTTTCTTAATTAATATTTAGTATTATTGATTTGTATTTTCTCATATAGTGTGCTTTTTTCTATTATTTATATTTTGAATTTTAATTTTTAACTATTTTTAATTTTTATGTTTAGCTTAATGAGAAGATATTTTGTGAATAATTGGTAGAAATTTGAGGATAAATTTGGTGATTTAAAATATTTGGAGAAAATATTAAGAATGATTGATATTGGTGAATAAATTGGAAAAAAATGTGTTGAAGGTCAAACAAATTGTATTTAATATAGGAAAATTACTTTAAGGTAATTAGTGTTTCTATAAATGATAAAATATGTGAAAATATCAGAAAATAAAAATATTGGATGGACAATTGAGGACAAAAGGAAAAAATAAGTGGAGAGATGCTCGTTAAGGGCATAGTCAAAATTTCACATTATAGGGCATAGATGAAAATTTTTTAAAATATATCATTTAGGGTTTAAGAGCACCAAAAGAGGGGGATTGGGTATAGAAGGAGATGGCACTCCTAAAGGAAAAGAGGAAGAGAGAGTGAAGGAAGGAAAAAAGGAAGAGGCTTAGAAGAAGAAAAAGATTAGATTTCTAACAATACGTGACTAACATTACATCCCTTTTTAAATTCCTCTTGAAACAAACTTTTGTGCAATGATCTTGAGTAAAATTTACTGGAATACTAATCTTTCATTACTTTTTATTCTTGTTCTAAGTTTTTGTAAAATGATTTGAGGAAATATAATGTACTTTATGAAATATAGGTTAATAGGTCTAGTTATTTTGTATTGGATGTGAATGATTGAGTTTTTTTTCTCTAATTACTTTAAGATCAAGAGTTGAGAATTTGAAAAGTGTAAACATAAAAATTTGAAGATATAAATTTCTAGCTTATTTGTATAAAAGCGAAAGTGCCCAAACATTATTGATTAGGAGATATGGTCAAATTTTCAAAATTGGTATATCTAGTAGGACTGAAGTTGAGTGTGGGACTATAATTATAATTTGAGGGCCTAGAGAACTAATTTAGAGTTGATTAAACATGAAAGTTTTAGGTTCAGATGATGTATATTTTTTTTGTAAAATCGTTTGGTTAAATTAGTAATGGATTAGGAGATATAGCTTATTGTCTTAGGTTGTTCAGGATGTTATCGCATCAAATGTATTTTATTGTTGGGAGCTAATTTTAAGATTATAGGAATTGAATTTGGGAAGGTGTTTAACATGAAAATTATATTTATATATACATATTGAATAATAAATGTGTAAAATTTTATGGTTTAGATCTAAATAGTTTTCAAGTTATGCTTGTCAAGATTTTGTTGCTCTATGAGTAAAATTTATGATTTTGGTGAATCATTATGAATGTCCGATGAAAAGGTAGCATTGAAATTTTATGACATGTGCCTTGAACTTATTACTAGATTGAAATGTGTTTGTTTATCCGAAAATGCGCAGAAAAGTACAAAAATGAGTTTCCTCCATGAAAATAAGCAAATAAATTGATTAATTAAACAAAAATGGAAGAAAGACCTAAGTGAAGTGACTTAGGACAATTTCCTTAAACAAAGACCTAAGTGAGGTGGTTTAGGCAAAAGTCCTAAGTGAGGTGTCTTAGGCAACAAAATAAGGATACCTATGTTAAAGTGTTAATGGAAATAAATAAAAATTTAATAAAGAGCATATGTAATGAAATTGAGCTACATGTGTGCTTCATACTTGATATGGTGTTGCTTGTTCAAAGAAATGATATCTTGTTAAATAGTTGATGATGGTGGTGATTGATAAACTTATGCCTTAATGATTGTGGTGATGTTTGATTCAAGAATAAATGTCTTACTTAAACCTTGATATGAAATGTGACAATTGATATTATGCCTTGAAGTGGCAATACTTATTTTAGAGTATTGTTGATACTTCATCAAGCAAAATTAATTATGTATAAGTATACCTAGTGAACTTACTACTTATTTTTATAAACCACAAATGGATTTTGAAATGAAAAAAAAATGTTTCAATGTGTGACCACTCACGAGTAAAAATATTTTCCTTGTTGAGTATAATACTCTCATTTTTATTGTTTTTCCCTTCCTTCAAGAAAAAGAAAGAAAATAAGTTATTGAGTTGACTGACCAGCTGTAGCAGTAATAAGAATAAGATCTAGGTAAGGTTGACCAAAGTTATCCAATTGTTTTCATTTTTAGCCTGTATTTGAAATATTGTGTCTTTAGACATCAATATAGACATTAAGGGCATTAGTGTAGTAGTGAGCTTATAAACTAAAACTATTATTATTATTGTTGTTACTGTTATGTTATTACTAAGTAGGATTTGAACTTACATAGTGAATAATGATAGGATTACACTTAAGCTATTATGATGAATGAATGAATGAATCATACTGATAAGCTCTGCAAGTGCACAGGTTTAGCTGTAGCAATCAAGTGTCAATTCACAAGGACTAGGTCAAATTACTAAATTCACTCCTCTCAAATTTGCTAAGCAATCAGTTAAGAAAGTTATGTTATTAAGGAAATTGCAATGTACGATAAACAGAATTTTCACTAATATTCTAGGAATTCATTCCACCGAAGAAATCATGTACTTCCTTATGAAATAAATCGCTGATCTGGTACATTAGCTAACTGTTGTCAATCAATTCTTTCGAAGTAATCAACGTGTTGACTTCAATTTTTAAACCAATTTCTTAGATTAAAAACCAAATTCAACCCAATTAACGCCTTTGGATTCTTCTTGCACTCCTAACGAAGAAATCTATTTCTAGATATTCATTCAGTTAGATCTAATCTAGTATTTCAGATATTAAACATCACTTTTCAGTTCTTAGTTTAACACCGCCCATATTTAATTCAAAACCCTAGATTAGACAGATCATATCAATAGTTGACGAAATGACTTTACCGAAATTTAATCAACATTAAAATAAAGGAAAAAGAGTCATAAGGTTTAATACATAATTCTTAAGATGAAATAAATATCCTAGAATAAAGAAATTTAAAGGTCAAATTAGTCATAAAAGCTAAATGAACAATTAACACCAACATGAAGGATGAAATTAAAAATAGGAAAAGGAAGAAAAAGGAACTCCAATTTTGTCTTCGATCTTGATTTCTCAATCTCTGATTGTCTTTTTAATCTCTCTTTTTATTCTATCCTCCTCGACCTTCTTCTTTTCTCTGGCCTCCAAACCGCCTCCTTTTCTCTATCTTTCCTCCATTTAAAAACTCCGTAACCGTCAGCTGCTTTACACAGGCCGTGTAGAATTCACACAGCTTGCTCGTGCAACATTCGGGTGTCTTGAGTGCGTCTGTCTTAATTTACACGGACCGTGTAGAATTCACACGGCTTGCTCGTGTGACATTTGGGTGACTCGAATGCACCTGTCTTAAAATCACATGGACCGTGTAGAATTCACACGGCTAGACCGTGTGATTTTACACACCTGAAAAAATAAAGCAAAATACCCAGAGCAGTACAATTTAACCAAAAACTAAAGAAATTCCACAACAATTAATGTAAAAACAATGACAAAATAGATCTAGAAAATAACAAAAACAACAAATTATCACACATCCGAACACAATACACAATACCTCATCTTTTCATCAAACATGTGCAAAACTCAAGAAAACCCAATTGTCTTTCATTTCATCAAATGCTCATATATTCATCTATACCTTTCATTCTTTATCTTTCCTCATTTAATGTCAATTTAAAAATTCAAAAATTTTTAAGAAAAGTTCGGGATCCAACATTATTGATGGTGACTGTCACCAAGCTGGAGGAGAAAGAAAGACTCGAAGATTGCCAAACGGTTCACTTGATGATTGTTTCATGGATTATAAACACAATTGAACTGAATCTCCGTTCTACTCTTTCATACTATGAAGATGCTAATTTATTGTGGAAGGACTTAAAAGAGCAATTTTGCATTATTAGCGAACCAAGAATTCAACAACTCAAGTTGTCCCTTGTGGATTGTAAACAATTTAAGAACGAGGTCATGGTTAATTACTATGGTCATCTTAAGTAGTTGTGGGATGAACTCACAAATTATGAGCTACTTTTAGGTTATGAGTGTGGTGGATGCATATGTAATCTTATTGCAAAATTTGCAAAAATCCAGGAGACGAATCGCTTGCATCATTTTCTTATGGTTCTTGATGGTGCCTATGGCGTGTTGAGATCTAATTTACTCTCGTTAGACCCACTTCCTACATTAAATCGTGCATATCAAAGTGTGATTGAAGAGAAGCGTTTGTGTGTAGGTGATTCGTCTAGAACTAAAGATGGACGTGATGATGTTATGGCCTTCAAGGTGCACCTAGATCTGAAAGGAAAGGGAAAAGTTGATAAGTCTAATAAATTTTGTCATCATTGCAATCATAAAAGCCATGACGATAGCTGATGTTTTCAACTTATTGTGTTCCCCGACTGGTAGGGGAAATTACCCTCGTGGTAGAGGAGGCTTAGGACAAGGTAGGGCTACAACAAGTCCTAGTGGAGATTGAGGTGAAGCTGCTCGAGTCACAGTAGAGGCACATCTTCACAAGTGTGTGCATACATTACTACTGTCAGCAATGCTAACGCACAACGGGGGGTGTGACATAGAAGCAGGCGAGTGGTAGGAGTCGTCGGGCCTGTTGGGACTGTCTACAACACTATAGCAATAGCTTTTGGACCTTTTAAATCTTTCTAAAAGGCCCTGTGATCGGTTAGATGGTAAGAGTATTATGCCTTCCTAGATAATTGATATAAGAGCCTCGAACCACGTGACAGGAGATTTATCTTGTATGATAGGTGTGTGAAAAATTGTGAATTGTTCGATGGGATTGTCGGATAAGAAGAAGATCAATGCAAATTAAGAGGGGAGTGTGATATTGGATGGAGGATTAAAACTTGATCACGTTCTTTATGTGCCTAAATTGACATGCAGAGTGTAATTTTTATGTCTCAGTTGATAGATGAGTCAACTTGTATCTTCAATTCACTGATAACTTGTATGTTATATAGGACCATATAATGAGGATGCTGATTGGAGTAGGTAAATGAAGGAATGGACTCTATTGTTTCTGTGATGGTCCTCAAGTGCAAGCTTTGACTATTGATAAAGAGACTTCAATGGACTTATGGCATAGATGATTGGGACATCCGTTAGAGAAAGTAGTAAAGTTAGTACCCAATGTGTCTCATTCTCATATGAGAAAAATAAAGCATGTGATGTATGTCAATGTGCAAAGCAGAGTAGAGATAGGTTTCCCATTAGTAAACATAAAGCTGATGGTGTTTTTGATTTGATACACTATGATTTGTGTAGTTTTTATAAGATACCTTCATCTTGTGGTGCGTCATATTTTTTGACTATAGTAGACGATTATTCTCGTGCAACTTGGGTTTATTTGTTATAAGACAAAGCAGAAGTTAAAAAGATGTTTTTGAATTTTGTTGCTATGGTTGATCGTCAATTTAATAAAAAGGTGAAGTTTGTGCGTAGTGATAATAGAACCAAATTTCTTTGCTTACTTGACTATTTTAATGAAAATGGGATCATATTTGAGACATCTTATGTTGGAACCCCACAACATAATGGAAGGGTTAAACGTAAGCATAAACATATTTTGAATGTTGCAAGGGCTCTCACATTGTAGGGACATTTTCCTGTATATTTTTTAGGAGAATGTATCTTAGCAGCTTATTACTTGATAAATAGAACTCCCTTTGGCATGCTTGGAAATAAAACTCCTTATGAATTGTTGTTTGGGAAAATTCCATCTTATGATCAGTTGTGTGTGTTTGATTCTCTTTGTTATGCCCATAATCAACATCACGAAGGTGACAAATTCGCTATTAGAAGTCGAAAGTGTATCTATAGGATATCTTTTATAAAGAAAGGGTGGAAGATGTATGACTTGGAATAGGTGAATACTTTGTTTCTCAGGATGTCAAATTTTTTTAGTATGAATTTCCTTTTGCGAATGAGCAGAAGTTTACATAACATTCACCACAAGTTCATAATGAGTCGATTCTTGAGGATGATGATGAATTTTTGGGAACATATTGTTTTGACGAGGTAGGTAGGACCAAGGATGGTGGTGCGATGGTAGGTGAGGTAGAGTCAACGAGCATCCCTACCACAATGGCAGAAGGTAGGATGCCTCGTGCTAGGGTGTTTGTAAAGGTGGTGGAACCGGGTGCAAGTGGTACGCCTTTAAGCAATGTTGAGTAGAACACAGGTGAGCTAGGAAGGCGGATGAAACTTAAAATGAGTGGTGAACCTTTGGTCCTTTTGCGTGATTTTGTGACCCATACAATACAAAAAATGGGTCCTCCGTCTCAACGTTCACCAGCTTTATAGTAGTCCTCAGGTACTCCTTATCCTATCACACATTATGTTAATTGTGAATGATTTTCTGCATGACATAGAAATTTTCTTGCAACCGTAACTACAAGACATGAACTAATATCTTTTAAGGAAGCAATACAGGGTCCTAGTTGGAGGAAGGCAACGACAAAGGAGACTATGGTCTATGGAGGCACTACTTCCGGGGAAGAAAGCATTAGGGAGCAAATGGGTATACAAAATAAAATATAACTTATATGGCAGCATTGAGAGACTCAAAGTTAATTTTTAGGCATCGTCAAGTTAAGGGAATTGATTATATAGCGACATTTGCTCCCGTGGCTAAAATGGTGACAGGTTGGGCTTTCCTTGCTATTGTTGTGATAAAAAATTAGGAAGTCCACCAAATGGATGTGCATAATACATTCTTGCATGGTGATTTAGATGAGGAAGTGTAATTGAAGGTTCCTCTAGGTTTCTCAATATCTGAACCAGATCAGGCTTACAAGCTTCGAAAATCTTTATATGGTCTCGATCAGACTCTATGGTGTTGGTTTGCTAAGTTGACTGTGGCATTAAAAAGTTATGGTTTTGTTCAATCATACTTTGATTATTCTCTATCTACCTTGCTTAAAGGAAACTTTTAGATCAATGTTCTAGTCTATGTTGATGATTTGATCACTGCAGGGAACGTTAGTGTAGCATTGACTGCATTTAAAGATTATTTTAGTAAATGCTTTCACATGAAGGATTTAGGTGTTTTAAAGTATTTTTTGGGGCTTGAGGTAGCCCGAAATATTGAGGGAATTTTTCTTTATTAGTGGAAATATACTCTTGAAATTATCTCGGAGGTTGCCTGTTGTGTGCCAAACTGGCCGGTTTTCTCATCGAACAAAATCATAAACTATCACTTGCAAAAGGGCCACTTCTTAATGACTTGGAGAAGTATAGAAGGCTTGTAGGTCATTTTATTTATCTATCTGTGACTCGACCGAATCTTGCATGTTCGGTACATATTTTATCTCAGTTCATACAACATCTTAGGGAAAAGCATTGGAATTCAACACTATGGGTTGTTCATTACTTAAAGGGGAACCTGGGGCTAGGTAACTTGTTTTCTTCAAACAGTGAGCTAGCTTTGTCATATTGGTGTAATTTTGATTGGGCTAGTTGTCCTCTTATGCGTCGCTCATTAACGAGATGGTTTGTGTTACTTTGTTATTCCCCATCTCCTAGAAAACCAAGAAATAGCACACCATGTCACGTTCTTCCGCATAAGTTGAATATAGGTCAATGGCAGTAGTGACATGTGAATTAAAATGGTTGAAGCGACTTCTTGAGGACTTAGGAGTAAGATAGGGTAAAGGGATGCGTTTATATTGTGATAGTCAACACTACAAAAAAATGACATACAGTAACACTAGACAGTAACACTTTTGATAATATGTTATAAAATACCTATCTATAGTAACATTATATCTTAAAATGATATGATTCTTAATTTGATAAGTAACACTTTAAGATTTTATAACGTATAATTTATCATTAATAACAATTTTTTTAAGTGTTACTAAACATTATAAAAGGTTACTATTTTAAGATGTTACGAAAGTGATGTAAAATAA
>JANITW010000009.1:2084037-2096178 GCA_027564335.1 Erythroxylum williamsii
CTCATTTTTCTATTGCTTTTAGAATTATATGGTCATGATTAGAGAGTGAATTGGCTAAAAAAATCCATGGCAACTTTAGCAGGTACTTCTACTCTTATGATTGGTCAATGTGCATTATCTTTAGAAGAGTAGTGACTAATGGTAAACACATGTCAGTGAGATTTTGAGCCTTATTAAACTGACACATCTATATCAGTCTCATAGCCTTGTGTTTACGTATTGCCTTTATGACATGTACATCATGACTTTGCCTTAAATTTCTATTTGTTTGCCTTAAATTTCTATTTGAGACCATATTTTTAATAGAGCTTATTATTAACCTATAATTAATAGTTGTTGAAAGAGATATAAGAACAGCAATTTAATGAAATATGTTTAAATGTGTGTAAGCCGAGATTGAATCGATGATTAGGTTCCTAACGAATTCATCGCTTTTCAATGTTTTCTTTAATTTGTTTTCATTAGTTTAGTTTCATTTTATTTTCTTATTTGAAAACTAGACCAAACTCTCCTAACCTAAACACTAATTGATTTTATTTCAAAAGCTTTACATGCATACACTTTCTATTGGATCGACCTAGACTTACAACTGCTAAGTTATAGATCTAATTATTAATGTTACGACGTGCTACGTCATTAAACTCAAAACAAAAGAAATAAGTTTAATTAATATGATTTAATCGCATCTTTTTAGCATTGTGCAACCTTGAGCGTAAGTCTATTACTCATCTCTTTCTTTCAATTTAATTTCTCATGTTACATGTGGAATGAAACTCTGAAACTTTGTAATTATTTGATCAGTAGCTAAAGACTGGATGAGGATCATTACCTAGCTACATCAAAGAAGGAAAACATGTAAGGAGTCACTTTCATCTCCAAATTTGCCTTAGGCATCTTAGCATATGCTATGTCGTAAGGCCTCACAACAGCCATATTTTTTCCTTGAAACTAAAGAACTTAATAAGATAGCAATTGATTATTCATAACATTCCATCAAGATATAACAGATCTTTAGCTATAAAATGGACGATTTAATAAATCTCCTATGAGAATATGATTACAAAGTGGAAACTCCTCGCAAGGATTATCAAGGTAATGGAAAATTCAAGTGTTAAAGGTGCAAATTTTACTCTGGAAACCTATGTTTCTTCTACTCACCAGAGACTCTTCATACCTTGCAATAGGTTATCCCTCAGTCTCAACTATACATGGCACTTTTATTAGTCTAAGATCCTTAAGTCCAATGTTACTCTTAATTTTACTTAAATTTCATTTGTTATGCTTGTTAGTCTTATATGAGCCTTAGCTCTTATATCTCGTTAAAAGGCTCTAATTCATTCGATACATTTTAATTGCTTCAAAATAAGTACAACAACGTAATATTAGAAAATAAATATTTTAATTTTTAATTTTTAAAGGTAAGAATTGGTTAAGTATTAACATTAAAAGTTAAGTAAATAATAATGATGTACATATATTTCTCAATTTTTATTAAAAATAAAGGAAAATTAATAAAAATTAACAATAGAAAAGGAGAGAACTTGACTTAATTATGTAGAAGATACCATTTTCTTGAACAATGTTATCCTTAATATTTGGATTTTTAACAAAAGGTAAAAGTTATTCGAAAATTAAAATAATAATGGCATATGGTAATACTAAGAGTCAAAATAAAGTAGATTAAATGATGTTGATTTGGGTTGGACTAGATTAAAACAGAACAACATCATGAATTAGTCCAATCCGGTCCGGTCCGGTCCAGATATAAGGCCGATGGTCTGGTCTGATGTGATGTGTAGCCTGACCCATATGATATAGGTGTTGACCAAAATTCGTAGATCCACCTCTGAATCACTTGTTAACTAACGTCAGTACCAGGAGGACTGGAGGCTTAGTTCCAACATCAATCTCCAATGGGTGCATCTCTGAAGCTTGTGGACTTTGTGCTCTTCTTTTTCTTCTTCGTGATCGCTGTTGCTGCGCCGTTGATCGACGCACAGACCTGCCTCCCTCAGTCCCTTTTCCCAGTTTTTCTCGTCGATCTCAAGAGCTGGTACAGCAGGCAGTACGGTGATTATCTCATCTTCGAGAAGCCTAATTGGTTCGTGGGGCTTATTTGGCTAGAGCTACTCTTCCAATGGCCTCTCTCTCTCATCAATCTTGTTGGGATTCTGGGCGCAAAACCATGGTTTCCCACCACCTGTTTGATCTATGGGTCCTCGGTTTTGACTTCAATGGTACAAATATCTGTCTTTTTAATTTCGATTTTTTGCTTATGCGGTAATTACTTGGGGATTAATGTGGATCTTGCTCTTTTGTTTTTATCAATTTGATTGCCGGGTTTGGATTTTGAATAGAAGAACTGATCACGCGCAAGCACACACCAATGCTTACGCATGCATTTGGTTATTTTGGTATCATACCAATGTTTCAATTTATTTTATGTCTTCTGATCCCTGAAATCAGTCAGTATCAAAGTATCATTGTTGTTGTTGTCCGTAGTTGCTGTGGTTTCTTGCAGTTCTATAGCACAACAATTCATTAAATTTAAGAATTATATATATATATGAATATTTGACCGATTTCGCAAGTTCTATAATGTTTGCTGCAAGCAACATTAGGCTTGTGGGCGTTTTGGTATAATCAACTTACGCTCTAAAACAAAATCCCATTCTTCTACTTGGACTCCTTCTGGAGTGGTTTTACTCACCACAAGCACTTTCATTACGGATGATTTGATTACTCAATCACGAATATGATTTAGTGTTGGTGTATATGGTGGAAAGACATAAGATATGCATCTAACTATACTTTTCTACACGTGCAATATGTCTCACAAAGGACGAGGACCAGAACATAAGATTTCTTGTAATTGATTCCCTATTTTGTCTTCTATTGACCTTTTGCGGTGTTGGACAATTGTCAATCCCTGTCTGTCTTACAATCTGAATGTTGCAGACAGCTATTTTAGCAGAGTTGATGAGCTCAGGCAAGGCCTCTGATTCGCTAAAGATGATGTATTACCCCTTTTTTGGTTTCGGTGTGTTGGCTGTTCTGCGCGGTTTGATGTCTCAGCCTGGTAAGGCCACTACATCGATTGGTAAGCGGCCTCTGGTGGGAAGGAAAAAGAGAGTTTGAAACTCAAAATTCTGTATCCTGCTTGTATTAGAGCAGCTTCAATTTTCCCAAGCTTTGTTTTTCTGACATTAGTTCTAATTTATGAAGGAACACTAGGTTACTCTGTACTTCTGCTTCTGTTAGATATGTCGTTTGTAGATGTTCTTGTAGGTGTAACTTGGTAAAAGAACACTTCTTTTATGCAAGTTTGGGATCAATCTCTCTGTTAAATTTTGACAATATGAATTATCACATTACAAGGAGTGATGAAAAAGTATAATCATGTTCATAGTTTTATAATATTAATTTATTTTATTTAAAATTAAAAGTTTTATTATATTTATTGGTTTCATACGATAGTAAACTAATTATTTTATTAAATGTTTGTTTATTATGTAATAATATTTAAAAATAGGGTGGTTAATTTCTTATTTTATTTACAACTAATAATTAATTTGGTCGATTTTATATCAATAAATAAAATTGTAAATTATTTTGAAGATTTTACACATGTTTATTTTATAACAAATACAACATATTTTAATTAGAAAGGACTAGCTAAGGCATGAAAGATATTGTGATCCCTATAGGCTACTTCACTATATAGACTTGTAAATTAAGCAATAATACAAAAGTACATATTTTTTTAAAAAACAGCCGTGGAATTCCATTAATTAATTAGCTTTTTTGGACATTACTGGCTAAGTTTTAAGAGGTTGCGCAACATTGTTTGTAAAAGAGCAACAACACATACCGAGGACGAGGAGCGTTAACTTGGAAGAAAAAGACTGCTAAAACATGAGAAACAGACAAGACCTTGCCTGCTTTCGCCATGGCGTGTAACAATACAAACAAGTGAAGCGAACAACACGAAACCCTAATCGACTACCAAGTTAATAAAGGAGTGAAGAAGGTTCCACAGTTTGTGGATATATGTCTTACAGATGCATTTGATCGCTTTTACTTTAGTGTTTGAGGAAGTCAATTCCCGAACCTCTAATCCTTGCTCGTCCAACAAATTAACGATTAGGGTGGCTTTCCAAATTCACTCTAAACGAAATCTATGAGGGAACAAAAGATCAT
This sequence comes from Erythroxylum williamsii, assembly GCA_027564335.1. NCBI lineage: Eukaryota > Viridiplantae > Streptophyta > Magnoliopsida > Malpighiales > Erythroxylaceae > Erythroxylum > Erythroxylum williamsii. Next base: position 2,088,238 of record JANITW010000009.1, read on the forward strand.
GCAAGGTGCGCTCTTGACTTCGCCCATTGCCCCATAATCATCATCACCTTCCTCCCCAGATCGTGAACAGAAAAACAGCTGCAAACAGAATTTGTCACCAAGATCAGATTCAGTCATAAAGCTATTAGGTGTTTGAAGAAGAATTAATCACCTTGGAATCAAATATTTATATATAGGTCATGCATTCTCGCATGATAAGGCAGCTTTAATCCTCTCGACAGTGCAGGCAATAAGATTGTTAACAGTTGCCACCGATCCAAGAGAGAGTTTCGCTGTAGGAACTGAATCAACTAGAATCTGAAAAGCAACTGTGAGAAGCGATCCTCCTGCAGACCCTGATTCGCCAATACCTCCTGATCCAGTCCCGTCAGGAAAAATAGCAAATCCTGAAGGAAGAAGGGCAACGTAATCTGGGTCACCACCGTTAAGTACTACATTCATCGCCACAATGTCTACCGGTGCATAGATTACGAAAGAAGCTGTTTGATCAGTGCAACTCTCTTGCAATATCAGCATGTTGCTCTGGCTGGAATTTGCACTCTGACATTTGAAAAAAAAAATTAATTGTCGAAGCAAGACTAAGGAGATGAAACAGGATAGAATGGCAGTGATTAAGTGCTGAAAAGCTTACATTTACTCGAAGAAGAGAGACACAGTTGCCTGTATCCCTGCCATTGGCAATATGAGCCATTTCTTGAACAACTCCACCGTTAGATAGGATATCCCACTGTATATACACAAGTACTGATTTAACCATACCAACCAATAGTTTAAAATTAAGTCCATGTGTTTCATTTTTTATTTAATTTATTTAGATGTTTGCTCTAGGTATCCATGCATATAGCTGTCCTTATTCCATATGATTTAGCACCAAAAGTAGCTTCATCTTTTTGGCAAAAGAAATCAAACTACCTCACTTCGAGAGTTCTCATCACGAAGAAAATCGAAAACCCTTTTGGGGGGTACAGGAAGCCAGAAAGAAGTTGCTGCACTGAGCACAATACCGGGTGGCCTTCCCGGATCATCTACACTCTTACGGGTCATGACCCTCACATCATCAGCCCCAGTTCCGGAAAGCGTCGTCCAAGTGTGAGCAGTTGACGCACTAACACCGGCGCAGAAGCTTATCACCATTCTCTCTGCTAGCTTCAACATACTTTTTCTTCCTTCTTGGTTGGTTATCACTGCGTAAAAATCCAATAGAATCAGGTGAAAATACATGTTCCCCTCAAATTTTTAGTAACAATACATTTTTTTCCTATATCTTATTACCGCCAACATCACCAGTGGGAATGTTTGTTGCCATGGAACTTGCAAGCCTTTCGCATTGGCGATCAAGAGTAGTGACCCAGCGTTTTGCTCCGAATGCATGGCCCGTACTGACTAGCTGCTTGTATAGATTATGAACACCTCTATCGTCCACTTCCACATGTTCAACCCATGTGACCTGAGATATATACAAGTGCATTAAATACTTGCAATGCATATCAATAAATATTAGAATTATTGTGTACCTTTGAATAGCCATTTGGCATCTCCTGAATTAAACACCCAGATGGCCTTCTCCGGCATCGTGCCACTGGACTAGGCCGTAAACTGTCCAAGGAAACATCCACAACTGCCCAGGTCCCGTCGACATGTTGTTTACAATATCTTACAAAATAGGATTCACGAGTGGGGACAAGTGGAGTTGGTAACTGAAATTCAGCGGTCATCTGGAGAAAAAAGCCAATCGATGCCCTTTTACTAACTAAATCCGTTGATTAATTCAGTTGTTAACTATCCTTAACATAATATGTAAGCAACTTCTGAAAGGTCTAAGAAATTAGATTCTGAATTACCACTTGCAATGCTCCGTTATAATTCCCGGCCACTCCTGTTGATAGAACCTCCAAAGTCATTGCTCTTGAGACTATGCCAGAAAAAATTGTTGACCACTGATTCTGGATAACAAACATATATATGAGCAATAGTTAACTATCACACTATTCTCATACCGAAAAAGATCTTAGGCTTACCGCATCCATGAGATACTCAACAAGGTTAATGTGATTCATTATAACAACAGCAGTTTCCCTTGAAGCTTCACACTTATAACCAGTTGGTTTTGGACCGATTCCTCGAGGAAATGCCCTCATGTACTCATCTTCATTCAGTGTGGTTCTTCCATCTACATTATTCATCCATAATGGTTCGCCAATCTGGGCCATTCTAATCAACTCCTCCATTGCTGCGACTGCAAGCTCAATTATCATAGGCTTGTCAGCCTCAGTAGGAGCACTTAATGATCTGAGCAAGTCTCCAGCTCCATACATTTCCCCTCCAATGCCTGGTTGAGTGCCAAAGTTACATACACCGAGTTCAAGTGGTCGAGGAGGCATAGGACTTGAAATTAGAGGATAGTTCACCACAGGTTTGCCAACGTACTTGGCAGCAATTGCCGAAATGCGATCAATCTTCAGAAGGAAAAAAAAACGAGAAAGTGAGGAAGCAAAAGACGGGAGTCAGTTTAGAAGATTTCAGCCTCTACGATGTTACTGGTTAAAGTTGCGCATTTATCTATTAAAAATATTAACCTCTTCTCTCAATCTGCCATTTTCAAGCCTCAAATGATGTTCATCAAAAGACATCTCTCCAATAGCAGTCGGTCCCCCACAATTAGGACATGAGGCGTTGCTAAGAGCTTCTCTGTACCTCATGTTCTCAGCCCTGAGCTTTTCGTTCTCAGTTTGTAGCTGCGTGTTTTGAGTTCGTTCGTGCTGAGTCTGCGAGAAAGAATGAAATCAAGTCCATGTAAGCTGAAGAAACCAATAAAAAAAAAATTTAAGGATCATTTGACTAAGGTAAACTCTTGAATTGTAGTGACCTAAAACTCTTGATCCTTAAACTTGTTTTTAAGAACATTATATGCTGATGCAAATAGGTTAATATGATCATTATATGCTGGTGCAAATAGGATAATCAAGTGCTGTAAAAGTAATAAAAGTTGTATACCTTCATTTGGGTGCGCTTGTTTTGGAACCAAAATTTGACTTGCAATGGCTCTAGTCCTAATTCACGGCTTAGCTCTTTCCTTTGCTTGTCATCCGGATGAGGGCACTCCTTAAAGAAACTGAGGAAAATATGAAAGCTTTAGATAGGAAAACAAGACTACTGAAAGTTAAAATGACAACAAATCATCAGTTAAGCACATCTTACGCTTCCATTTCTTGAATCTGATGTTGAGTGTGGCGGTGATAGCGCTTCTTTTTGGGGCGTGGATCTTGGTCGTCACCGGAGCCACCTTCATGGTTGTCACTGCCGGATTTGGTATTCGCACTGTCGAATTCTTCTTCTCTGATTCGAGCGGCGTCACTTTCAGGTGTGTTCTGGGTCATGTCCAAATGGTGAAACTGACCTTCCATCATGTTTGGCTGGAACATTATCTACAGATCTTTAAGATTCCTGAAGCTTATGGTTTTTCAATCTAACAACAGAATGGAAAATTTTCCCACTCAAAAGAAAAGCTATAACTACCAACATATGAGTACGTAGTAGATTCATGGCATATGCGTAGTAGGAAGCTGAAGAGCGCAAGAATATTAGGTTTTCTAGGGAAAATGACTCGTGTTGATGTACCAAAAACATGAGAATATGTGTCTGTCTGTCTCTGCACATGTGTCGTTGTAAAACAAATGGCTTTTACGCGGTTTGCAGATATCGAGAAGGATTTTGCTAGAACTAGGTAATTAGTCTGGCAAAAGACTAATCGTCAACGTGATATGCCATTTTAACTCCCCTCACGATGGACTAAATACGAAGAAGAAGAAAAATATATGCTTTCGAGTAAATTCTGCTGAAATGGAATAAATCAAAATCTTCAAAAGGTGCCTCAGAAAAAGGTTAAGAGGTGGGTGAAACAAGGATCCTTTAAAGGAAACATATGGAAAATAATTTAATTCCCAAAAGCAGACCTGAGAAAGAGTAAGCGCTGAAGACGATCCGAACCCACCAAGACTCCCGTTTCTCCCTATCATTGATGGCATGTTTCTCGCCGGAATCATTAGCCCGGCCGGCATAGTATCACCACCCAGAAGCTCTAAGTTGTGTGTTGAGCTGGAATATAAAAATATATCCAACTTATAACCAAGTCAACTTGTTTTCTCTTGGCGTGATCTTTTGGCTAGGACTACTTCAAAGTTCCCTTTAAGAGATGTTCTGGAATGAGGCAGAGCAGATTGAAGTGAGGCTTCTTCTCTTTGTCTCTCAGAAATGGGTCTACTAGTTTATCTCTTAAGAGTTAAACCTAGCTGATACCAATGGAAGAGAAGAAAAAGCGTTCATATAATCCCAAGGATAAAGTTGGCAATTTGGGATAGTCCTTCTTCGACAGGAAATAATATGGCTAAAATCCCAAATGCAAAATGTAAATAGTACAAAACTCCCGACTAAGATCCCGGAGAATCCAACCTTGCCTTCGCTGTCTCCTTTCTCTCTACAGCGTAATCTGCTCTACACAACAAAGACAAGGTAAACAAGGATCAGGAGGAGATGCAAGAAAGATCAGGGAAATGATGCAACTTTTTTTATTATATATGTGAATGGGTGGTCTTGCAAAACCACTCCAATTCTTCAAACTTCTAAAAAAGGTCAGTGTGAGGCTATCCCAAGACCTACTTAAAAAAAAGATTTGACTTGCCAGTAGCTTACAGAAACAGTTCCAAAAGATGGAAAAAAGAAGGGTTTTCTTTGGATCTGGTTTTTCGTATTTACCTTGCATAAAGATACCACTTTTCGGGGTCTTGCCGGTTTAGTTGAGGGTTTTTATATGGTAAGAAGTAGGTCTATATGGCATGCAGTAAAAGACAGAAACAGAAGCGAAAGATAAAGAGGAAGAAGAAGAAGAAGAAGAAGAAGAAGGGAGTGGAGAAGAGGAGAAAACGGGATCAGATAGAGAGAAAAAAATGAAGTGGGCAGCTAGTAGTTATTGCAGAGCGTATTGAGAGGGTGCAATAGCATTTAATGGCGGAGATAGGTGTAATTGCTGAGAGAGAGAGAGAGAGAGAGAGAGAGAGAAGGTAATAGAGATGTGTTCAATTGTCACATAGGAGAGCGTATGGTGCAACGAATGACGGCTACCAAACTCTCCACGAAAATGTTTTGGGTCTTAATTTAACTTCAAATTCTTTCTAATTTCTCCATGTTCATTTTCTTTTGAACAACTTGTAACGTTAAAACTTCCTCAGTTCATCTCTTTTATGTTTCTTCTTCTCCCAGAATATGAATGGTTTCAAACGTAATTTGCATTCTTTGAACCATTGCTTGTTATATATGTGGCTGAAGCCAATGCATGTCTTGATGACAGGAGTCACCTATAATGTTAAATTGTGTACAGAAAAGCATAGGGTTTTGTGGGGTTTTGAAACCTCAATCAGGACTTAACAAATTTCCCTTGTTATACAAATTCTCTCTATTACACAAAGCAAGCCATAACAATTGTTAATCAGGAAAACAAGTGTTTCATCCATAAGACTCTCAGCGTTTAAATTAACCACTTGAATGAATCCCATAAATTCTTTCAAACGTTTGATCGACATGACTACACAGTAATTTATAGAGAATGTGAAGGGTTGAGGGTCCCTTATGATGACAATTTTAGAAATTTTTTCAACGAATTCCTTTTGTCTAATGTAGAGTATTTGGTGTATAATTTAATTTTTAGATTGTGTATAACTAGCACACTAAGATACATTTATTGTTCAATATTAATGTTTTATATTATAATGAAATGTGCTTAAACAACAAAGTTGTTGAGTCAATTGTTGGTCTTATTTGAACACTTTTAGAATTTTATAACTTGATCCTTTTTTCTTTTTGCATTAGACACATCATAAAAATTAGCGAAAATTGGTCTCACTTCAATGATAAAAAATTAACTATAACTTCAATTAGGACTTATAATTATGTTAAATTAGCGAATCTCATAATCTTTTTTTAGAATGTCGTTATCGTTAAAATTTTGAAAACATTATTTTTGCATGTTTTGTTTCGTGATAAAATGCAAATACTAATGAAAATGTTTTAAAAGGAAATGCTTTCTTAAAAATAGTTTTCCTATAACTTAATTTAGAAAACATCTCTCAACTAGTTATTTGCTTTGGATATTATTTGTTCCCTTTAAAATTATGTCATGCAACTTAATTTTGAAGAACATCATTTTCTTTTGAATTTCCAAGCTCCTTCACATAGATAAGAAATTAGACATTGTGAGATTTCCTTCTAGTAAACAAGGTGTATAGAGAAAATTTTAGATGCAAGTCTTTGACCTAGTTCTGGTAAGAAGATAGGATCATCCCTTTATTTGTAAGTGTAAAAATGTATATATATATAGGTTAAATAGACAGAAAATTTTAGATACCCTATGTTATGATATCAAGTAATTAATTAAACGGGAATCAATGGCTGTGTTTCTAATGTCACAATTTATTGTAATTGTTGTATTAAACTATTTGATAAACAAATAAATGCTAGGTTTTCTGAATTTAATGAACCCACTTGAAGAAAATCCATCCCTCTCTTCTTTTTCCATAGCTTTTCTTTCAGGAGAAACCAACAAAGTTGATCTTTAGTCTTTAATGTTGATATTGATACGGAATTTGGTGTGTCAAGAGAGGATATAATATCAAGTTCAATTACAGAAAGGGAAACAAATTTGAATAGAATCCATCATCACCTTCTTTGCATTGTGTATGCATTTATTGGATGTTGGATAGCTTAAAAGGGTACGTATCAATACATGTGATCATAACATTAAGGCGTCACGTTACGGAATCACAGCAATAATAACGACTTTGAATTACTTGGAAAACGATATACGCATACACATTTTATATATAGTCCTTATGTTGACTATATTATATTGCCATATCTAGTACCTAGCAAAAGAATGTCTTTATAATTACTTATTATTACGGGGCTTTCACTCCATTCTTAAGAGCTTTTAAGCATTTATCATATTTAATATGTTAAAATTATAACACTCCACTTTTACTTCATTCTTAGATCACATAAAATTCGTCTTCAATGGGTTATAGATTTATATTAATAAAAAGTAGTAAAATTAGAAGCCTAATTAATAAGTACATAGAGTTAGAATTAATACTCATACACACATTAACTTATAGTTTTCATTTAAAAGAAAGGGTTAGAAAGTAGGCAGCGGTCTATTGATGACTAACATAAGGAAAAATTAAATGCCATAAGCGAGATGTGCTTTCTCATCCTTGATCCTGGAAAAGAATGTATAGCCCTGGAATTCAGGTTTCCATACTCTATTTTTCACATCTAATTACCTTATACGTATCCGCATTGCATGCACATTGAAAGGATCCAACGTATCAGAAGTTGTATTTTTACTTCCTTATAGTTTCATGCCCCCTCCACGCAAACCCAATTCCCAACCCTACCTACAAGAAAAGTACATACATATACATTCCTCGTAAGCCAATAAGCTAACTTCATTTCTTCTTTTGAATTTCATTACCTAGCCTTGTGGTAAATATGTCTCTTAAGACATTTCTGCAATAACTTACACCGTACAACTACTGTGAAAGTAAAAGCTAGTACGTGATGATTTTATAGCTTGTATTCAAGGTAAGTACAATCCTATAAGCATGCGTACGTGAAGTGATCCAATGTTACCATAGGTAAACAAACAACGAAACCGTGACTTGGTGCAAATGCAACACCAACAACATAGTTCATCTTTTTTTTTTTTTTCTTCAGAGAACCCAAGCTAGCTAGCCCCTCTCTGTAAATAGACCTTTCTCTGCAAAACAATCATTAAATGAGTCTCTGAGCAACTCAGGCTCTGCATGGCAAAGGCCATTTACTACGTTCATGCCTCTCTCGCACGTATTTAATGTATTGACAACCAAACCATTTCATTTGTTCATTTTAAGA
>JANITW010000009.1:2164128-2176861 GCA_027564335.1 Erythroxylum williamsii
TCAATCCATATTCACATGTAAATTCATAAAACTTCGCAAATTAAAAATGATAAAATTGAACTTAAACCTAACCTACCCATAGTTCATCTAAGCTAAAAAAACCAGAACCTTACCTTAGAAATCAAAAAATCAAGATGGTTTCATCTTTCTCTTCTTTCTTCCTTCATTCCCAACATAAACCCTAGTCTCTATTTAACCCCTTTTTGAACCTAGCAAGAAGAAAGATGAAGACTTACCTCTAACAAGTTGATTTTCTCTTCTTTTTCTTCTTGTTTCTTCTTCCTTCCAAGCGTCTCTTGATGAACTCTCTCTCTTCTCCGCTCTTCTTTCATGTTTTTCTTCTCTCTTTGACTTCCTACGACACTTCTCTCTTTCTTTCTTACTTAAAGACCATTTATTTGTTCTATTTCCTATTTTACCCTTCATTTATTTTGCTATTCCCATTTTACCCCTTATGTCTATTAAAACTAACATCTTATACTTCTAAATCCTTAACTAACTCCTTCCAAAACTCTAGACCTATTTTGATTAGATAATTGAAGGAATTTGGTAAACTTCCTTCTAGAAAACTGTTTCTCATTGTCTTAAGTTTCTAATGTCACCAAAATTATTCAATTTGGTCTAGAAATTTGAAAGTTATACCCCAAATATTTTGAACTATTCTTATGTTGAAACAATATTCTATGCTCAACTTCCATCCAAAAATTGAAATTCTTAAAAACTAAATTAAAACTCAATTTCATCATAAAATTTGTACCCTATCTCTCTAGTTTAGTCCAAATCAAAATCATCTTATTTGGATAACTAAAGAAAATGTTATGGCTAAAACACCGAAGCATACTTGGTGAACATGTTTCAACTACATTTTTCAGCTTTTAAATTCAACATTTCACCTATAACCCATCTTATACCTAAATCATCTTTTCTACTTCATTTCAAATTCAAGAATTGTCCTTTTTTTTTTACTCATGACTAATCGCCAACAATTTCTCATTTAATAGTTCTAACTTTTAAGAAAAGTTTGGTTCTAACACTTAACATTCAAACTAGCTTGTATTTTTTATTCGAAATCAATTATGCCGAAACGATAATTGAGAGAGTTTGTTTATCTTCCAAATAGGCATACCTGAGGTAGGTAAGGAGTGATTTTAGTTCCAATTTTGGTGCCTAGACATCAGAAGGCAACAATTTCTAGTCAGATTCAAATAATTTCATAGAAGCCAATCATACCTTTTTTCGAGAATTCTCTAATGATTCCAAAGTAGCTACTGTTTCCATAAGCTCTTCTCCCATTTCAACATCATTGTTAGCTTTTGCTTCAATATCCTTAGTTAAGACTATTTCTAAATGATCCTTGCAACTTAATTTAAACATTTCCTGCACCAAAGGAATAATCACATCAACAGACAAAACACACTGATCAACTTAAAGATGTTTCATGACATCAAAAATATTAAAATGAATCACTTCCCCATGAAATTTAATCGTGAGGGTGCCCTCACGAACATATATCTTAGTGTGAGCCATATTCAGAAGTGGTCTCCCTAACAAGATAGGTATCAGACTATATGAAGTGTCATCATTCATATCGACAACGTAAAAATCGACAGAAAACACTAACTTATTCACCTGTAGAAAAACATCGTCAACTTCACCATCAAGGCAAGCATTAGTGCGATCAGTCAATTGTATGAGAATTGAAGCTCTATTGATCACAGTGTTACCAATTTTGCAGGGAATGATGATATACCTAGATCTCGACATTTTAGAGGAATCTTTTTTCTAAAAATCGCAGACACATTCTCACCCATCATCACTTCACCCCTTAGTTTTCTCTTATGTGTACATAGTTCCTTGAGGAATTTGATGTACCTTACTACTTGCTTAATTGCATCGAGCAAAGGCATGTTTGTTTCCACTTTCTAGAAAATTTTCAATATCTCTTTGTCTTTCTCCTCCTTGTTTGATCATGTCAATCTCCTTAAAGTGGTGGAGGATTAGTTTTAATGATATTAGGGCTTTTGAAATTTACTTTTGTACTCAATGAAGGATTTTCTTCTTTTCCCAACTTCTTCTCGATTTCTTCCTTAGTAGTAATCCTTGATGTAGTTCTCTTGAGACCCTCAACCTTCTTTCCACTCCTTAGGGTTATAACATTGACGTTCTTCGGGTCCACCTCAGGTTGGGATGACAGATTTCTTCCACTTTCTTACTCTAGATGGTTAAGCCACTACAATATGATTCGTTTGGTTTTTCATATTATGTATGCTCAATTTTGTCTTTTTTGAAGCTGTTGCATACCCTAATTTAGCTATAACATACTTTGTTGAAATTGCTACATACTTTGTTGAAGCTACTGTATCTTGCTGAAACTGAAGATCGTTAGCAGTAGAGGTCTTGATAAATTTGTCGAGAGATGTACTTGAACTAAAAGAGGAGGCTCCTGGTGCTCCTCGTGGACTTGGTTGAAATTTTTGTGCTTCGTTTAACCGATTTTGGAAGTAATTTTACTATTTGTTCCCTCTGTAACTCAAGTTGGGACGATCCCTCCAGCCTAGATTATATGTTTGTAAGTATGGATTGTACTGATTAGGAAAATTCCCTCATGCAGCATTCATATACTCCATACTCCCCTCTTGCAATGTTGGACACTAATCAGTTAGATGGCTCATTTTCAAACATATTCCACATGCTTTTACCTAGGTCTGTTCAAATGCAATCTTTCTAACAAAAGATGTTAGCTTATCTAAAAGATGTTCAATAGATGAAGCACTTACCTTGTTTACTTATTGAACATCATTGTGAGTGCCAAATTGTTGAGTGTTAGTGGTTAACCACTCAAGTAGAATCCTAGCTTCAATGGGAGTCTTCTCACAAGGTGGCCCACCACTCGTCGCATTAACCAAACTCCTCTCAATCGATGGCAGTCCTTTATGGAAATATTAGATGAGAAGTTGCTTTGGATTGTTGTGGTGTGAAATTGGCATATAGCTTCTTAAAACACTCCTAGTACTCATAAAAAGACTCTCCGTTATACTGCTTGATGCCACAGATTTCCTTTTGAATACTCGTTGTCTTTGATGTTGGAAAATATTTTTCCAAAAACAATCTCTTCATCTCTAGCCAATTACTCACACTCCCAATAGATAAATTGAACAAGCAATTCTTCACTACATCTTTAAGTGAGAACAGGAAAGCCCTCAATATGATTTGTTTGTCTATCACTTATAGAGGCTTATGCTCAAAGAAACCACATCAAGCTCTTTGAGATGCTTATGCACATGCTTATTGTATTAATCTAAACCTTAACTCAAAAGTAACATACTTGGCAAAATTTGGAAATGTAATGCATAAAGGTCTTTGGGTTAGGTCTGGTGTAGCAAACTCCCTCAGTGTTCTCAAATTTGCCATAGTTGCTTCAAATTTAGGTTCTGGTTTTACTTTTAAAGTTGTTCTTACTTCTCTTTGTAACTTGATCTATAGTTTCCTTTTGATCTTCGAATCAAATTGTTCAAGTTCTTTATAAGGAGATCTAGTCACTACCATACACCAACACTAAAAAATGTTTAAAAATTAACAAATAACCAAAAAAACAATTATAGACAAAAAACAACAACTAAAATATAAAATTAAATAATCACATTCCCAGTGAATGACGCTAAAATTTGATAACACATGTTGGACGCACTGCAAAATTTACCTAACTCTGCACATTAAAATTTGTAGCTTTAGTGACTTAGGATTGTATCTACAGAAAATATTTGGTTAATATTTGTAACAAAATAATTAATGAAGGGGAAATAAAAAGTTTTTTTTTAAGTTTTATGCAATTGAGAAAATAAGTAAAATTAAACTAGCAAAAACAAGTTATAACAAACAATTGAAAATGACAAAAAGTGTCGAATAATATGTAAAGTTTGATTTTAGGATCAATCTTATCGTAGGCATGATCAAACATATACCATTATTCTATCGTCTTCATATCTCTCCTCAAACTATTGATCAAAGACTAAAAATATGCTTTAATCGTGGTTTTCCCTTACGTTATATTTAATTACGATATGATCGTTAATTAAACCTAGCCACTGAATAGCCTAGGATACAATCTCTGGATTTAATTTGACAGTCACATTATGAAGTAGAAAATGGATCAATATAGGCAGTAACCTCATATGTCCGGGTTGTCTAACCTAAGTTATATTGTTCCTAACAATTCAAGATCATTAGTGACTACTAACAAACATCAAATATAATGATTGCGGGTTATATTTAACATTCTAGCCATATGTTCATAATAGAATAATCTAAATAACATATCAATATCATATTTAAAAAACCCAATTCAAACAATACAAACAATAATAACAATCCGAAAAGACAATGTCAACATTAACCAGATGAGATAAGCTTAACAATGACTTGAGCATCGATTTCATGTTCAAACCGGTGTCAGGGAGGTTAACCTTCCATCTTCTCCTTGAAGGTCTAAGCATCAGCCATCGTAGCCTTAGTTGGCATTGAAAAATGAAGAGAATCACCTATTGGTCACTTCTATCTACAACTATTTTCATTTCCGTCTAGGGTTTCACAAATTTTTCTTTTTATAGTAAAACATTGTGTAGGTGAGATGACTCATTCGCGCCTGTGAATGAGGTATCAAGGTGTGAAACACCATCTCATGCCCATGCAGTTGGTTACATGATTGTGAGATTGCCCTATGTAACTTCACCAGTTAGTCGTGAGCTACTTCCTTGCTTTGTTCTTCACTTTCAAACTTTATCTTGTCTCTTCCTCCTTTAATCCTCTTATTCTTCTTGCTCTATAAATCAATCAAGTATAAACATTGAGAGGATGGCTCAGTGAATATGCTTTCGGGTCATTTTAGCTCCTTCACTTATGAAATGTACCTAAATAGAAATATGAGCTAAAGTGAGTATTCTAAGCATTTTTAAGGCATTATAAGTGTGGTAAATTAAATGAATCAACATTTAAGCATATATCACATTTTAATTATAATTTTTAGACCTTAAACAAAGTTAGGATTCAATTAGCTTAGCTAATTCCTCATGGGAATGACACCTTAACTATGACGCTTACAACCTATGCGCTTGCAGGATATTTAGGGTTTTATAGTTGTAAAACTTGCTCAACATTATGCAGTCTTGGGTTTACCTAATTATTTTCCTTACAAGAATTTTCATAGAAATAGAAAAAAGATGAGCGAAAATGGAATCACCTTGCTTAACCCATTATTACCTTTGAAAAGAGGGCTTGGATTGCCATTCACTAGAATGCATAAATACAAACTTCAATCTAAACAACCTAGAATAAACCCCTATTTTATGGAATCAAATGCTTTGGAGAAATTTACTTTGATGTTGCAACTCTTGATGGATCTTTAGCCTCATAATCCCACATAAGTTTCTGAATGAGTAACATGTTATTTGAAATAGATGTTTCAGGAATAAAAGCACTTTGAGAGGAAATAATGATTTTCTTCAAGCTACCCTTCAATGTTTCAGTTAATAACTTATAACTAACCTTATATATAGTATTACATTATGAAAAAGGATGAAAGTCCTCAAGACTATTAGCATTTGGAATTTTATATATAAGGTAAATAAAGAAAGAGTTTAACTCTTTGAGCATTTTGCTTGAGGAGAGGAACTCCTGAACAACTTGCACTATTAGACTACCTATAATGTCTCAAGTAAATTGAAAAAAGCAAGCATTAAAGCCATTAGGCCCTAGATCCTTCCTTAGACTCAATCTGAATAGACATTCTTTAATTTTCAACACAAAAGCTAGTTTCTACATGTCCTCCAGCAGGGCAACACGAAAAAAAGAAGAATACCCCAATAAATTAATTAGAGTTTAGGAGTTAAATCCATATGAGTTTCTTGATCCAAGAATAACTTTGAAGTAATAAAAAACTATTCCTTAAATAGATGGACTATTATACACAATTTGGTTATCCCTATCCTTCGAACAAAGGATTTTATTATAATTCCTTCTAGTCAGGATTGACTTGCGGAAGAACACTCTTTTAACCAGTTAATCCTAGCCTATTGAAACTATAAAGAGTTATTCTCATACAAAGCCCTAATGTAACGTCTATGGCTTTGGCTTCCCTGAGTTCCAAATCTGTATTGTAAGGATCATGATAACAAAAAGTTCCTATAGTTCTTTCAACTTCGCTTTGGCGTAGTGAAGAGCTTGAGTAGAAGGGGACGTATGTTTTAGGAAAGACTTTAATCAACTTTTTAACAGTTTCAATTTACTCATTAGCTGTTAAGACTTACAACATTGTATGTGGGTCTCCTATACATCCTTAGCAATAACCAAAAACCCCTTCCTAAATGCTAGGAAATTGAAAAACCTAAATGGAGCATTGTGGTTCCATAAAAGAGTGATCATAACATATAAGAGGACCAAACTAAGCAAGAGAACTGGAGTACTGATCAATCTAAAGGTGGTTCAGCAAAACCTTGTCGAACTTCCTCCTAGTGAGATGCCTCCCTTACTGTTTATTAGACCATGTGTAATGGAATCATATATATCTCAGATTAAAAAGCTGAAACGTTCCGAGATAAGATTCAAATTTCTTACTATTAGTATTATGAAAACCATCCCCTTGTACTTTTAATGGCTTTAATACATAACTAAAATCACCTATAATAATATATAGATTCATCAAAGTAGATTTAATAGACGACAAATCCTCCCATAAATTTTCTGTTTAAAAAGCAAAGTTCGAAGAATATAGAATTGTGAATTTGAAAATGATATGGGAAATAAGATAATTGTATACCAAATGTATAAACTAATCATACATGCTTTGAGTAGTAACTTGAAACTTGTCTTTGTTGAAATTAAACATAATTCTTCCATTACAAGAAGATTTAGATCATATTTTCTAGTTAGTTTTTAGGAATTTCATTGAATCAGGTAGTTTATGAGTTATCATATGAGTCTCTAATAAACCTAAAATACTAGGCTTCTCTGATGACAAATTTTTTATTGCTAATTGTTTTTTAGGATCATTCATAATCTAATGTTCCTAAATAACATAGTAAAATGTCAAAAGTTGTTATTAAACCCCTAGCCTTCTTTTTCTTCCTGCCTACTTTTTTGTTTGTAGTGGAAGTGGACTTTTCCAAATGAATTTCCTGAAAATAATCCTCTCCAACCATTGTAGCTTCCCCCAAGTTTGAATTGTCCATTTTCCTTTTTGAATCAGATATAGTCAAGGCATTTGATCCTACATCAGGTTCATGAATTACTTTATCAACTCTTGCCTCTGTGGAGGTCCTTAGAGATTCACTAACAACTTCCAAAGGGACTTATTTTCTAGTTTCAAAATTCACTACCTTCAAATCCTTAAATTCTCCCATACCCATCAGCTTTGAGTACTTACCTGTTTTAAACACATTGCTAGTTTCTTTCCATACCCTCTTGCCTTATTGGGGCTTCCACATATAGGAAAGTTTGATTGTTTCTTTAACCATCTCCCTACCTTATTGATTTTCATTATTAATAGCACCTCAGAAAGCTCATCACTTATTATACCTTAATTCAAATTTGAGGATAACAAATTCTTTCAAATTTAGCAATGGAAGAGTTAAAAGTAAGAGACTTACCAATTAAGTTAGCAAGGAAGCTTAAACCATAGCAAGGAAGCTTAAACCATAGCAAGGAAGCTTAAACCATCCAATGTTTAATGTTCTAAAGGGAAATTATGAAAGTTGATCCATATAGGAAAGAATCAATGTCATTCTTGCCTAGCTGCAATCCAGTGGCCAATTTTACACAAATAGAGGTTGACCAAATATATGCTAAGCACCCAACTCCATTACTGAGTTCAAACTATCATCATCTCTGAACTTTAATAATAAGTAGTCCTCTTTAGTGAGCAACACTTTCTCCAATACTTTATTTCCCCATTTGTTAAATGACGAAGCATGCACCTGAGGGAAAGAGGATCTTTACTAACAAATCTTACTAGGCTAAGTCTTGATAGGGCCAAATTCTCCAATTATTGCATTCCCTAAAAAAGGAAAAGTAGAAATCATTTAGGATGCTTCGTAGCCATTTCGTACTAAAATTGACAAATTGAAACCAAAATTCTATAGTGATAATGTAAATTTAGTACAAATTCAGTAGTCATCTTAGTGTAAGGAAGGCAAAGAAAAGATGAAAATAGAGGCAACAAAATTTATCAAAACAACAACCATCATCCCTGTTCCTAAGCAGATGAAGGTTCCTATTATAGAGGAACTTATGAGCGAATTCTCATGAAAAGAAAGGGCAATAGCTACAACCATATAGATCAAATTCAAATGCAATAAATTTTGAAGATTTCTTTAGAAATAAATGGATGTGATGATGCAGAATTGGTTTTTGAAGAAGAGGAGGAACCACAAATGATTGACAATGGTGTCCAAGAGTTGAAATAACCTATTGAGAAGTTTAATGATTGAAGCGGCCATAATTAAAAATCATTACAAGATTTGAATTTGGTAAATTTATGATATTTTTATTGAGTATTTATTAACAATAATTTAGATTTAAAGATAAAGCAAGAACTAGTGGAAATCTTAAAAGAATTTGAAGAATGTTTTTCTTAGGACTATACTGAAATCTTAGGATTGAGTAAAACATTGGTAGAATGCAAACTTTTGATAACACCCAAAATTCTGCCCTCATTGTTAACCTCCTAGGAAATGATCCAAATTTTTTTTATGAAGGTTACATAATTAGTTAAAAAATTATACAAGGCTGGTTTTATTAGTCCAACTAAATATACTGAGTTGTTGGCTAACATTGTAAATGTGGTTAAAAAGAATGGAAAAATAATAATTGTTATAGACTTTAGAGATTCAAATGTAGTCATCCCTAAGGATGTATATATGACGTACAGTGCAATTTTTTTAACAGATGTGACGATTGAACATTCTTTATTTCGTTTTCTGGATTGTTCATTGGGTTATAACCAAATTTTTATAACAAAAAATGATATTTCTAAAAGATCTTTTAAATGTCTAGGGATTTGGATGTTTGAGTGGGTTATAATGCCTTTTGGTCTAAAGAATGTAAGACCCACCTTTTAGAGGCTTTGGATTCCATTTTTCATGATTTGATAGGGCGGGCATAAGTTGGATGTTTATAAAGATATGATATTATCATGAAGTCAAAGAGGAGTACAAACATATCCCAGAATTGTAATAAGCTTTCCATAAAATAACAAGGCACAAATTGAAGTCGAATCCCCAAAAGTGTGTTCTCAAAGTGAAAGCAGGGAACCTTTTGGGGTTTTTAGTTCATAATAAAGGAATCGAATTGGATAAAAATAAAGAAAAAATCATTCTTGAGAAAACTTACCTTAGAATTTGAAGGAGTTTCAAAGTTTTTTTGACCAGGTGAACTACATCATCGCTTATCTGGTGGGAAAAAGAGTTCTCATACTTATTAAGGTTGAAGAATTCCACTAGAAGGAAGGCATAAAGTGACATTCGATAGTATCAAAGAATACTTAACCAAACCTTAATATTAAGGAATTCCATTAAAGTTGTATATTTATGTTGTAGAAGAATATACTAGATATCTATTGGCCTAAAGAAATGAGGTTGGCCATAAACAAGCTATTTATTACCTAAACTGAATTCTACCCTAACAGAAAAGAAGTATTTACACATAGTTAAGATGTGTCCGGAGCTGTATTCAAATTATTAAAAATTAAGGCATTACTTGTTTCAAAATAAATTCTATATGTTTTTTTAGACTGATTCAGTAAAATAAATGTTGAATAAGCTAATCCCCTTTTGAAATATTAGGAAGTGACTTATAACTCTTTTAGACTTCAACTTGATATATTGTTCAAAAAAATTTGTAAAAGGTCAAGTATTAGCAAACTTCTTTGTAAGCTATCCTTCAATTAGATTATAAGAAAATGAGGGATATTTAGCTCTTATTTGTAAAAAGAAGTCATGAGAATTGAAATTTGATAGTTCTAGCATATCAAAGTCAACTAGTGTATTAATGTAGGGCACCATTTTTCGAAACCCAACTCTTGCTCTGATACCATACATGTTGGGTCTCGGGATCTGGAGCCCAACTCTTGAACCATAAATCGTGAGCGTATTCCAAGAAATCACCTTAACCATTATTGGTTCATCTTCTTTCTCTGATATCAAACATGTTAGACCTCGATTCTAGAGCCCAACATTCGGAGTCATCATAAGACGTGAGCATGCGTATTACCTTGAAGGGTTAATTCCATGAGCCCGTATTGGCCATATCCCACAAGAGTGGTGTGCCCACACTAATCAATCACCAAAATCATAATTGAATTCTTCCACCTATTGCATCTCCAAATCTCTAGTTTAATTTGAAGCAAGAACTATCTCAATTGGAACTCTATAGAAGAAGTTATGTTTAAAAAAGCCAAAATGTGATCATACCCTAATCATGCTCTCCCAACCGACCCCTCACTTTCTCTCCATAAACCTTTCTTAAATCAACTTCAAAAGCCACCAATTTTTATATAGACGTAGGAGAAATTTCTTAGGAATCTATTACTTCAAGAATCACTTCATTCGGAGTCAGATGAAGAAGTTATGGCCAAAAGAATCCAACCTGTTTATGTCCTTAATCATTTTGTACCTATCTTGGCGTAATTGCCATAACCTTTGCTACAGACGTTGGATTGATGTTGTTTTTAGACTGTTTAAAATAGGACTTCAAGATCTACAACTTTTATGAAGAACTTGAAACGATATTTGGCCTCCAAAATAGTCAAAGTCACGATTTACTATAGCTATCCCGTGAATGTCCGTTTAACGGACATACATGTCCACCTCCAAAGCCCTTCCAATGCTTCCTACATTCATTCTAACATCATATTCACTCATAATCTTCCCAATTTCACTTCTTCTAATGAAATAACACTCCTACAACATTCAATTACCAATTTAAGTGCATCAAACTCCTAAACCTAAACTCAAAGGACTTATAACATTCACAACTCTCATCATTCACCATAACTGTCATGTTCATACTTCCTATACAGCTTCATCACTTATCATGCTCATATCTCTCAACTCCGATACCTAAAATTTACATACTTTATGGCGTTGGAAAGCTAAGAGGATAAGCTATAACTTTCCAGAAGATAACTTTATCTAGTTCTATCTATATCAGTCCAGTTTTTCCCTTGAAGTCAGAACACAATTCCTATCTTTCCTTTCCATAATACATCTTACTTATATGAAATAATAATTCGTAATCAAAATTTATCATCTCAATTTGGTAACTTCCTCAAATGTACCTGATTCCCAATTAACCTCATCCTTAAATACTTCACATTTCAACTCCACCTCATCCATACACAAATTCACATTTCAACTTAACAATGATCCATACACAAATTCATGTTTCATTAACATCATAAAATAAGAGTTTTACAAACTTTAATGGCATTTCTAAGCCACATTACATCATCAATATCGAAATTAAAAATAAAAAAGATGCAAAACCCAATAATTCTTGAAATACATTTGAAGCCTTGTTTTACATAAACTACTCCAAAACAAAACAAAACATGCAAATTCGGAGTAATGTCTTGGATTTCTTGCGCTCGGTCTCTTGCTCATGACCTGAATAGGGGAAGGAGAGTGAGGGTGAGCTTGAAAGCTCATGGGTAACAAGTTTATAACCGATAAATAAGCGAAAAACCATTGAAATATTTATTTCGATTGTAAAAGTTCACATTGTAAAATCCATGTAACACATATTTCCCAAATTCACAACTTATCAAGCAATTCATAAACATCATGAATCATGCATTCATCAAACTTGTCACAATCATAAACACATAAGCACATCAGAAATGGTTTGGGTGGATCTGTAACAGAACATACTATACATTTCCCAAAAGGGTCCTGTGTAGCCATGAATAGAACGTACTATCGCAATCCCATAAGATGGTCTTGTGTAGTCATGAACTTATGGGAGTCCGTGAAGGAACTCCATGCCACTAGCGGGCAGGCAGGAGAAGCCTTTAGACAAGTGCACTTGACTGACAAAACAGACCACCACAAAGCCACATAACATGTGATTCATGACTTGAAAACAAATTGCCTAAATGGCACATTTTTGAAAACTTGTCTTTCATAAGCATGACATATTTCATATACATTTCTATCATCATTTCACAACTCATCATCAAAATTCATACATCAAAACATGTAGAAATTTCACAAATCATTCAAAAGCAATAAAAGCAATATTTATGAAGTAATTGAAATCATTTTTCTTTCTTGATTTGGACAAAAACATCAATGCTCATTACTCAATTATAAACATGAAACCCACCTTGAATTTTCTTGCTTAATACTTGCTCAAAGAGACCTCTCCCCTTGTTCCTCTTTCCTTCCTTGATTTTCTTCATCAAAGGCAAAATCCCCCATTCAATAGGAATTCCAATTGGAGAACCCATAAGACATATCTACTAGAATTGATCATAGAATTCTTAAACCCATACATTTCTTAAGCTATATGAACCAAAACTCTTTCAAAATACAAAGACTAAAATCCAACTTACCTTTAATCTTCACCAAATGAGAGTTTATTGGCTCTAATGGACGCTCTCATCTTCTTTTACCTTTTTCCCTTCTTGAGCAACCACAAATTCCTTCTTGAAAACCAAGAAAAGTTGAAACCTAGCTTTTCTTCT
>JANITW010000009.1:2201895-2213697 GCA_027564335.1 Erythroxylum williamsii
AACGACGTCGTTTTGGTTTTAACCAAAACGCCGTCGTTTTCTTTAACTAGAGGGCGCGTATTGGACGTTCTCACCGACGCCATCACCGACCGAAATGGGCGTCGGTATGAATTTTAACCAAATTCACCGACCGACCTTCTTTCCGTCGCAAACAATTTAATAGACAACCACTTTCTGCGACGGAAACGCTTTTTCGGTCGGTGTTTCCAACGGTATTCAGACCGTCGGTAATTTTCCGTTGCTATTAAACATTTTCCTTGTAGTGATTATTTCACTATTCAGCAATTTTCACTATGTTCATCCGAAATCCAAATAGATTACACCAAAAAATTTGTTGTAATTTTCTCACTTGACTCTGATACCATTTGTTGAAAAAAATCAACGAACTATATCCCACAGGTTAAGTAAGAAAAAATAATACAAAAATTTAACATAATTCACCTTTTAATTTGGGCTAGGTTCACGGGTCAAACTTTAAATACATCTTCTACTAATGAAAATAACAGATACAAAGAAGAGTAAAAAATGACACAACAAAATAATGACACTTACATATAAGGTGTTTCCCAAATTTACTATCCCTATGATAATAACCTTATTATTTTGTCACTTGCCCTTTTAGCAAAACTTTTCTTAAAAATACCCAAAAAATCACTCTCTCATAATCATTGGAACACACAAATGGCTCCTTAATAAACTCACTCTCTAACTCAACATATATATACACACACACACACACACATATGTGAAGAAGGAGGGAGGGAGGGTTAAATTTTTTTTTATAGTCACAACACACGAGCATTAAAATCTTTTATTTTGAGCAGTTGCGATCGAATGCAATACAAATGGCTTCTTGTGGGCTAATTTAGCTAAAATAACATTAGCAAACTTTACCTTAATTCTTATAGCCCCAGACTTTTAAGGTAACTACAATCATAGGTCTAAAAAATTCATGAAATGCTTCTTCCAGATATTAAATTTGTGTGTGCACCTTTATTCTTTAGGAACTTATTTCTTATTCCAAGCTAGTGCTTTGCAATTTGAATAATATTTTTATAATCTTGTTCAACTTAGAGGATGTAATCAGGTATTTTGACCTTGATCTTGCCAGGAGTTGTGACAATGCTATCGTAGCTCAGAGTGCATGATAATGAATTGTCGCAGATGTATTGTGAAGGTGGAAGCTCCAATAATTGATACAGGGTAGGTGAGGCTTTTATAAATTGTGAATAAATTTTGTGATCTCGATAATCAATAAGTATATGCGTACTAATTGCAATTATAAAAAACTAGCAAGTTTTAAAGAGTTTGAATTATAAAAAACTTGGAAGTTTTAATATATAGAAAATTCATTCTTGTACAATGTCATGCATTAGCTAAAGATACATCTAATTTTTTTTTGGTTGCCCACTAAGTGTCCTAAAAGGGTCCTAATTATGGAAAGACACCTTTAAGCCATCCACACCAAGACTAATCTCCACTCGAACCGGATAGGTCCCTTGTGAAAGGCAAAGCTCTAGTTTCAAGTTTTAAACGGTTGCATACATGAGAACGGTTTGAACCCGTAACCTCACTTAAACCAGGAGAGCTCCTTACCAACTCACCTCCGTCCTGGGGTTAAAGATACATCTACTTTAGCTAGATGTATGTTCAAATAATAGTGTATTTTTATTATTATTCATAATCAAAATAAATATTTTTATAAAAAATATATTAATGTCTTTTCGTTATTTAAGTATATGTTTAATAATTCTGCCTAATTTAGAACATTGTCAAAATTTATTTAATGTTGGGTAGTTGAAAATTAGATCCATTAAACTTCTGTATAAATCTTTTAAATGTGTATTTTCTATTTATTATAATGATTAGTTCTGCTTTTACGGATGAATTATTTGTTTTCAATGACTAAAAAAAGTAAAAGCCTTATTCTTCAGCCTTAAAAAAAGATTATAATAAATTCTAATATTAAGTAGAGTTTGAAGAATGGACCTACGTTATAAAAAATAATAATTATTATAAATATCATATATCATTTATATCTTTCTTTTAATTATTTTTATTGATTATGTATTGTTAGTTAAATGTCTTATTGTGTATTTTTTATTATATACATAAATAATAATTATTATTTAAAATTAAATATGAAAATTATTATAATCTTCACTTATAAAAATTTAAACACATCATAAATTATTCTTATAAGCTAAAAAATAATGACATTTATAACTAATATAATTTTTTATAACCGTACCTAACCAATAGCATGAAATAAATGAAAAAATATTATGTAATGTTATTTTCATAATAGAAAATAATAAATAAGCAAAAAAAATTAATGGTTAGTAGAAGCTACTTCTAAGATGTTAGTCATGAAAATTTAATCTTAAAATTTATCACATTTGTTTGAATTGCTACTATTTTCTTATTTTTAAATTCTAATTTCTAAATTTTAATTGAATTTTGAGCATCTCCAACTTAAAAGAAAGAATTTGTTACAATTCGCAAATCTTAAATACTATGCATAAAAAAATAAATACATCATGATCTCCCAAATCTGCAAATATATAAAGTCAAATGTAATAGCTTGAAATATTCCAAGTTATTGCTCCCTTAAAGACTAATTCAACAAACATGTTTATTAATAATAGTAGATTAATGAAATTAAATTAAACAAAATTTTATGAAAAAATAACTAAATTACTAAATTAACCAAGGCAAGGTGATTAACTATCAAAATGAATCAACATAAATAAAATGTTAGTGTTTTGGGGTTCATTTGTAAGGAATTCAGCTACTAAGTAGGATTAATTATCAAGGTGGAAATGGTGATTAATTACCACTTATAAATTTACAATTAAACTAATCAAATTCATTAATAATAATTAAGCTTTTAGTTATCACAATAATTTAGGACATCCTTATTCACTAAATCTAGAGTGTTTATTCTCCTAATGTACAAATTATACTTTTATTTTTTGTACTTGTTACAATCCCTAAAATCAAATATATGATGACTAAGTATTAATTCATGAATCAAACTTAAAGAGAATACATTTAGCTCAAGTAATAATTAATCACATATCCATAATTTAACAAAACTAAGGATTTAGTTTTTTTTAATATGAATAAAAAATTTTATTAACAATAACAGAAGCTATTACAACATTACAATGAGGTCAAACTTATAGCTTGCTCATAGTTAATACAAACAAGCTAGAAGACACAAGCAATTAAGTACTTAGAGATTCCATCTAAGCTTTTTATTAGGAGTGAGTTTGTTTTGTGTATTCTTTTCCATCATGATTTCTCTAATCCAATTTAGAGTATTATCAACTAGTTGATGCTTTCTAATGGCTACACTTTTATACAATTTGTTGTTTCTTTCTCTCCAAATTAAGTAAATAGTTACGGTGAAGACAGTTTTGAAGATCTCTGCATTTTGCTTAAGTTCTTTAGCTTTCATGATAACCCATAATAAATTTCTATTCCATTAATAGGTTTGGCAATACCCCACTAGCATCTATAGCACCCTACTCAAAGTGGCTTTGGAATACTTGCATTACAAAAAAAAGAAGTGTTTCCTATCTTGCTTTTTTTCTTTGCATAATATACAAATGGGATCATATGTACCAAACCATCTGTATTTGGTTTTGATTTTGCTTTTTATAACAAGACAAATACAAAAGAAAAAGACAGAAGAAATTTCCATAAATTACTTCCAATTTGAGATGATTTTTCTACTCTCTCTTAATGCTTAAAAAGTCAAAAGAAAATAACTCTATCCAATAGTCCTCTGCCTAGATCTATTCCAATTTATTTCATACAAAATTAACAAAAATCCAACAATAACCAAGAAAGAAAACAAGATAAAAGAATTTATTTTCATGGATTTTTGAAATCTTGTTCATCTTTATTAAATTTTGATGGAATCTATTACTTTATCTCCAAGGATGCTCCTTGTTTGTGTCAAGATGTTGTAGCTTAATTCCTATTGACTCTTCCATATCTCTTGTGCCTTTTTATAACTAAAAAGAGTAAAATTCCCAAACATTATGACCAAATGATACTATTGTTGCTTAACAACTCGTTCTAGCCAAAAACTAGAATTTTTTTTGTAACCAATAATTGTCAACAAAGTTCTAGAAGACAAACTCATGTTTCTCTCATGTTAACTCAGGGACTTGATAAATTGTGCATCTGAGGATTAATCTTGAGAATATGGGTTCTAAAGACATGAACACCAGTCTATATTTAGGTCGTTTACAGAATAAATGTCCTTGTTGATGTTATTTTTTAAGTCATTAGCCTAAGTTTGTTCTAATATTTCTCTAACTTGACTCAGATCTTATTAAATTCATTCATTCTTTATTAAGGGATTAAAAAAAAGCTTGAAAATAAAATATAAGCCAAAGTGAATGTCAATTCCTCTAAAATACTAGCAAGATATAACAAAATAGTCTCAAAATCGTACTAAAAACATATTTTAGTTCGCATTTATCACCTCAATCATATATGAAGCATATATAATTTTTAGTTTATTGTGAAAACATGAATTTATGATTTTTATCATAATAAGTATTTATGTAATCACATATTCTCATTTTTTACAAATTTACAATGCATACAGTAAATATCTATCATAATTAATGTATTCTTATCATCAAACTTATCTCTAATGTTTAGCTTCTTTCAATGTCTCACCTCACCATATGTTAATTTAATATTATCTTATAAATTATTTTTGTTTAAACAGTGGGTTGCATTTTTTAAAAATATATTAGATAATTATAAAATTTTATAGTGTTAGCAATGTTGTTAGTTAAGGAAAATTATGCAAAAAAAATTATATAAAAGAGAAGTGACAATTAATTGATTGATTCAACATTTATTAGAAATGATAACCATATCTAAATTGTAAATTAGAATTTTAATATGCTCAACTTTCCAATCCATCAATAATCTTATCACTTATTCAAACATATTTATGTATAACCTACAAGCATAAGATGTACAAAGTATTTAAATATCATTTTAATACTAATCAAAATGTCTACATGTAGTAAAATTTTTAGATCAACACAAGCTTATGATATCCTTATTATTAACAATTAGAGGATTAAAATCTTAACTGAATTAAGAAGATGTATCATGTTAATGCTTATGATCAATAAAGTAATAAAAATACTAAAAGTGCTTAGAACGCATCAAATAATTGGTAAATAGATGACAAATACTTGATGAAAACATCAAATGATTATATTAGTCTTCGGATGGCACTAGAGAGGAGCGTTAATTAATTTAGTGAATGGATATGAAAAAATTATACAAAATAGTTATAAAAATGATAAAAGAGAATAGGTAAAGGGAGAAAGAACTAATTTATAGTAGTTCAACCAAACAACTCTTATCCTATGTCCATGCCTTAAATTCTCATTATTAATTCACTACCGTCTTCCTCTATAGGCCAAGAGAAGCATTTCATATATGTATCTTCCTTTGGATAAAGAAGAACCTTTACACATTTTTTCTTTCTTATGATGAAACGGAACCCTTCTATAAGATTCTTTGTCACATGTGAAGAGATACCTTAAACAATTCAATTTCTCTCTTAATTGTTATCTTATTAACCTACATATAATTCATGAACTCCTTTCTTAATCACAAATTGCATTAAGGTCTCATTTAAGTTCTCACACATATGAATATAATGAAACACTCTCTCAAAGATCCTTTATTCAGCTTATATATGATCTATTTATACTCAAAACAACCCAAAATATTCATTAAAAATAAAAATTAGTTATTGTAATGACTAATTCCAATGATAGTGGTTGACTAATGTATGATATTGTTCAACTAATATTCTTGTATAAAATCTTAGTACATAAAGTATCTCTCTTTTAAGGATCTTGATCATTACATATTGCTTGACTAGTGTACGTATAAAATTCATCAAGCATAATAAATCTTAACATAGGTTGATAACATCTATCAAAAAATTTTTTTAAAACTTTTTAAATTCTTTCAAATATTAAAACATATTTCTCAAATAAAAACTTGATCCAAAATCATTTCAAAAGTTCCTCAAAAGCATTTTGATGCATTAAGAAGGTTGGATTTAAACTCAAACCAAATTTTCTCTTAATTATGTAAAAATATAATGCTCTTCATATAATAATCAAACAATGATTAAGTTTGTAATTCATTAAAATAAATTCAATAAGGTTATAAAAAGGATTCCGTTAATTTGTTAAATTTTAATGTTTTTTATTTCTCTTTATTATTGGTTCATCACTTCAATTCCTTTTAAACTCTCTAAAGTTGTATAAGTTCTTTACCTTTCTCATTTCCTCTATCCTTTGTTTGTTTAGTATAGTCAAATTTTCCTTTGCTCACTTATCCCTTATACTAAACATTATCTTTCCTATGTTGCTTAATTTCATTGTAACAAAACTACTAATATCATCAAATTTAAATTTATTTATTGAAATATATTTTGTCATCATAATAATCATGGTTAGGACTTTGCTTGACTTAACAACCTCTCCATTTCTAATGATGACAAAATATTTAGTGATATTATAGAAATTTATGACAATGAGTTAGCTTTCCATATGTTAAAGTAATAGATAATATATGCTTCCCATTTGTTCATGCATCATAAATGAACATGTTTTAATATATATATATTCACCATAAAATAACATCTCATATGATGAAATTTAAATTGTTAGGGCAACTTGAAAAATACATATAAAAATATGGCATATATGTATTTTTATGTCTTCTTTATAGTTGATGGAAATTTAGAGCTATACTTTTGATGTATAAGGGTTACTCTTTTTGTTTGATAATAAAGGCAAATAGATGGTTTAGCATAAGTCATGTTCCTTTTGTGTAAATGTGTCCTATAAAAATTGTGACCATGTTCCAAAAACTTGTATGATGGTCTATGTTAATTGTGAGGTTATTTTATTTTATTTTGGTAATAAAGATGTATATATGAATGACCAGAATACTATAATTTTTTTCCTATGATTTTACATAAAGTTGTGTTTATTTTTTTCCTTGTTATCTATATCTTCTAGTTTTAAATTGTAAATTATACATAAATGTATTAAATTTCTTTTTAGCTTCAGACCTAAAAGGTGATTTATAAGCATTGAAGTTTTCATGTCTAGAATTAAATTGTATATGATGATTTAAACGATGGCTTATTAATATACATATGCTTTTCCTTCAAAAAAAAATTCTTAATATCGGGCGATGCATTTCTATAAGTATGTCCAAGTTTGCTACTTAATTCTCCACTATATATAGTCAAAATAGATAAGGACTATTTGAGGTTATTAATCTCCTTCTTCAATATCTCATTTTCATGCAATAAATCATGCTCATCTTCATTGGAACTATCCACTCTTAGATTATATCATGTCATGCATATCATATTGCAATTTTTTATTCTCAATTATATATGTATTAAAGAGTTTTCAAATCTCTTTAAACTTAGAAAATACGTCCTTTTTAAGCTCACAAACTTCAAATATTTTATAAGATCATCGTATGGAAGTTTAACATCATTTTTGTGTGTTAGTTTTTAATACTGATACTATTGATTTAAGTAAGTGATTGATGATTGTTAATTTTATGTGTTTTGTACCACAAGTGCATGATGTAGCTTAACTAGTACTTGTGAATACTTGTCGATCCTATGTGGACAACGAGTACTAGTAATAAATCTTCTCATATTATCTGACCACCAATTGAGGTTATATTGATAAATCATTTTAAAAAAAAAGAAAGTAAATTGAGGACAAGTTAAGACAATTAAATAAACAAAGCTGCAAAAATATTGAAAATTCAACCAATAAAACTTGGAATTTGAATCCTTGTAGGACTTATGATGTAATAGTGATATCACTAATCAATATAATCTAAAGTTCATTGGACTATGTGAATGCCTCAACTATGCTAATATCTTTCTTAAGACTGTGCACACATAATTCTATATTGATTAATTGAAATCTCTTTCTAATTAAAACTCTTAAAATCATATTAATCAATTTATTAATTTCACTATTAGGTTTAACCCTAAGCTAGAAAATTTGCATCAACCTATCTCTAGGTTTACATATAACTCCTTTCAATTATGTCAGATCTATTCATACATTAGATTTTTGAATCTTAATTGCATGAAATAATATATGAATCAACATGCCAACAACATTAATTTAAGGATAATTAACAACATATAATTGAATCTTAATGAAACTAAAGAAAAAATTAAATTAAGTTAAAGTTATTACAAGATCCATTATGAGGTTCACTTAATGTAAATACCTAAAAAAGAATTTAGCTTATACTTATAGAAAGCAAAACATCAAAACTAAAAAAAATTGAAAATTTCGGATAACATGATTAAATTCCCTAAAATCTCTCAATTATTTATTCTAGATTGATGAAAATATGCTTCGAAGGGATTCTTTAGCTTTTTCTTATGCTTTGTATCATTCTATGTTTTTGTGTTTCCTTGCATCCTCTCTCTTCTTTCACTCAATCTTAGCTTTTGAAATTTGAAAATTAGATTTTGGGAGATACATTAGCATCAATACAAGCATATTGATGGTTGTGTTCTTTAAATAGATGAGTAACACTTTTTAAGCTAATACGTTCATAGATAAAATGTTGATCATTTTGCAAGCTTTACAATTTATAGCCTTCAAAATACCGCAAGTGCACGGGTCGTGATTTGTAGTATGTGAAGGGTCAATCCCACAAGGAAGGTGAACGAATCTAATCCTATGTTATATAAGACTAAGGAAAATAATAAAATGAAAATAAAACTACACATAAAATTATATACGAGAAAGTGATTATCAAGAAATTAATTCTCAAGTTAACATTAAAAAAATTGAAATCGAGCAACACAAACGTCACAATGAAAATTAACCAAGAAAAGTTACCAAATTATGAGAGAGGGGATTCTTCCTATCACTAATGTTAAAATAGCCATTTATGTAAGGCTTGGAAAAAATAATAAAATGAAAATGAAAATTGCAGGGAAAAGTAAATACAGGAAAGTGATTAGCAAGAAATTAATTCGCAAGTTTACCACAAAAAGAAATTGAAATCGAGCAACACAAACATCACAATGGAAATTAACCAAGAAGAGTTACCAAATTAAAAGAGAGGGGATTTTCCATATCATTGATGCTAATCTAGTCATTTATGCATGATTGTGATGTCAGCTCTAAACTATTATAGGTTGGATTACACTCTCTCAAGTTATAATCATTGAACCCTAAATTATAAATACTAATTGAATTATGAAATTTACAATCTCTTAATTAACAAAAGACCTACAACTCTAATTATATCTTAAATGTTGGCCCCCGAATTTTTCTTGTTGCATTAAGCATGATTTAACTGAATTATGAGATTTGATGGATAAAGCTTTGGATCTATTTGTTATGTAAATGTGAAAAGAATTTATTATATGGTTTGGTTGTATTAAAAGTGGTAAGTATGCACAAGGGCATTTTGGGCATGACACTTAAGGTTATAAGATTTAAGGCTTTAATGAAAGGGCAAGATGGACATTTCACAAGTAAAAAAGGATTGTGTGCATGCATATTTTGAATTGCACATGCATTTTTAGCCTCTATATATATTGATAAATGATCATTGTGGCACTAGCATATGCAGGTACATGCATGTATGACATGTTCCCGGTATAATTGTGTAAAATAGAAATTCGGTAATAATTTTATAGATTGTGCTTTGAAAAATGAAAATATGATCAATGTTTCATATTTTATGATTTTTAGGAATTTTTATGAAATTTTCAGAGTAATAGATCCAGACCGGAAAAATTGGCCTAATGGCTGATAAATTAGATTCCTGTTCCGAGATTGATTAGCAAATGGTACGGAAAAATTAGAGTCATAATTTTAGGATATATTTTTTAGAGCCATTGCAAAATTGGGAGAGATTAGAATAAGAATTGAATTTTTAGACCCTAAGAAATGGGCATGTGGCAAGTAAATTGCCAAACATGCCTTAGTTCCTTAGGTTTAAAACCCTTGACTTTCAAAATTTGCTTCCACGTTACCCTCTTGCTTTTGAAAGAAGAATTTGAACTTCCTCTTGCTTTTCTTCTTCTCCTTCTTCGTGGATCTCTTCCTTGCTCTTTGCTTCCATTTTCTTCTTGTTTAATTGTTTCCTTCTTCACCATAACCTATTCCTTAAGCTTGTGTTGGAGAAGATGATGAGTGGTGAAGAAATGAGTGTTAATCGTGGGTGTGTTTGAGTTCAAGAGTTGGAGATTTTGAAGTGATTTTGAAGAAGTTGCAAGGTTTAAATCAAGTAAGTTCTTGCTTGTTATGTTTTAAATAGTTTCTTTTTATGATTGATTAGAATATTGGATTGTTGGGAATGTATGAGTTTCGGATGATAGGAGTTGAAGATTTTATTTTGTTTAGTTTTGGGTAAATGTGGGATAATTGGTTTTTGATGGAATGGAGGTTAGGGATGAGTTGCTTGTAGTGTATTAAGTTGTTTTGGGAGTGTATTAAATTAAGTTAGATGGATTTGTATTTGATAGAACTGAGAAATCTGGGTTTCGGGCGTATTTCTGGGTTTACACGCCGCGGCGTGTTCATCGCACGCTGCGGCGAGCAATTCCCCTTTTGCACGCCACGACGAGCGGAGATCCATGCCGCGGCGAGCGATTCTACCTTCGCACGCCGCAACGAGCGAAGACGCACGTCGCAGCGAGCGTAAGCAGGCACACTGCGGGGCGTGCTAACGCATGCGCCGCGACGCATGTGAGGGGTCTCGCCGCGACGAGGACGCCCGTTTTCTGAAAATGAAGTGATTCTTTTGAATGATGATTTTTGAGGTTTTATTCTTAATGAGTTGGTTCTTGATTGATTGTGATTTAGAGACTAAGAAATGGCAAAATTATAAGAATAGAATTTCTGAATCAATTTCGAAAGTTCTCGAAATCTGATGGTGATTGAATAGTGACTTTGATTTCTATACAAAGATAGTCCTTATGTCTTGGAGTTGGACTGTTGGGAGTTCAGAACTTAGTTAAATGAGTTATGATGTCTAAGAATTTTTATCTTTTGGAGAGAAAGAGTTGAAATGGAAAGTTTCGAGAATAGTTCCGGGAATGTCCTAAACATATATAGCATCATTTTAATCGCTGCATGTGCATTATTGACTATTGTAAATTGTGCAATTAGTAATTTTTGGGTATTCTGATTGTTTTAGAGGCTCAAGTGGATCGTCGATCTTCTGACGTAGCTGAGACTTCCTGGCAGTAGCTCGGAAGTTTAGAGGTGAGTAACCTAGTTGGTTCCTCAACCTTTATGTGTTAAATATTATGTGCTTATGCCAAGTGGAGATAATGGAGGAATTATGTGTTTGATTTTGATTGATTTCGGACCATAGGTGTCTGAAGTATTGGGAATGTGATATCGAAGTGTTATTGGTGTGTAACTGTGAAATTGGGAAATTACTTATTGCCATTGTAAATTGAGACATATGCATTCATGCATAAAGGCATTTTCAGATAATGACAATTGCGACCGGTGCAGCCATCGTATTTTAGAGCTTAAAGCTCAACGCAACAGGGCCTCGAGCCCAACGTAATTTCAGAGCCACAGGCTCACTGTATCAGGGCTTCAAGCCCAACGTAATTCAGAGCCACTGACTCACTGTTAATGAGCTCAGGCGCATGGTCACAACACCGAAAATAAACGGAAAGTGTCACATGTACATTGCATATTTGAATCA
>JANITW010000009.1:2294286-2305234 GCA_027564335.1 Erythroxylum williamsii
CCAGCCGCTCTGCAAGATTACAGTGATTGTATTTGTTTGTGAGCTGATAATTGATAAAATAGATGATTTTTTATTTTTAAATAAATGAACAATGAATTAATTTAACTTATTATTGCAATAAAATTAGTGAAAAAAATTTTATTTAATTGGTTTCAGATTTATGTGCTATTGCCACGTGCCCATTGACACATGCAAAAGTTTCTGATTTCTATGGCTGACGGTGGGGAGGTTGAAGGGATATATATACACATACCATTTGTCCTTTTTTATTTTTCATTTTCTTAGACAGCTCAAATTGTTGTCAGTATGATCCTGTCTATCTCTTTGTTCAATCGGAATAAGCTCCGTCTCTTCTCTCTGTCCGGTGATAGGATTTTCTGTTTAATATTTTTGTCTCATAAATTTTAATCATTTATTTATACAATTCTTACATTTATTTTTATATAAAATACATACAAGATTCACCTAAATAAATGATTAAAATTTATATAATAAAATAAAATATTATAAAATTAGACAAAAAATCCGAATTCCTCTACCCATGCCCAACAAAAATTTCGCCACCTTTCAATTTTTGGATGATGGAAATGCCATATTCTCATTTTTCCCTCTCTTTTTTTAAAGCATATTGGCTATAGGTGTTTAGCACTTCGAGTCATAGGTATAGCCGAGCCATCCTCTTCTTCGTCATATTCCTTTGGAGTTTACCATCACCTTAATTTTTCCTTTTTCTTCTTGTCGTTTTTCGTTTCACATTCTGTCACACGCAATCTATAAGATCAGACGGCGCTTCGTCCTAATAACTCAGGATTTGTGGTGCGTGTGAGTCATGTAATTTCTCCTAAATTATGGTTCGCTTCCAAGATAAGTGGAGTGGAACTCATTGGTAAGATGTAAGGAGAACGAATGTTTTCGTTTCAGT
Source organism: Erythroxylum williamsii (assembly GCA_027564335.1). Classification (NCBI taxonomy): domain Eukaryota; kingdom Viridiplantae; phylum Streptophyta; class Magnoliopsida; order Malpighiales; family Erythroxylaceae; genus Erythroxylum; species Erythroxylum williamsii. The sequence continues at coordinate 2,295,209 of JANITW010000009.1, forward strand.
CATAGGATTGAAAAGCCATCACCTGGTTTTTATTTTTATAAATAGGGCACAGATCTTATTGGTATACCAAATGAAGTGTTGTCATTCCAATTTCAGAATAAACATTAGTAATCTTCAAACTGAAAGTGAACTGTCAAAGTTAAGCAAATATGAAATTGAGTTATCAAAAGGGTAGCAAAGATCGGAATAAGAAGAGACATTATTATCCTTTTCCCCCAAGAAATCGATAGAATTAGCACTCTACTAACATTGCTTGTTTGCCTTTTTAACTGGCTTTTCAACTTTAATGTGACCAAATCATGCTAAGGAGATCTTAGAGTAAGAACACAAAATTTTCTTTTATCTCATAAGTTTATGATAAGTGGGTCGTCTCCAATCCAAGAAAAAATTTAGCTTCCAAGTTTCAACTTATGGCATAAAATAAGCAAGGTTGGGAACATACATCGAGTCAAATCATATTAGACTAGATTTAGTTAAACAAATCAGATCAAACTCTTTTTACCATCCTTATATGCATTATTTCTTGTCAATGAGGTAAAGATTGAAGGATTTGTTAAATAATTATTCGATGGATTAAAGTTATAATCATACTCGTTGAATTTTAATGTAATATAGTATTTGCGTAATTTATTTTAAACACATCTTTCAACAATTTTTAACTATTTTTAATGAACTTAAATATAAAAGGAAAAGAAAAAGTAAAAAAGTATACATTAAAAGAAAGGTTGAGAGCTATTAAATTTGATTAAAATATATATTCAAACCTCCCTAGATCCCGCTTCACTGCGAAATTTCGGACTGGGTGATAATGATGATATATTCAATGTTGGTATAGTTTTATTGCTTTATCCATTGCTGTGATATTTAAGATAAAACAATGTTTGAAACATGTACACTAAAAAAATAAATTATTATTCATTAAAAATATTATTTACTCTTTTTCTTTCTTAAGAACTATAATTAAAATACGCTATGCCATGCACATTTAGTACCTGGTATCACTATTATCTTGTAAAATTTTCAATTCAACACAGACTCACAATAAGAGTTTTTACAACCTATTTCTTCTCTTTTAATGCTTAATATTCACTTTACACAATTCAACTTTTTTTTGAAATGACTGCACAAAAGCATATCACTTAATTTTTAAAAGTGGAATGGAAAATCCTTTAGTTTTACATTTTTTAAAAGTCCTCCTATAGCATAATTTTATACTCCGTAAAGCAAAACCTTTATATTTTGTAATTAAATTGTATCTTATTTGTTTCTTATTAATCAAAGTTGAATACTGATAACCCAATATTTAAATGCTATTAATTACTATATACTTTTGAAAATTTTAGAAAGTTATAGAATAAAATATAAATAAAAATTGTTTTTATTAGACTTTGCCGGCGTAAGTTTATAGCTCTGCCCTCAAAGTGGATTTCCCAAGTTCATATCGATCTATATTAAGATTCCAAATTCCAAACCATATAGTGGAATATCAAATTATAAATATCTACAAGATTAAATTCAAATTATAAATATCTATAAGAAGGATGAGGAGCTGGGTGAGAAATTAAATCATGAATCTTAGTAAGGATAAAAGTACCCATACTATCTTTCATGGAGAAACTAGCCACTCTGGAGTTGAAACCCTTAACCATATATATATAACTTTCTAAGTGAGGACCATCCTCTATCCATTATAATTTCAAACAAATTGGATGGAGAATAAGAAAAGAGAGTGGTAGAGACAATTAGAAAGAGGATGAGAGCCATAAGAAGGAAAATTTCATATGTAAGAGGGATAATTCCTAATATGGTGATGTATAGGATCAATCTTGATGAAGGTTGTAAAACTATGAGGGAGAGACAAACAAGAATAAACCCTCGTATGAAAGAAATGGTCAAAAAAGAGATAGTGAAGCTTTTAGATGTAGGTATTATTTACCTTATTTCAGATAATGAACGAGTTAGTCCAGTATAATGTGTACTTAAGGAAAGAGGGATGATATTGATGGAAGTGAATAGGGTGAGTTAATCTTTACTCAAACAATCACAAGTTTGGAGAGTATGTATTGATTATAGGAATCTCAACATGGTGACTAAAAAGGATCACTTTCTATTTATGGATCAAATGATTGAGAGAGTGGCTAAACATGTATTTACGATCAAAATTTTATCTATCTAAAAGAATAAGCGAAGACCGCATTCACACTTTTTATTGAACTTTTGTCTTGATTGATCAGTATGTTGAGTTTTATCTTAGTTCAGTTTTAAATTAAACCATCATCTTGATCGATGTTTAGATAATAGAAAAGAGGCCACTACTAGTATTTGTAATCCTCCTAGGATCGTCTTATAAGTTGTTAGTGCTAGTTATAACAATATCGTGAACTTGTAGTTTAAATAATTTAAATTACATTCAATCATACCCCTAAGCACTTATGAGCTTGATACTTAATTAATTATGGAAGAAATAAACTTAATATAAGAGGAGGAAGCCAATTTTTCTATTCAAACTTAGGTATCCCCTCCCTAGATGTACAAGCTATCAAGACCCTAGGGAAAGATAAGGTTAGTGATCACACCTTAATCTCTGCACCTAAAACTGATTGGTAAGCTATTGAAATGAATTCAATCCAGTAGAAAAGAGGAAATTAGATAGGAAAGCTAAAGGTTCTCGCCTTTAAGGTCTTAATAGTCTTTCAAAACAACTTTTGTTATAGAATCATGTTTAGTTAGTGAATACTTCTTTGACTAGTTTTTAGGAAACCAAACTTAGTGAAAAGGGATTAAAGTAGCAAAATTTCTTAAATAATAGATAGATCATCCTCTTAAACCATACTGCATACCATAATGGGAGAATAGTATCAACCTATGATCCTCAAAGGCTAAAGGTGTTAAGTGCAAACCTCATAGACCAGATGATTTACTTAAAAGTGCTAATATTGCAATCAACGACCATCATATATATATATGGAATTTAGCTCCTTAGTTGCTGATGAGCATTTTAGTTTTATACTTTACCCTCTAGAAGTTGAAAGGAATGTCTATATAAAGAACATTTTAAATGAGCTAGCAAAATGTGCCTCATATATAGAGTTGACATATCTTAAATATCAAGTTAATATATTTACCTAGAGTAAAAAAAACAAATGTCTAATTTCTAAGAAATAAGCTAGACAGAGCAATGGTGAATTCAAGATGGCTTGCCTCCTTTCTAGATAATAAGGCAAAGTTTGGCAATTCTACATCTCTGATCACTCTCCACTTTACATAAAAATATTTAAACTCTACTATTATTGTTGTATCTAGTTTTTATTGCTTTTAATTGCCTTCATATCTTGATTTTAGTTAGAAATCCTTGTGTTTTGATCTAAATGTGAGATAAATTGAGTGAAAATGGTTTAAATATTGTATCAATTTTAATTAGATTATTTTGTGAATTTTGTATGAAGGTTGAAGGGAATTTCACATAAATTTTGTATAAAAAAGAGCAATAAAATATAAAAGAAAAAAGAAAAGTGGTGATAAGTGTCACCACCTCCCTCACAGGGATGACTTAACTTGTCATCCCCATGATCCACTGTTTCCTTTAATTCATCAACTTATCATGTGTCATTTGTAGGAGTGATGGCTTAAAAACCTAAACCTATAGTCATACTACAAATAGAAAGGGAATAGAGGGTGACGACTTATCAATGATTCATTCACTCTATAGACACCTTCATTCGGGAAGAGAAGAGATAGAAAGAAGGAAGGAAAGATGTGAAGAGAAGCAAAGAGAGTCGGTGAAGAAGAGAGAAACATAGCAAGGAGTTGGAAACATAGCAAGCCTTTGACCATTTGGTGAGAACAAGTTGAAGCAAAAGGAGAGAGCTAATGCGGGAAACTTGAGAAGAGTTGGAGACCACCACATCTCACTCACTCGATCCCTGTTTGCTTGCTCTGTTATTCATCTGTTGCATTGTTTCTAGTTGTTTATCGAACTTATTACTTTCATGACTTAGCCGACTGTTATTTGTTATCTTTTCATAGTTTATTCGATTATTTACTTGGTTTACTACTTAAATTCTTCACTTATACTAATAAAGATGGGATTAAATTGTTTAATGATGATGAATCTTGTGATATCCGTGATGGGCTAATCTCTTTTCTTGAGAATTAATGAAGTTATTTTAGTTGACTATGCATGATTGAGTTACGGTTTTGTTGTCTTATTTATTGTTGTGGTTTCTATGCTGAATGAATGTAATAGCATGGCCAAACTTTACATCATTTTAGTATTACATGAAGAATCAAGAGAAAAAGTTTAATATGGAGCAGAAAACTAATGGATGCTTAGGTTAAAAACTAGAAATATATTAACTTAAGTGATAATTAGTAGTCGAGTTTCTATAATTAATTCAAATGATAACTTGTTGAATACGAAAGTTAGATTAGTTCATTATTTGTGTTGATTTAGAACCCAAAAGTTAATTTTAATAAGACAGCTTTCCATTTATTTTCCCTTAATCATTCGTAGAAAATAAATTTGTGAAATTAACTTTCAAGAGTCTTCCATTTCGATTAATTCATTCATCTTTGCTTCTAGTTGATTGCGTTTACTTTTCAATCTATTTTGTGATTTTCTTTAAAGTCTTCACTCAACAAATCATGATAGAATGTTTAGAATTACATCTGTTTTTATTTTTGCTTTTGTTCAAGGTTAATTAAGTGGACCACTTTCACCTCTGTGAGAGACGACTCTAGGTAATCACTACAACTACCTCATATACTTTCAAGTAGGATAACCTAGGTATTTTTAGAACTTATTTAGGCACAAAAATTATTCCTACTTTCCCTTCAAGATTAATAAGCATTTGGCCTTAGATGAAGGTTTTGAAGGGCCAACACCGAAAGAGTTAAGTGGAAACATACAAGGTTCCCCTTTATTCATCTGCAATGCAAAAATTAAGGTATAAAATAGGAACTCAAGATTCTAAACAAGTCAAGACATAGTAACATTAATGACACTATGATTAACTTGATGGACAATCTCCAAAGAATTCATAAACTCTTATATACTAATTAGACAAACCAAGCACTTCAAAAGAAGGAGAAGGAAGTTCTGCTATCTCATATAAGGGTAGAAGAAGTTCAATACTCATTATTGTAGAAAACATTAAGAGTCCAATGGATGGTGGATGGCGATAGAAATATCTCATTCTTTCATAAATCTCTTTTGACAAGGAAAAACATAAACAAGATCATTTCTTTACAACTAGAGAATGTTTCAATAGTCTCTACTCCAGAGGACCTTTTAAATGTTGCCTATGATTATTTCATTAAAACAATGGCTAAAATTATAATCCCTCTTCTTCCAGATCTTTGTTTAACTCAATAATCCAAAGTAAAATTTCAGATGATTATACAATTTTCTTAGAGTCACCATTCACTCTTGTTAATGTGGAGAAAGTTGTATATAGCCTCAAATCTAATATATCCCCAAGACTTGATGGTTTAAATGGAGTTTTCTTCTAAAAATCATAGCATTTAACAAAGGATTTGATCACTGAGGCTATGCTAAGCTTTTTTTTGTAGGGTTTATAAATTAAAGGAACTTAATAAGACATTTATAGGTCTTATACAAAAGATTTCTATACACCTAAAATCAATTGAGAACATGTTTTTTCAATGCCATTTCTTTGCATATTTATGAAATAAAACCCTTACTTTGCTTCAATATCTCTTGCCCTTCCTATGTTTAGTAGGGTATACTAGATTGGATCAACCACTAATGATGGAGAAGCAAGCGAGAAAAAAATTATTTAAACTATGAGGGGGACACATAGAAAGACTATTCAGGGAATTACTAAATTGGATGAATGAATACAACCTAATTCTCAATAGCAGATGCAGATCTTAACTAAAAGAAGATGTAGTCATCAAAAACTTCTTCATGTATGTGTTACAGTAGTTAAACTACCAATCTGAATCCCCACTGGGACCTTAGTTCTCAACTAAGAGATGGAGGCTAACTCATTATCTAATTGGTCTTATAGGGAAGCTAGGATATATAAGGAGGAGAACTCATTCCAATAACCACTATATCTACCTTATATGCGTTAGACATGGTATCTCTCTTCATTCTTCTCCTGACAAGAAGCTTTGGACTCTCACCCAAAATGGGGACTTCATAACCTCTTCTGCACGTGACATTGGGGGAGGGGTGACGGAAGCGGTGTCATGGGCTGCACTCGTGTGGAAACAGGTATTATGCCCTAAAGCTGCTTTTTTCTTATGGCTGACCATTAAAAACAGACTGAGAACAAAAGACAGGTGGTTTGGAAATTATGACCCTATTTGTGTGTTGTGTAAGTTGGTCAATGAAACTAGAAATCATTTGTTCTTTGAATGCAAGTATTCCAAAGCAGTGTGTAATCGTATAATGTATATGATAAGTAGCCTGAACTTTACCTATGAATGCAACGATGTTCTAGCGGAGGTTACTCATGCAGTTCATCAAGGGGGGCAAGATTGTCTCATTCTTCGAACCTCTTTCCAAATGGTTCTCTACCACATTTGGCAGGAGAGAAATAGGCGACTCTACAAGCACATAGAGAGGAACAATTATGAGTTAGCATATTGTATTATTAATTTGATCAGGGAGATCATAATTGGGAATGTGATGCAAGATTATTTATGTTTGGCTATGAGAAGACGCTGGCAGATCTAGTTGTGGCTTAATGTTGGTTACTGTGTGTTTTATTTTCACTTGATTTCCATGTGGCAGTGGCATCTGTGATAGTAGTATGTATGCTACTTTCTCTTTTTTGGGTTACCTGTATCGGTTTGCTTTCTTGTACATTGTAAACGTTGTTCTTTAGTATTTTAAAATATCTTAAAATTTAAAAAAAAAATATGCAGTATAATTCTTATAATGAATTATCCATGTAAGTAAGAAGTTTCTCACTTTTAGCTAGGCATAGTGGCTCGAGTGTTCATCTTGTGTTTGGTCATGACTTGTATGTGTTTTTTTTTTTTTTTAACTACACATGTCCCGGTGTAAGAATAAGCTTATATGCCTCAAGTCATTATAAGTTAAACTAAATGTTAGAGCCTCGTGGCTCTCTTTATTTATCAATTTATTTACATATCTTTTCAAAAAAGTTAATTTCTTAAAAAAGAATAATAATATTTTAACAATGAAAATAATATATAATACCTAATTAAATAACTATAATTTTATTAATTCTTGTAATTATCATAATTTATATTGACTAAATTACCTTCATATATTATAAATTATTTATTAATATACAAGAATAATTTAATTAAATATTAGTAATGATAACTATGATGGTTATCAAAATGGTTTCCAACCATTTTTTCCGTAGTCTATATTTGTCATTAAAATGTTTAACAATATTCTGACAACAATGGAAATAGCCAATATTTGTCGCTAAATTTTTGCCTAAGACCGGTTGATCAACGTACGAGCAATGTGGCGATTCCAATTCTGTTAGTTCACACACAAGTATCGGGAACTTCGATCCATAGCCAAAGGCAACATGTCAACCCGAAAACATTCAACAAACTAACTATAGCTAAAATGCAGCAAGCGTGAACAACCTTCAAGTGAAACTCATGACACAATTTAATCATTATCTTTCAGATGACTAATTAGGGAAGTGAACACAACAATAACAACTTCTTGTTGCTGTTAACAATGAAAGTGGTGGTGGAAATACTAACAGGTGCTCTCTTCTACGTTCAACTGAACAATGATGCCACATTTGCTGATCTCAAGCGAGACATCGCGGCTCAACAAAACCTACCTCATGATCGTCTCATTTTGTGTCTAGAGAAGAGTCAAAATCACCTGATAATCCGACACGAAGAAGAAGCATCTTTGATCGACTCTGGGATTCGAGATGGATCACACATCTATCTCTTCTTCAGTCCCCTAGATGATGGGTCTGGTAATGATGTTGCGTTCGCTAATCCTGAACATGATTTGTTCTTCATGTAGTATCTAATTCCCTGTTTTTGAGGTTGCAAGTCCGAAGATTGCGAACTAGTAGCAGACAAGCAATTATTACAGCGATCGCAGATTGCTCTCATCCTGGTCGTTATTTGTAAAGTGCAGTTGCACACAGCTACTATAGTAATGCAGTATATGAAACGTAATCTTGCTATGCAGGCCAATGAAACAATTAGTACTTGTCAAGATGGATCAAAGTTAGAAAGAAAGTGATGATTTGGTTTTTATGCTTAAACACATGTTTGGCAATGAATATGAAATTTCCAATTAGCAAAGAAAAAAAGCACTATTCTCATTCCTCCTTACCAATATAAATTTCTTTCTCTCTTGTCCCAAAAAGGTGGAATCAGCTACCCCAGCTGCCTCCACATCCGGGCCCGATCAGGTTGTGAGGGGGGTAAATCGCGATTTATCTCGGTCGACCGCCTAGCAGAGCGGCCCATGCACTCCCGTAAATTTCTTTCTCTCTTCAATTGCCATAAAGTTGGATCAAACTTTATACTTCAGTGGGTGTAAAGGAAAATTGTTGATTCATTAAAAAATATATATAGCAATTTCAAGCTGTAAAAATGTCCAAACCCAACTTGAGACTAACACAACGAAAAAGAAGCTCAAATTTCACATGTAAACAGAAAGAGTAGCATTGACTTTAATTCTACATAATTGAATAAATAAAGAAGAAATTAAAAAAGAGCAGATGAATTGAATAGATATTATTATTTCCCCATCCAAAGTGGACATTGAGAGGAAATGGATTTTAAACGTTGGGACAAAAAAGGATTAGGGATTGCGACAATATCACATGTGAATGTGGATTGAGATAAACTAAGACTGAAGAAATAGCTAGGGAAGTGGAAGAGAAATTGGGTTTCATAAGGGTACATTTATATATCTAACGTAAGTTTCTCTTCTTGTAGTTCTTTAGAAAATTTAATACATAATTAATTTTTAAAAGACAGTACATAATTTTTTAAATAAAAATGAATTTGATTTGAACAAAGACAAAAATTAGTGTTTGGTGAAAATGAGGATTTATAGATTTGAAATGGCCATGACTTGAAATTTTCATTGAGGAATATGGAGTTGACGTAACAAAGAGAATTTCTATTTAACAAAAAATTCAACAATTCAGGTAAATATTGAGGATAAAAAATATATGAGATATGCTTTGAATCTGGTGAAGAGTTAAATTACAAAAGTTAAATATGTATTAGATTTGGGTTTTGTTGTTGGTAGAGGAAGAAATAAGGTAAGAGATTCTCATAATAGGAGTAATTCAAGATCCAAATTGAAGACTATATTTATTTGGTATTTTAATTGTAAAGTTCACTACAAGAAAACTCACATTCTCTGACGGAATATTCCGTCGGAGAAATGAAGATTTCCGTCGGAAATTATTTTTGCCGACGGAACACGACGAAAGAAGAAACCGTCGTAAACATGGCTGTTATTATTACTTACCGACAGAAAATGACCGTCAGTGTATTGTCAACGGAAAACTGACGAAATATTATCCGTTGTTGTTATGTTGCGACGGACATTGATTAAAAATTGCATCGGTGAAATTCATATATCACCGATGGAATATGTTCGTCGGTATAATTTAGGGACGGAACCACCATCGCTACGTTTCGGAAGTAAGTAAAGTTTTATCCATTACCGACAGTAATATGTACGTCGCCAAATTTAGTTCAGGTTTTGTGCCGACGGAATGTTCCATTCCGTCGGAGAAGTTTTACATATACCGACGGAATTGTGTAATCCTTCGGTGTTATAAAATTGTTTTAACTCATCAGATTGTACATAATTGGATATCCACACATCAACCAGTACATCAAAGGTTTAAATAATGTCGATATCCACACATCAACCAGTACATCAAAGGTTTAAATAATGTCAATTGTTATAAAATTGGATATAAACACATCAAAGTGTACATAAATTGTTATGTTTGTACCTTAAAATAATGAGTTCGACTATCTAAGGTTGTGGTGATCGTGGGTGGTCCTCTG
>JANITW010000009.1:2345982-2371923 GCA_027564335.1 Erythroxylum williamsii
TAATTAATTAATTAGTTAATTACAATGTAATTAATTAAAATATTATTCATTAATTACTTAAAATATAACATCATTTGTATTATTAGATGAACGTAAATTATATTAAATTATGTTACTTAATTTTACTGTAACAATAAAATAGTGGATATTATGGTTGTGTCAATAAATTATACAATATTTTGGACGATTAATTTATATTTTGAGGATATTATGTAACTAATGATATATTGATGCAAGAAAATACTAGAGTATTTTTTTTCTTCAAGAGCTATCGAAAAGGAAAAATCGCAATATACTTGGTTTTAAATATTTTGTCATTATAATTAGGGTGCATAAATTAAAAATAATTGTTTAAAATATACTTAAAATTTGCTATAAAACAAAATTTTAACAAATTTTTATTTTTTAACATTTTTAACAAACCAACCACTATCAATGGTAATGGTAATCATTCCTTCATCTTAACCAACCACCATAATTATAATGATTATATCCATTCCCATTCCTCACTATATTCATTCCTATTCCCATTCCCATTACCCTCTATGAACCAAGCGCCCCCTTAGAGATAAACATTACTTTCGCTTCAATCTTTCCATTTTCTAGACACGAACTGTTACTCGGTATGTCTGGTCAACTGTCCCAAACAGCATAAACCCACGACCTCCATTTCTTACCGTCTCTCGAGCTTAAGTAGACGAAAAGCTCTTGTAACATCTTCCAAGAGCAGGACTCGACCAACAAATTATGCAGATGCAGAAGGATAACTCCAAGAACTGCCCAGGAAATCTTGTAATCTTCTCTCTTCTCTTCGCCGGTTTTGTTTATCTCCTTGTCTGGTCTACTTCAACCTCTCAACCTCTCATATTTGAATATCGAAGGTCGGGTTCAAACTGTTCCAACCCAATATATGTAAGTCACTCATATTCATGTTCGGGTCATTTTCTCTACCAGTCGTTTACTTTCTCTTTGTGATCATACCAATTAGCTTTTAATGGGTGCGTGTTCGGTGTTTTGTCACAGCACACCATAAAGTTCCCTATCGATGAGCTAGACTTAGCTCTGGAAAAGGCTGCAATGCCTAATAAGACAGTCATTATTGCGATGGTCAACAGGGCTTATGCAGAACAGACGGTAAAATCAGAAATAACCATGCTCGATCTCTTCCTCGAAAGCTTTTGGCTTGGAGAGAACACAAGGCAACTTCTTGACCACTTGCTCGTAGTCGCCGTCGACCAAACGGCATACGAGAGGTGCATGTTCAAGCGGCTACACTGTTACAAACTGGAAACGGAAGGCGTTGATTTCGCCGGAGAAAAGATCTTCATGTCTCGCGACTTCCTTAAAATGATGTGGAAACGGACCCTTTTCGTTACCGAGGTTCTCAAACGCGGATATAACTTCATTTTCACGGTACGTTACCTACCAGCCGTCAATTTCTGCAACATGGTCTCTAATTACAACGGTGTCCCTCCGACATGGTTGGGAACAAGAAAACCTAAGGTTTAGTGTCGGCAAGCTAATAGAAAACGAGCGTTTAACTTGGTTTGACTTCCTGTTTAACGCGAAAACTGTTCCCTGGAAATAACTCTCCTAGGAATTTACAACGCTTGTCAAGTAGGTTGCGTGTAAAGTTGGCATTTTGATCCGATTAACCATTAAACCTAATTTAAAATAGAGTTAAATTAGGTTTTTATTTATTAATTTAAGTAATTTATTCTCAAATCAATTCATTTCCTATGTTACCATCTCCAACATGTTTCTTTACTTTTACTATGAAATTTGTCTTAGTTGAACATGCTTGACTTTTCTTAATTGCTATTCAGTTTCACTTATGGGAGGTTTAGTATCTGATCAGGTTAGATCTGAGTTTGCCCAACGTCAATGGGACCGCCGACGATAGCCACTACCCGACAATGGGCCTGTATTTTTAAGATTTGGTTTCGTCTTCTTTGTAAAGCCTTGACTTTGCACATGAGTCACAAACTGACACTTCACCTATAATTATGTACTAACTTGGAGGTTCGGTGCCAAGTTAGTTGGAAAAACATATTCAAGAAACATATGCTAATTTGAATTATTGGTTTGGTACTTTGGTTAGAAAGGGAATGGTATCAAAACTCTCACGGCTCCTCAAAGTCTGCAGCGAAATTCTTGATTAGATGGCCAACCGAACCAAATCTCTATTTAATACACTTGAATTTTCAATCTTCTCTGCGGATTCTTCTTGTCTTCTGAGTCTGGTGGTTATAAATTTCACCAGAGACTACTCTGCTCTTTCCAAGAGTCGGTATGACTTTTCCTTTCACGTCTTCAAGTTGGAGTGAACTTCCTCCTCTTGCTTCGTCAAGTACGACAACCTCGTATTAGTTTCCCCGTAGATTTTGTTAGGAAGTACGAATGTAACTGTTTCCCAATTTCTTGGAGAGGTGGGTTCCTCTTCATGTACTGAATGTTGCATAGTTACTCAGGATTGCAATGATCCGGGTAGGACCTAAACTAACAAGAAATAAATGTTTCCCTACTTACTGGAGAGGCATGTCCTTCTTATGTATTGAATATTACATAGGCAACTGGTGACAATAATAGTCCAATCCTATCCTTCTTTTCCTAGTTTGGCTTCTTTTGAGAGTAATTTGTCTGAGTCGGATCAACACTATTTTAGAATTTGGCTTGATCGATTTTGGATCAACTCTTCTAAATTCGATAGAAGAGTTATCAACTTATCATCTTATCTCACTTTCTAAAATTTGAGTGAAATGATTTTTCACCCTTCAAACTTAGACAAGCCATAGTCAAACCTGAGGACACCTTACTGCTAGTCTTTACGCCATTCAGGACCAGAATGTTGTTCCTGTTACACGGCTACCAGTCTCATGTTCTTAACTAAACAATAACTTGTGTTCCAATCTGTGAAAACCCGTGTTGGTTAACTTTGACATTGTGACTCATTTTGGTTGTCGTTTTATGACAGGACACAGATGTTCTGTGGCTGAGGAACCCCATGTCACTGCTAAACAGGAACGAGACTGTGGACTTTCAGATTAGCACCGATTGGTTCAACGGAGACGCGCAATCCGAGAAGAACTTCATCAACACGGGATTCTACCACGCGATATCAAACAACAAGACCATCGCTCTGTTTGAGACTTGGTACGCCAAGAAGAGCAACGCCACAGGTGTAAAAGAGCAGGACGTTCTTCTAAACCTGACGCAAGGAGGTGTCTTGGGACAGTTGGGGATCAACGCTAGGTTCCTGGAGACTGTCTACTTTAGTGGGTTTTGCTCGGATAGTAAAGATATTACAGCGGTGACCACCGTCCACGCCAACTGTTGCCGCAGTATAAGTGCTAAGGTGACGGACTTGACGGCGGTTCTTCGGGACTGGAAGCGGTTTAAGGCGACGAAAGGTGGAAAAAATACAGTGCCGTTTCGATGGACTGGTCACTTCGGTTGTTGGAGTTCCTGGAACAAGACAATCACCAAGCATTTATAATGTTTTGCTGTAATAAATGTTACCCTTATTTATTTATCATTTTTTATTATTTTATTTTTGCATTTATCAATATATATAATTAGTGTTTTATCATATAAATTAATATTCTGGTCCTAACGCTTAAGCCTTTACTTTAACTCAGACTTCAAAATTTTATTTTCACTTTTGATTTATCATCATTAAAATATAAAACTTATTCTAATTTTTTGCAAAATTTTATCAAAATCAAGATATATTTAATTATGTGGGTAAAGATATATCTTTTACAAAGATTATGTTTAGTAGGGTGGTTAATAATGAAATATAATTATTATATCGTTTGAAAGGATGATTTATAGTAGAATTAAAAGAAAGTTTCATATTACATTTTATTCTACCATAAATAGTAAAAATGAGTTATCTACGATTTGAAATATTTATGATAGAATATAAAATAATAAACATGTGCTACCTAATATATTTTAACTAATTTTTTACAATACTAATTATACCATCAACTCTAATAACAATCATGCTAATATATGTTTTGTTTTTTATTAAGGGTAAAATAGTCACATTATATACATTTCATTCATCTTCTAGACAATGTTTTATCGTAATATGTTATGAATCATTCTCTTCCTCTCAAATAACAAATTTATAATATTACATCCATTTATATTTAATTTCATTATAAATCATTTCATTTCATTAAAAATTTTACGACCAACTAAACATAATCTTACAAAGTCTCACTTATTTAAAGTTGAGATTAGGGATCTACTTAGCATTTACATAACCTATGCATAAATTTATTTTTTTAATGGTTTCATTGGATCAAAATTTAATTATGGTACTTAGGATGCGTAGAGGAGATTAGGGATCTACTTAGCATTTACATAACCTACGCATAGATTTATTTTTTTATGGTTTCATGGGATCAAAATTTTAATTACGGTACTTAGGGTGCGTAGAGAAGATTGCGGATTTACTTAGTATTTACATAACAAATGCATACATTTAATTTTTTATGGTTTTACACTACAAGAATCGATCTCCTTAATGCTTTACAGACATCGTGACATCGCTCCCATCTTTATTGGCATACATGTCATCTTTGAGTTTGTTAAGAAAATTATAAAATGGTTGTCATATGAATTTAAAATGAAAAGCATGAATGAAGATGTGCGCATCCTCAAACTAAAGATTTGAAGACATCAACGAAAAAATTACTTTCGCATTTATAAGTGCCAGTTATTTAGAATATTCATTTGACATTTTGTATTAAAAATTACAGGCAAATTGATAATTTTATTGTTAAAGGTGAAGGTCTGAGTTAAAAGATTTATGCAATAACACCACAAGAAAAGGAAGCAATGAAGAAAGTTTTTTATTTCAATGTATTTGGAAGTCTTATATATGTAAATGATATGTAAAAGACTAAGTATTGGCTATAATATTAAAACTATAAGCATGTATTAGTTAAATCCATCTCAGACTCATTAAAAAGTAGTAAAGAGAATACTAAGGCATAATAAAAGGTATACATGATTACATATTATGTTATTAAGGTAATGACTTAGGTTTATAAAGTTATGTGGATAGAAATTATAGATGAGATTTAAATGGAACAAAATTTATCATAAGGATTGTTTTCTCATTCAATAATGGTACAACATCATAGAGTTGTAACAAAAAATCATGTATTACTTTATCTATAATGAAACTTGTATTTATAGCATTTTTAATTGCATTTCAATATACGATTTTATTTAGTCATTTTTAGTTCATTGGGAAATTAATAAAACTAACTTGATGTAGTACTAATCAAATACGATAGTCAAGTATCAATCACTTACATAAAAGATTTCAAATTTTATTACAAAACTAAGTAAGAAGATGCCAAGTATAAATGTGTGAAGGATATAGTGTATGAGATGAAATGAACATGAAGTATATCTTTACATATAAATGTGAAGTCACTGACATTAAATATATATTGTTTATTTTACGACAAGCATTACGTGACTTTTGATTCTAAAGTATATTCCATTTGTATGAAATATTTAAATGTGAATTAAATGGTATGTCAAGTAGATAAGAGATTAGCCCTCTCAAGCAAACAATAATCTATATATTTTTTAATAACCAAAGATTAGGCGGTATTTTCTTTATCGACAATTATAAAAAATTATCAATTGAACCATGTTGACATCATGCACCTTATATAGAGGGATAGATAAATGGGATTGACTTGAGTTAGCAGTTAAGATTAAATAATAATTTATCCCTTACAGTTCGTAGAAGTTTCTATATATTACGAGGGATAAATGTATTTCAAATTAAATTTTACCTAAGAATAATCCTAATGAATCTTCTAAAGGAAGATGAAGATTCTTCTTAATTAAGTCTTCATGTGTCTTATGATGAAGGCTTGAGGGTTAAACATAAGATGGATATCTAAAGGTTGATGTTTCTTTTTTGCTTGTTTTTAGCATACATATATTGGTTTATGAATTAATGCTTAAGGAATAATGTTCGGTTATAACTTACGACTCGCCATCCTTCTTTAGGCTTACAGGCCTTAAGTTAACTTAAAATGCCTAATTATTTGAAAAGGGTAAGTTTAATCAATAACTTTTTATTCATATAAGGAGTTAGAGTCCTAATCGATATCAAGGTCTAAACAAGTTTAATTAAGATATAATTCATCCACATAATCTAAGTTATAAAAGAGGAGGAAGAGTTACCTAGTTTTCATTTTAAATTAGAGATAGTAATTATCATTCTACCCTAAGAAAAGGACGTAGAGGAGGAATTAGGCTATATTAGAAAAAATATGACAAGCCTTAAGTATAATGCTATACTTATGATTGGGTTTAAGCATTATTCTTAAAAATGCAAAATGATGCTAATTATGATGTAAATACCATAAATAAAATGTTTATTTCAAATTTTTGCAATATTTTTAATTAGGTTCTCTAGTATATAACTATTTTAATGTAGCTTAATTATATAAGTGACAATGATCTTCAATTATTATCCGTGACCCCCAAATATACACGTACGCTCACCCATGAACTCATTCTCTGATACAAATCAACTCCATCTTCACAAATTAACAAAATTTTCTAGCAAGAGGCAATTCATCAAATACCTAATATGCATCAACAAATCCTCCCAACTTCAAAAGGAAATTTGAGAACTTAACTTTATGACGCTAACATTTCAACCTAAAATGTTATTACCCATTCACAAAAGACTCAAACATACCAAACAAATTTACTCAAACATACCCAAAAAAATTCAAATTTATAACGACGTATGACCAACTGATGACGACATATTGGCAGAGAAGACACAGACGCAACAGGGAGGAGAAGAAAAGAGAAGGAGAGAGTCGACGGTGGGGGACATTACCAAAATGATGTCGTTTGGTGTTAAACCAAACTACGTCATTTTGTTCAACTTAATAACGTTCAGAATTTTTCGTCGGTAATATCAAATCTACATTAACCGGTCATCAATTCCCATGCTTATTTGCGAACGGTATTGTTCTCGTCGCTAAATAACATTTTTCCCATCAAATTTTCCAACAAACAAGTTATAGCTGTCGTTAATTTGCGATGATTTGTTTTCTGTCATTATTTTTTTCGTCACTAATTCTTATTTCCCTGGTAGTGATGTTTGCTAAACTCTTAAAAGGACGTTCGTGAATGGACTGTTCAGTTATTTAGAAGAAACCAGCCAGTGAAGGCCAGAGGGGTAGAGGGTGACTAATCTAAGTCTGGGGTTTAACCATTTACTCATTTTCAGCCAAGACAAATATCGAAGCTCAATATATTTAAGAACGGTGAAAACAGGGGTTCACCATCGACATGCTTTGGGTGACTTAACCACGGTTTTCTCGTGCCAGGTGGATTTGACTGAAAATACCTCCAAAATCAGCGTAAAATTTTGGAAATATCCCAATACTAAAATTCTCTCAGAAAGTCAGGCATGAGACATCAAACATCTGCGCCCCACCACTCACTTTCTCCACTCAAAATAAATGAAATGTGTCGATGAGAGTAGGGTGAAACAGATGATCTCATCCCCTCTTTCTATTGTGTAACGCTTGCTATGAAGCTTAGACACTGAACCAACAACAAAAGTAAAAAAGGAAGAGAGATAGCTACAGTTACTTATTAGCCCCCTCTCTAAGACCTGGCAAAATGGGCGGGTTACCCGTTTACCCGACCGTACCCGCCCTACCAGTCCGGGTATGGGTTGGTATATTTTTTACCCGTTTTCATATTTACCCGTACCCGACCCACCCGTTGATTTTGCGGGTGGGTCGTATCCAACTCGCGGGTACCCGTGGGTACCCGCATAATTATTTAAAAATAAATATATAATATATATTTATTTATTTTTGCTTATCTGTTGGGACTTAGGAGTTAGGACGCAGGCACGCAGCTGTCTTCTCTTGTACTCTTGGGTCTTGACTTGTCTTGTGGTTTATAAAAATTAAAACCAAAAGAAGCTTTTTCCCTCTCTTGTTGTTCTGCTGCCGCCTCCATTAACAAGGTCCTCAATCTCACTTCCCTCTCTTGCTGTTCTGCTGCCCGCCTCCATTAACGAGGTCCTCAGTCTCACTTCGTATCTCCAACTGTTCTACCAGTACCGGCCTCTTCTTGTGGTCCTCTTTGCCTCTTCATCTCTCCACAAACAAGGTCTTTTTCTCTCTCTTTTCCTTTCTTCCTGCATACTGTACGTACTTGTTTTGTTTGGTTGCTGGAAAATGGTGATGTGGGTTTAATCATTTTGTATGTTATTTATGGTTTTGGAGATTCTAGGATCTGGGTTTCTAGGTTTCTCACTCTGATTTGCTCTTTCATAGTCGCACTCTCTTATCTTTCTTACCTCCTGTTTTTGTGTGATTTCATATGGTTGTATTATATGAAGTAAACGCTTGCTTGACAGTTAACATTAGAGCACTTATAAATGGGTTTGACATTATCAAATGGAATTTGTAACGATTTTGGTTTCCATTTTTACGCATTATCACCTTTTTCAGCTAAGAGCATCACTAGGCTTGGTCATGTTGTTAGTTAATCATCACCTAGATGATTTTGTTTTATAAATAAAATAGGTTTGCATTCGTAAAGCATTTTCTTTGGCTGAAATTATTTGTTTATGATCTGTCAAATGAAAGACATCAGGTAGGCTTCATATACTGAGTTGGTGTGCGAACTCGTGCTTGCTGATCCGTAAATATCATTTTCTGAAGGTTTTGGAATAGTAGAGATTAGAATGGTAACTGTGATGGATGAAGAAACATATCATTGATTCAAAAAAAAATGTTTTAACCATTTATACCATAACCTCGTATTAATGTCCGTGCTCCATGCTTTCCTTTCGTTTAAAAGAACATCTTACGTTGCATAAGAAAAAAACTGATAGTATCGTGATGATATGATTGTATAAATCTTTTAAGAAACGACTTATTTTAAGTTGTACAATAATAATTATCATCTCTTATATCCACCTCTATATGAAAAGAAGATTTGACATTGTGGCTTATGTATATTAGTTACTGATTAGGGTCTGTTTGATTTTCTTCTATTTTTCTCTTTAAATTTTTAGTTTTCGTTTCCTATGTTTAGTTTTTATTTTTCAAATATTTATCTATTTAATTGTTAATGTCTAATAATTACATATTAGATAAGATTTAAAGATAATTTTTAAATAAATAAATAATATTTTGTTTTCATATATTATATAATATTTATTGATAAATTAGCTAAAATTTAATATATAACTTTAACAACTGCCCTAAAAAACCTTTATCCTCAACTAGGTAATTGTTAAATCTAAATAGACAGTACCTCCTATTTCTCGCAAACATATCTTGAATAACCACATGAGAATGATCAGGGAATAGAGGTTCTTTGAATATAGCATAGAGGTTCTTTGAATATAGCTTTGCTTTCTACGAAGCTTTATAGCCATTCCTCATTACCCAACACTATATCTAGTTTCTTTTTAATATGCCACTTGTAAGATAGCTTTTACTTCAGGAATGCTCCCTACAAATTTGAAGTTAATAACTCCATTCCTCGTAATGCACTCTTATAGTCCATATGTGAAATTCTTCAATCTAATATTCCCTTCAGTTTCAGATCTAAACCTGGTATCATTGAAATCCCCTATTATGAGCCAAGGGTCTCTAATATGAGCATGAAGAGTCTCTAGGGTACCCTGTATTTGTTTCCTTTAGAAGATGAAGTTTGATCCATACACCACAAAAACAATGGTATTGGCCTTTTTGCTTTGTAAACTAGACCTCCGCATAGATTAACTGGTTAGTACTATGTAATGTCTAAACATTAACCAAGCTATTAGGAAAAACAATCACAACTCTACCATAATGGTGTTGTGCATGGTTCATTCATCCCCCCAAAAAACTTCAAATCCAAAAACCTTTCCTTGCTTAGCTTTGTTTATATCTTACATATCATTAATGGTTTATAACCTATACTTGGAGTTCATGTCCATTAAAAGTTAAAGTGTACTTGAAAGAAGAATGCTATGAAGACATAAAAGAATGCCTTAAACTTGTTGTAACAATTGACTTTATTATTGTTAAGACAATTTGTAAAGAAATAGATGTAAATTTGATATGTGGTTTGCAGAAATGGATGAAATACAAGGGTGGGATCTTAAATGATGACATTTGATTATTCTTTCTCTTTCTTCACAATTCCTTGGAATTGTTTTCTATGTGGGTTTTAGGGTTGGAGGTACACACAAATAGCAATTAAGAGCAAGCCAAAGTAATTTGTGTCAACGACATCGCATTCAAGTTGTAGGATTGTGAGTATACCCTTCTAATGTTTTGAGTGGAATAAATGCTTCTATATGTACATTTGTGCTAGTTTTGTTTCTTAAGTCATGTGGAAAGTTAAAAACATAATACTTTAGACAATTGAGTTTGAATTTTCTTGTTTTTAATAAATTTAAGTTAATAATAAATGACCCTCATTTTTATCTTCTTGTGAACATAGTGAAATGGAATAAAATGAATAAAGTTGCTAAGCACAGTAAATAATAAACAAAAGATCAATGACAAGCTAAGGACATCTTGGTACTTGGATAGGTTTTGGACCTGTTTAGCTTTTGTGTACTTGGATAGGGCACTAAAACTAGTAAGGATCTTTATGCACATGATATTTTTCTTTGATTGTCATTGAATATGAAATTATGTTTGTGTTTGGCTAACTGGAGTGTTAATTAGGACTAGATAAGGAGGTTTGGCTTAGCTAAATAAGTTAAACATGCTTTTTTATTGATTAAAAATTCATATTCATTTTTCTAATAAAAGCATTTGGCCTTTTGTTTGTCTTAGGAATCAAAGTTTCCCTCACTTAACTATTTTTACTTTTCCCTTAGTTTCTTTTTAAAAAATATTCGGATTTAAGTTATTTTCATACCCATTCCTTATTTTTATTTTTATTAGAGAATATATTTTCTTCTTTTATGGAACTTTTAGTTTCCAATAGTTTCTTTCATTAGTTAAATATTCTTTTTGAAAGTCCCCTTTTTTTCGAAAGTTGAATATGATTAAATTAATCTCATGAGAAATACAAAAAAACATTGTTTGTTTTTAGAATATTAGTTCTTCAGTTATGAGCATCCAACCTTAGTATACAATTTAGCAATTCCAATTCATATTGGTTCTAACTACTCTTCATTTGTTGCCTTTCACACTTTTAAGGATCTGGAGTCCCTTACTTCAGTATGCTCAGTGAGGTTTTAAAGTTGATTAACCAACTAGTCTTCATTCCTTGCGAGATTTTTTGCTCCAGGCCTCTAGCCATTATGTTCATTCTATAGTGCACTATCATGTTGTGCAAAATTTGTTCTTGTGTCTTTGACTCCTTTTGGAATATTCTAGCATTTCTTTCTTTCCACAAAAAGAATAGTATTGTTGCAAGGTTCATCTTCATCACCTTTTAATCTGCTTTGTTCCTAGTTCAAAATCCGGTGAATTTTTGCCAAGTTCTCTTCCAGTCTATAGGAATCCATTGAATGTTCAATAGCTCTCGGATTTTTAACCAAATGAATTTAGAAAATATGCATTTAACCATGAAATGATCCATAGTCTCTTCTTGTTCCTTGCACAATTCACAGGTTCTGTAGTAGATCTCAAACTTGATTTTGTACTTGGTGCCTAGTCTTTCTAATATGCCCAACCATAGTATAAAAGCATGGCTTGGAGTGGTGTCTTGGTCCCAAACCAGATTATACCATTGCACTTTGGTGTTTGTGTCTTGTTGAAGCACATTTTTGCACTCATTTGCAGAGAATTTCATAGACTTGTCAGTTTTCCATTGGACTACATCTTCATTAGCTGTGTTAGGTTAATCTGGAGGTAAGTTATTCATGATCAACTCTTGGTAAGGGCCCTACTGTATGATCTCATCACTGGACGATTAAGAGAGAAATCCACCTTTCTTCCCTTATTGGTGTTCTTCCCTTTGGAGGAAGAACCGATGTTGAATGAAGGTTAGCTAGCTCTTGACGGAGCTAGCTGAATAAATTACAACTAAAGTAACTAATTTTTTTAAAATGATTTTGATCCCCTTTATTCATTAATAATTCTACTGTTATATAGGCAGAAAAGGAGAATAACAATCCATCTACCTAGGACTTCTATTATAGTAGAACTCTATTAAGAAACAAAAACGAGAAAGGATCTTTCAAAAGCTAACTATCCTTATCCAAATACTATCCTAATCTAATCTTCTATTATTTTTCCTATCTAACTAAATTGTCCATCCTTCTTGAGCTTATTAGCCGTTACCCAACTTAAATAATTCTCATTATCAATTGTAACAAAAAAGACCAACAGTAGCAAAATGGATACACAAAAAACCAATAGATGTTACTTATTAAACTTTGCTCCAGCAATTGCTCTGCTTCAAATAGCCTAACCGAAATATTACTAGTTTTCTATTTTGGTGCTTAAGATCAACAAATTGAATAGTTAAAAGAGTATATATAACCCATGCCTCATTGTTGCGTAATATTCAACAAAAGTGGAAATCTCTAGGAAAGAATACATAAACAGACATCAATTGAAGTATGTAAGGTTTTAGACCGTCTTTGAATTGAACACGTTGCATATTTATAGGTGGCTAAACTATTACATGACTAGCTAAAATCACATAATAGGACCAAAAGTTACATTCTGTATACAAAAGTAAGCTGATGCTAGTTTTGACAACAGAAACAAACAAAGTTCTTCACTGGAACTTGTAGAACCTTGATTTCTTCTGTATAGATAGACAACGAGAACACTGTAAAGCTGGATTATACTTGAATCTCTTCACTCTTCATTCCCTTTGAGAATGTTGTATCTGCAGAGAGGACATGTAGCATTCATCTTAAGCCATTTCACAATGCACATGGAACGAAAATGATGGTTGCAAGGAAATGTGTGAATTGCTTAACTCCCACCAACTTAAGCCTAACATAATGTGGTTCTTTATTAGTTATTATCTAACAACTTCTTACTGGAAATATGTCGAATTCAATTATAAATCAATAAAAGAACAGCTAAGCAGATTTGATTCTTTCATCCAGTTAAGCAATTAAAATTGAATTGAACTCTATCATTCTAATCATAGAATCAACAAATTTATTTTTAACATAACTAAAACACCCTTATTCCATGTCTTTCTTTTATATCTACCTCTGTTCTTTTTCTTTTTCTCCAATCACAAAATATCTTCCTTATCTTCCTCTAACTCTACTCTCTTCCTTATCTCAAAGTTATATGTTTCATCATCTTTGTGTCCGTCTTTTTTCCTTTGCTTCTACCTCAATTTTTTTCTTCTTCTAATTCACTGTTTATGTATTTGACATAATCAATTAACAACTTCAATTAACAACCTTATCTCACATATACTTCTTTTATCTATATCTCAATTATATTTCTCTTTCTTAAAGTTCTATATAAAGCTTTGGGTCTATATTTCCTTTTCGTAATCTCTACCTCCATTTCTTTTCTTTTCCAATCCATTGTTAGGTGTCGTAATATCATCATTATTTCTTTTTCCAACTACTCTAATTAGTTCATGGTCGATCACCTCCTATTAAATCTCATCTTTGTAATCGTAATATGTTTGTTTCATAATTTCCCATGATTCACACAGTTGATTAGTTAATCGAACAATGGTATTAGTCAATTATGAAACTCAATTCTAATTCTTATCTCTTGTCAACTTACAACATCCTCATGCAGAACTATGCGTTCACTTGCCAAGAATCCACTGCTTTGCCAAGTATCCACTGCTTGTTTCAATAGGAATCATTTTCCCAGCTCCAACACCCTCCTTTTCACTTCTTGAAATCTGTACTTTGGAAGTACACTAAAATTTGCCTCTGATGCATCTTCCTACAAATTCACAAAACAAGCATAGGCTCTTCAGTTATGAACTTGAGAAATTCTAATACCAAGAGGCAGTTAAAGAGATCCATTTACCAGGACTTGATCATCAATTTGAAGAAAATGCAAACCCCTTCGTATCTGCCCGGCAAGAGCATAAAGAATTGCTATAATGCACGGTAAGCAGCAACAACGTGCAATCCCAATCAGACATATGCCAAAACAACACAAAAGATTGCAAAGAACACATCAAATGCCAGAAATACCACACATACTATTTTTTAACTTGCGGCATATCTTACCGAAAACCTTTCAAAGAGGAGTCTAAGAATTCAAAAAATAATGATCTGGAATCTTTTTGCTTGGACGACAAAATTGATCAAACAACAAAACTTTAGAGGGCCCTACATGAGAAAGAAGAATGACCTAGAGGAGGTGTGACTTGGACCTAGAGGAGGTATTTTTGCTTGAGTTGGATGAGAGTCTGGGTCGGGTTGGGGAAGATGAGTTTTGGAATTGGGAGGAGGCCTTACTCGAAAGGTTAACGTCGCGGGTGGATTAGAGAGCTAGGAATGGGGTCATTGGCCGATGTCGACGGAGTCCGTCATGGATTTATAGAGAGAAAGTTAAATAGAGAGAGAAATGGAAATTTGTTAGGCTTTTCTTTAACCTTTCGAGTGGATTAGAGAGCTAGGAATGGGGTCGTTGGCTGATGTCGACGGAGTCCGTCATGGATTTATAGAGAGAAAGTTAAATAGAGAGATGGAAATTTGTTAGGCTTTTCTTTTTTCTTTTATAGATCGAGAGAAGAGCAATGAGTGTTGTTTTTGTGCAAGGAAGCGAGAGAAGCGGGGAGGGAGAGAAGAGGGGCGAATGACGAGACAACAGATTAGGTATTTTTGCATCGTCTTTGTCTTGCCGAACTGGTCTAACCGGTTCGATGAAAACTGGCTGGTTTTGACAGATTTTTAGTTAAAACCGAACTGGACCACTGACCGGTTTAGACTTTTTCCAGTTGGACTGGCCGGTCTGGTCCGGTTGGTCCAATCCGGTTTTTAAAACCTTGCTTATCATCTGAGTTCTTTATGCTTAAAATTATTTTCAAAATAATTAATTGCTACATTTCTTTTTAGTCGTTTCTAACCCCCACTAAATGCACTGTCTAACTCTGCCCTAGTCCTATTAGTACTGTGTTGAAGTTTGCCCCAACTGAAAAGTCAGTCTGGCTCTGCCCCCTGACTTTGGAGTTGTTATCTTATTGCATGGTTGACATTTCAACATCATAAACATAAAGAGACTATTTGTTGAACTATTGGTTTGAGTTAGATTAGAAACTTCACAGGCTGGGGAACTGCAATTAAAGGTCTCTAGTTGATTCTTATGCAGGAGAGGAAGGCATTATGAAAGTGAAGCTGCTCCGTATCCTTGAACACCTAGTATATGAACTTTTCAATCATTTTTATGGGCATCTTAAGTTTCTCTTGACTTAGCCATCTTATTGTTTCGATATCTGCTTGGACTCTACAAAAAGAGTATGTATGCTCTTCAATTTCTCTCTTTTTTCTTCCTTTTTTCTTTGCATTTTTTTATTGGTGTGTGTTGCAAATGTTGCTAGTTCTTGACTTTTAGTTCTTGTACCTTTGTCTCAATTGTAGGTGGCAAGCTGTAGCTACATGGACATGGGATGCACAGGATGAAACTTGTGGAATTTGTAGGATGGCCTTCGATGGCTGCTGTCCTGATTGCAAGTTTCCTGGTGATGACTGCCCTCTTAGTAAGCTACACTATTTTGTCGCCCCCCTGTATCTCTTCTTCCTTTTAGCTTTTTGAGATTTGTGTATATACTGTTTGACAGCAATTGTTGAAAGCTTAACGCAGAAAAACAACAAACATTATTCCCAAAATTGGTCCTTTTCTTCTTTTCCTTCCATGTTTCTGCTTTTCAGTTGTTTTGATTGAGTAGCTGATAGATTTTTAGATGTTCTATATATGAATCATCTTATCCGAGCATTTACCCGAGGCAACTTTTTATAACACAAAACTGTTATGTGATAACGTTGTCTACATGTGTACCAAGTCTATGGTTACTGCTTAATTTACTTAGCTCAATTTATTCCCTTAACAATTATCTACTTTTATGTCATCTTTCAACAATACTTGCAGAGTTATTTATCCTATTGATTAACTTATCTGTAGTGACAATTGCACGTTATGTGTAGTTATAACTAGACGGTGATCTTCTTTCTCAATTTTATGAATTATTTTGTTATTTTTTTTCTGTGTAAGTCAGATAGAAGGATTGGGTATTCTTAGGTGTGGGGATGATTATATATTGAACTGGTGGCCTTAACGCAACGTGTTCTCATAAACTGCAGTTTGGGGTGTGTGCAACCATGCCTTCCATCTCCATTGCATATTGAAGTGGGTGAATTCTCAAACATCTCAAGCTCATTGTCCCATGTGCCGGAGGGAGTGGCAGTTCAAAGGCTGAAGAGAACCAAACATTTCATCATCCACTTTTGCTGTGTACCCTGCATAACTTTTGGCTGCTTGTGCTTTTGATAGTTTGTCCATGCTATTAATGCTCGCATGACAATATAACTTGATATTTATAACAGCAACAGCAGACATGTTATCCTACAACAAAAAGCAGTTCTAGGGGTCCCATGTACCTTGTATCAAAAGCAAAAAGACTAGTTCAATTCGCGTTATGATACTTTGGGAGAAGAGCAGGACAGCTAATAAGAAGTTCACTATTTGGTGGTTGCCACATACCACAGTTTGTTCTCTTATACGTTTCGTTGTTTGCTACTGTTAATGGCAGCAGGTACCCCCAATTATTGAACTATCCAGCAGATAACATGCGATGCCATGGGAGAGCAGTTGGGCCGTGTCACTCTTTGTTTCCTACGTAAATAGCTTATTGCCTATCGTAACATCAGTAGTATCCCAACCAATCCACTTTCTCTGCATCTTAGCCAATTCACCTCCTCATGCATCCTTTCTTCGTATTTTGCTGGGAATGGAAATAGGGACAGATGTTATTTAGTTTTTTAACTTGCTGTCTTCTTCCTAACGGGCATATGACACCACCGGATTTTTGAACAGCTTCATCGTTTTGACTCATTCTAAAAAGTTAAGCTGTCCTATCCTTAGTCACCTAATACCAGTACTATACTAATCCTTTGAAGGAGGCCAAAATGACTACGAAAAGATGGATGAATAAAGTAATCCACAAGACAAGAATCTTAAACTAATTGTTTCGAGGCACTAATAATATTTTAATATACCTACTCTCAAGTTATAAAATGTTAAAAGCACTAGACGTTATCACATGTTAGTTAGCTACGTTGGCTATTTTAATGTTAGCGGTCGTTTTCATGTGCCCAGAGTTCTGTCTATATATCTTGACTTTTGTGTGTGGGAATCAGAAGTGCTAGACACCGAAACAATAAGTGAAAATGGGAAGGCTTGGCTGTTTTGGGGTGTCAATGATTGTTCTCTTGGCATTTGTTGGGTCATCTGAAGCACAATTACGGCTTGGTTTTTACGCAAAGAGCTGCCCAAGAGCGGAGAAGATTGTGCAAGACTTTGTTAACCAGCATATACATAATGCTCCATCACTTGCAGCTCCTATACTAAGAATGAACTTCCATGATTGTTTTGTGAGGGTATGTATGTTTCTTTTTCTTGCTTTGTTCTCCTGGGTTGGCTTAATTAGTGGTAAAACTTCTTTACGTTTTGCTTCTGCTCAGGGTTGTGATGGCTCTGTTCTTCTCAACTCAACATCAACCACCCAGGCCGAGAAAACTGCAGCTCCAAATCTGACACTCAGAGGCTTTAACTTTATTGACAGAATCAAGAGCTTACTGGAAGCTGAATGCCCTGGTGTTGTCTCTTGCGCAGACATTATTGCTTTGACTGCAAGAGACTCCGTAGTAGCCACAGTAAGCTCTCAAGAACCGACACTTGCATACATAACAACAATACTGAGAATTGTTTACCATTTCAACAGGGTGGTCCATTCTGGCAAGTTCCCACCGGTAGACGAGATGGAAGAATATCAAATGCCACCGAGGCCTTGAACAACATTCCACCACCCACTAGCAATTTCTCCAATCTTCAGACACTTTTTGGCAATCAGGGTCTGGACTTGAAAGACTTGGTCCTGTTATCCGGTTAGTAATCTTATTGGTTTAAACCTTACTAGATTTCAGACACAGCTGAGAACTCACAAATGAAACTTCAGGTGCTCACACCATTGGAGTGTCTCACTGTTCATCATTTTCGGCTCGCTTGTACAATTTTACTGGTAGAGGTGATCAGGACCCAGCTCTTGACAGCGAATATGCAGCTAATCTCAAGGCAAGGAAGTGCAGAAGTCTCAATGATAACGTCACCATAGTAGAAATGGACCCCGGAAGTTTCAGGACTTTTGATCTTAGCTACTATAGACTGTTGCTGAAAAGACGAGGTCTATTCCAATCAGATGCAGCATTGACCACAAACTCCGCTACCTTGTCCTACATCAACGGACTGCTCCAGGGTTCACCGCAGAATTTCTTTGCTGAATTTGCCGCCTCCATGGAGAAGATGATTCGAGTCAATGTTAAAACAGGATCGGCTGGTGAGATCAGGAAGAATTGTGCGGTCGTGAATAGTTGAAAATTCAACATAATGTTCTTAATAAATGTGTTTTGAGTGTGCATGTTAATCAATAATGGCAGGACATGAGTTCAAGGGGGTGCTTGAAATTATTTTTCCATCGTTCTTTGAAAGAAGGTGAAGCCTTGGGGATGGTATAAGACATAAATGTATGAAGGAATTATGTTTGCACCAGAGAGCTTTTACCACATAAAGTTTGTATTTTGTTATTGTAATACCAAAAGAACCAATCTAAACATAGCTAATTATGCATAAGTGCTTTAGGACACGTTAGTCTAGCCATGTTACTCTCTGAGGGAGATTCTTCAATCTTGTATGAAAGAGAAAAAGAAAGTAAAGTATGGATAGAACATCTCAACAGTGAAAAAGATACTCTTCCTATGAAGACTTTTGGAGGGAAAGAGACAGACGAGGACACAGCTTCTACCGACGCTTTGCTTCCCCTGATATTGCTTTTGATATTTGTCTTCTAGTTTATATACATATAAATCTGGCCTTTTTACCCCACAAACATCTCAGCTCGACAAGTGTACGGGTACACGTCCAGAAGTTTAATTTGACAAATCCTGTCCAGAAAAATGAGTTCCAGGAACACATTTTCTTATTTAACCAGTTCTTATTTACATATCTATATAAGACTCACATAAATATACCATTAAAATCAACTGTTAAGAGGATGGGAACACCATTTTTAGCACCGTTTGAGTTGAGAAATGCATTCTGTTACAGGTAAATGAACTGATGTCTTTTCTGTCTCCTTTATGCGAAGAGAAGGAAATGGGAAAAAACAAAAAATCCAGACTTGCAGCTTCATTTGTCCAATTTCGGATCTGTTAAACTTGGGCGGGTGAATAATGGCAAATGAAATGATGTGACGTCGTCGGTGCCATGCAGGCAGGCATTATTGTTCATGCAATATTCAAATGTATACTTAAGTCCAAGGATGCTCAAACTTGAGAATTGGTCTAATGAGGTGACATGTACTAGAAGACTTAACACAAAAGCAAATTATTGCATGTACTTACTCCGGTAGAAGATTCAGAATTGCCAAGTTGCACTTCAAATTGGACAAGATCATTTTTAGTTTATGTTTCTTAAATTCTATTAAAGAAAGAAGTTGTGACCCTCTTGTCGAATATCATGTTATTTTTTTTAATCCATGAGGTGTCTTAGGCAAATTTTAATTATGAAAAAATATCTTTCAACTATCTACACTTAAACTAATCTTTGTTCAAATCGGGTAGATCTCTTACGAGAGGTAAAGCTCTAACCTCAAGATTTAAATGGCTGCATGCATGAGAAAAATTTAAACCTATAATCTCACTCAAACCAAAAGAACCTCTTACTAATTAAGCTGCATCTTGGGATCAATATCATGCCTTTTTTTTTTTTCCTTTCCCTTTTGTAACTTTATACAAGTGCAACTTCGCCTTTCTATATAGTTTACGAGAAGAAACAAGAAAACCATCTCCCTAACCCTAGACGGTATGAAGTTGTAACACCACCCATCCAAGCCTAGGCATAGCTCCTTCTGCAAAAGACAAGAATATATAAAATGCACCTAGGTCCTAGACTGAAGCCGTCGGCTAAGAGTTGGTATGAGCATTATTTAATTACCAGAATCTCGAGGAGCATTTCAACCCATGAACCATTGAACCACCGTCCGAGGGACTTATGCTTTCACGGTGAAAAGGAAATCGGATCTTCCCTGATAAGATATGTTGGGACACTTGGCGATACTGTAAGCATCCCGTTCCTTGATTTCTCCACCAGCCTGCCCTTGAAACTTCTGCCAGCTGTGACTAAATTGGAGAGCTTTTGAAAAATTCGTACAGCATAGAAACGGCTCGTAGGAGGAATCAGGCACGAAGGTTCCTGAATACTTCCATAGTCTCTCCATTTGGCGCACTGCCAAAAGGTAAACGATTAGGTCTGAAAAAAATTATTTATAATATTTAATTT
The DNA here is from genome assembly GCA_027564335.1 of Erythroxylum williamsii. Classification (NCBI taxonomy): domain Eukaryota; kingdom Viridiplantae; phylum Streptophyta; class Magnoliopsida; order Malpighiales; family Erythroxylaceae; genus Erythroxylum; species Erythroxylum williamsii. The sequence goes on from JANITW010000009.1 coordinate 2,366,520, forward strand.
TTTTAGAAACTTTTCTCTAAATTTTTATTAAAAATATATAGTATAAATAATATACATTATCTACTTAAATATTGCTGATATGATGGTTCAATTTAATTTTAAAATTCAATTTACACTAATGAAATTAGATTTAAATTAATAAATTATTAATTTAAGTGCAATATAATTAAATTTAAAAATATTAAATTAGATGGTTTATATATGATATTTGTAACTATATTTTTTTAAAAAAATAAGATTTATTCTTTCAAAGATTTTAAGAATTAAATACTTTTTAAATTAATCATCCTTATCTTTTGAAGATATGAAGCGAAAATGAAAACACTTCATCACCTAAAAGTAAGATTATCACAAAGAACTTATCAAATGTTTTTTTGATAGAAATTGACTTTCGTGATTAAATTTCAATTCTGCTTATCTGTTGACGTTTATCTGTGCAGCTGTCTTGTGGTTTACTATTTAATTTGCTGAAGCTTTTCGAGCAAAATTAGCCATGCCAGTTAATAATTTAAAAAAAAAACTCTTAAAGATAATTTTAACTTATTAACAATTAATATCAAAGAATTAAATAATATATATTTAGTTGATAGTAAATTATATTACAACAAAACATAAACAAAAAATTATTTTTTATGATTTTCATAAGTTATAAAAATTAAAAGAAACTAAAACTAAAAACAAAAACAAAAACAAAAAATTCAAATAAATATTTTTATTAATCTAACTTAAACATTATTTTAATAATTTATATAATCATTCTAAAGTTTGCAATCCATTAAATATGAATTTTTGAATAAGATAGTCCTTTACGAACATAACCACAGATCTCATAGTTTTTTTAAAAATATGGCATAATCTTAGAATATGTTCGCATCCCAAATTGTATACTTTCCTTTCTACATACATGGACATGAGATATAAGATGCTTGTGTCCTAAATCATATCTTCTTAAAAAATCCTCTAGCACACTAAGATGCCCATGTCTTCAACCTATGACTTCACCTTTGTATTTTGGAAAGGAGTATGCTTCGACACACAGTTGTATGTCAAGCCATGTTCACCCAAAGACTTCTGAGAAACACTTATGTAATTCCAGACACTCAAAGATTGTACCCATATGTATGAACTATACACAACAATCTTCATCCTAAAAATATACTATTTATAGGTTGAGTTGTAACCATATCCAACACCTTAATACATTAATCAAGTCTAAATAATGTTTTAACATTTTCATGGTAACTAACTTTTGTCAAGATGTCAACTATATTTCCCAAAGTGTAAAACTTTTCCAACAAGATCTTTTTAGATGCATTCAATTTCTTAACTTGATGAAACATCACATTCTGCACCATAACACTCATTTTTGTCTTTCGCCTAACTTTCTTTAGTTCTCTAAAAAGTAGTTAGATCTCTATTACTAATGATAAGAGCATACATGACCAAGTCTTCCTAATTTTATTTCTTTGGAATCTTGATGGTTTTTCTTTCTCTATCTGTTACTATATCTGGTTGATACTTTCTTCTGAACATTGTTCTGGTTGAACTTTCTTCTGAACATTGTTCTATCTCCCCATCTAGAATTTCTAACCCCTTTAACATCTATTCTATATTGTTCTGATTTCACTTATACCACCATTAAACCAATATTGCTTACTATTAATCTTAGCAAGTCCTTTTCATATATATGCCTCAATGTATGCCTCTTCCCAAACATTACATTATTGAAAGTTATAATAAACTTGTCTACTAAGTGCATGAAACTTGTAAAAGTTTAACTACTATAATTTAACACCTTTAACAAACGTCCTTTATCAAATTCAGACATTCCTTGTTCATCGAGATGAATAGCCACATCTTTCACAGGAAAGAGGTAAAGAACAAAATAGAATTATTTGTTTATCCTCTTTGGCAATAATCACCTTAAGCCTCAATAGATCATTGACCATATGATTGAAAATTTTGATAGGTTAATCCAAATATGCACCTTCCTATATTATAGTCTCTACTTCAAATGTAACTTAATTGTGAAAGACTTTAACATATCAACTTACTTCTTCCATATTTTTATAAGAGATGTAATTTCCAAGACATGGTACGTGACCTTGTTTGCTAAAAAAGCTTATCACAATCCAAAATTTCTAGTTTTATTGAACTTCCCCATTATAAACATTAGGCCAAAGTCATTATTGCCTTAATTATGCTCCAATATTACTTGTTAAGGAATAAGGTGTAGTAAGAATATAATAGAAAGGAAAAAAGGTAAGAGAATATAAACAACAAAAAAGGGGATGAGTAAAAGGCTCCTTCATCTCTCTAAGCTTTCTACTTTGTTTTTTCATGGATTCTTTGCCCTTTCCAGCCTCTAACCCTTGCTTGTCATTTTTGTTCACTTCCCCTTTGTTTCATCCAGCAACATCACTTATACCCTCTCTTTCCTTTTTTGTTTGATTGCCACGACCAGAAGCACTTTTGCCTTTCCTTATTTACATTTTCTTCTTTCCTTGGCTTTCTTTGTTGTTCATGGTAACTACCTTTAACCTAGAAATAAGTTGTGGGGGATAACTCGAATACTTTCCTGTTTTATAGCCCTCCTTTGAACTTGAAGGAAAGTTGAAAGTGACTCTAAACATTAACATTTTACAAGAAGGCACAAGGACATGGGATGTGGCAATTGTAGGTTTCTTCATAGATAAAATCCTATTTTCCCTATGATAAAAGCATAGAATCAGAAAAATTAGAAAGGTAGAGCTATATAAGAGGTAATGTTAACTAAGAATGATAATATAATATTTACCTTCAACTCAAAAGATCATAGAAGAAGGCCCTTAGCACATCTCACAACTTCCTCCATTTCTTCATAACTAATAATCTGGTATGGAAGTAGAAAAATCATATTAAATAACTTTCTTTTATAGGTGAACATACATAATATTCCCTTGGAATATTGGACAAAAAAAGGTTTAAGTATGATAGCAAATTATTTGGGAAAGCCATTTTGCATGGATGAAAATATTGCTTTGAGAAAACATGTAGGCTTTGTTAGATTATGTGTGAGTATGGACATTTATAAGGAAATGAAAGATAATATTCCTATACTAAGGTTTACAAGTTGGAATTCTCTCAGAGAAGACAAAGTGATGGTTATTTATCAATAGAACTCATCCCAAAAAGCACGAGGTAAATGATAGAAACCAACTAGGACAGTTTTCATGAGGAGAGACCATTGGGGGCTAATGGGGTTAAAGGTAGTCAATACAGGAGTGAACAATGCATTGATGGAAATGAAAAATCTGATAGGGATCCTAGAGGATCAGGGGATAAAGTGAATAAAGTTCAAAATAATGAAAATGAGTGAGAAAAAGGAACCTATACCAAACCCCATACAACCATTGAAGATCATCAACACATGTTAATAGAAGTAGGAAATTTGATAAGAAATCAGAGGGCTATTGAGTTTGGATAAGGTGAATAATACTTATCATAAAGAGAATAGGAGTGTGCAAAATGAAGCATCTCTAAATTTTTATTGTAATGAAGATCAACATCAAGTAAATCTTTTACAGTATTTAGAAGATCAATAGAAATGGGACAATCAAAAGGAGAATTTTGAAAAAGTTCTATTTAAGAAAAGTAATAGGAGTAGCAGGAAGCACTCATAAGGTAAAAGCATTGCTGCATGACTATTCTAGTCTGGAATGTAAGAAAATTAAACAACCCTTTGAAGCTTAATGCTTTAAGCAATTTTGTTTGAAATGAGAAGCCTATGTTATTTTGTTCATTGAAAAGGTTAGAACATTTAGGCATCAAACATACCTAAATGTTTTGTTGATTTCTTTAAGTAGAGAGCCCTTAGTAAAAAAAACTCATGCACTACATTTTTAACTAAGGAGCCAACTTCATTCCGTGCTTTATGAAAAAAAGAAGCCATTAAAACCATCAAAACCTGGGACTTTCATGCTCTTTTGTTGGAAAATAGTAGCCTCACTTTCTCTTTCCTCAATAAGCTTTATGAGCTCCACTGTGTCTATGATTCAATGAGATTTGGGCTTTAGTGGAGGTTAGGGTTTTCCTATCTTTATCCACATCTTCCTTGTGCTTAGGCCTCTATTGGCATTTAGGGACGAATCTAGAAATTATTTTGAGTGGGGGCAAAATATTTAAAATACTCTTATATTACTGAAAAAGATACAAATATTTGTATATTTGATAAATAAAAAATTACATCATTGTCTTTAAAAACCCTTTTCACATATGCAAATTTATGAAATATATAAACAAAAAGTAAAATTTTAATATATACTACGATTGGACTTGATATGGAAAATGATGTATTATACTACTCGGAAACTTTAAACCAATCATCTATTAACAATAATAATCTATCTTTGTAAATTTTATCATCATTAAAAAGGGATGTCATTTTGTTTTGTCATTTTCACTGGGTCGTCTCTTATGTACACCTTTAAATTTAATGATCATGTTTCCTTCACTTTCTAAAGCGATAGATGTAACAAATTTTCATTGTGATAGCCATAGGCTTGAGTTTACCAAATACATTTGTATGTCTTTTCTCCACTTATTAATATGAGAACTTCTACTATTTTCAATTTAATTCATAAGGGCATCTAGGGTATTTTTATCCCTATTATCACTAGTGCTAGATGGTTTGTACTGTTTTTGTTCATTTTTACGACTTTAAATCCTACAATTTTTTGTCTTCAATAAGAAATCTTATATTGCGTCTTCACTAAAAATCTAAAAGAATGTAAAGATTAAAACTGTACCAACTCTATTATAACTTACAAGAACCCATCTTAAAATTATATGTACTAAACATTCTTCTAAAGAAATGAAGTAGGAATTTACTTATCAGCAGTAGAGCAGGGTGAGGCTTGTAGGGGAATTCTTTTTACAATTGTGTTCAATATAGATTATTGTTTTTCGCTTTAGGTGTAGTAGTCGTTGTAGAGTTAGAGTAAGAAGAAGTCAAAAAAGTAGTGTGATGAAGAAGCCAAGAGGGTAGAAAATCTGAATAAAAAAAGTCAACTAAACATGTAGTTTTTATCTCTTTATTTGTAAGTTTTCATTTAAAAACGTTATAGGCCTAAATAATAGTAATATTAACAAAAATAAATGAGTTCATATTTTATTTTTTATTTGATATTTTAATATATCTATAATAATTATTATTTTTTATCACCAATTAAATTAATGGAGGCAAAATTTTAATTTTTTTCACTTGCCCCCATTCGCATATAAATCTTTTTCTGAAATTAAAATGTAAAAAAATAATTTTAAATTAAAAAATTTTAGATGCGCAAGTTGTGGCTCCGTCCATGTTGGCATTGATCATTTTAAGCTCCTATTTAACAACTTTTAACTTATATATATACATACATTA
>JANITW010000009.1:2452111-2463253 GCA_027564335.1 Erythroxylum williamsii
ATAGGCGTCCTCCTCCCGGACCCTGATTTGATGAAAACCCGACCGTAGATCAACCTTAGAAAAGTATCTAGCCCCATATAATTCCTCCATCAACTCATCCACTACGGGAATTGGGAACTTATCGAGTATGGTGAGCTTATTTAAAGCTCGGTAGTCGACGCACATACGCCAAGATCCGTCTTTCTTTTTGACAAGGATAACCGGGATTGAAAAAGGGCTTATAATATGCCGGATAACCCTTGTTTCGAGTAAATTTTGGACTTGCCTTTCGATTTCATCCTTGTGATGGTGTGCATGTCGATATGGACGAATGTTTACCGGTACTGCCCCCTCCTTCAAGTTAATAGCATGATCATGAACCCTCCTAGGTGGAAGGCCCTGAGGTTCTAGAAAAACTGATCCGAAGTTAGACAAAACAAACTATAATTCCTTCAACTAGTCTATTTCCAATGTGCTCCCTTCTTTGATTACTGATCCCCCAAACCGTATTGACCATAACAACCCTTCCACTTCCAAATTCTGATACTTTAAAATCTGTTGTAAAGCATAAGAAGAAGAGGCTTTCATGTTGATCCGTTGCAAGGTGAACTCCATTCCTCTTCGATCAAAATACATATACATCTTCCTCCAATCAACCTTCACCACCCCTAGAATTTCCAGCCATGCCACACCAAGGAGTAGATCAAGACCTCCAGTATCAAAGACATAAGCATTTACGGTGAAGTCCTCCCCATTTAGCTCTAAATTGATCCCATTACAGACTCCCTGTGAAAAAGAGCGGTGACCATCTCCCAACTGAACACCAAACAACCTTTGTGGAGTAATAGTAATTCCCATAGTCTCTACCAACCTGCTGGAAACAAAATTATGACTAGCCCTACTATCAACCAAAATAACCACTGGCATTTCTCGAAGTTTACCGATTAAAACCATAGATTTTGTTAGAGGAGATTGACCATTCTCTAACTCTCCAAACTCCACTGAATTGCATACCAACTCCCAGTCTTTTTGCTGCCCTTCATCGACTGGTTTTTCTTGTTTACACTCATCAACTTCATCTTCATCGTCTTCCTAAATGATCAGTCGAAACTCTTTATCTGGGCAATGGCGGAGAGGACCGAAGGTTTGCCCACATTTGAAACATAAACCTTTGGCCCTCCTATCCATAAGTTGATCGTAGGATAGATTACGTGTCCCCTTCCATCTTGAATGCCCTGGTCGATGTCCATCAGAGGTGGGACCCCTCTGCTTGTTGAGTGGCTCCTGCGCCTCACTTTTATTAGCTCCCCTTGCAAGAGTCGGTGGTGCTGGGCGAAATGTGTTGGAGATTCCTGTGCAGGACCCGACGTTTGCATGAAAGCCCCCTGGTCTCCTCCCATCTTCCCACAGCCGAATCACACCCTCTCCCACTAGCTCTCTTTCAACCTTTCTTGCGATCGATAGGAGTCGGACCCAGTTCGGAGGGTCGTGGGTTCTGACCCTATTTCGTATTACTTCACGTAGACCCTCCAGAAAGCAACTCATGTACCACTCTTCCGAGAAGCGTCCTATCTGAGACGCCACCTTCTTGAAATCGTCGATATAGCTGTCGACTGAGCCTCGCTGGACTATCGACTTTAGTAGATCGATCGGGTCTCCCTCATCCCTGCCTCCATAACGATCGAAAAGTGATCGTTTAAATCTTTCTTAAGTCATATAAGGGTCCAGCTCTCGTAAATTCATGAACCAATAGAGCGTCGACCCGTCCATGCAGATTTGAACCATGGGTATACGCAGTTCATGAGGAATATCATGAATGATGAAGTAAGACTCTGCTCTAGTAACCAAGGCGAAAGGATCATCCCTGTGAAAAGCAGGGAGATCGACCCTACGTGCGGCATTCCTGTACTCCTCCCACGCGCGTTGTGTGGCCACCAAAGGGGGGTGGTCACTTGGTCGACGTTGCCCAGCTTCCATTTGTCCACTTGGAGGCCTTCCATTGCCAGTGGTAACCGACGAGAAGTGAGTTGGTTTATCGCAACCAGCTGAAGACGATGCATTATGGGTAAACTTCGATAGATTCTCCTCTTCACCCACCTTCTGTTTTTGTGCGTCTCTTGCCCTTAAGGATAATAATCCCTCCTTCATCTCTGTCTGTAGCAGACCTTGTGATTTAGCCAACGTTTCCACGCTGGCCATCAGGGTACTCATCTGTGTTTGAAGGTCCTTCAACGTAACATAGTGCGATTTAACCATCGCCTCTTGAGCCGACAGTGACGACTCTTGTCTCCTAAGAGACGCTTCTACAGCAGCCACCTAGGCTCCATCCTAGTTTGCATATAATCTCCACTCGCCACAACCTCTCAATGAAAGCACCAATTGATAGAAGAAACTGTGGAGATTGTATTATTTACGTATAAGGTAAGAGTTACAGCTATAAACCTGCTAAGGAATTATCCTAGGCCAATATACTAGACAATTCACAATCGATATTCCCCCCATTTTCTTATGTTCAGTCCCATATTGCTGCCTCTGCACAATCTCTCTCTCACCATAACAAACTCCTAACAGACTGCCCAACAGCCTGCCTATATGGCCATGCTACTTTTCCCCATCTTACCCCTACGAATGTAAGTTTGGATGGGTTTGGGCTGATGTGCTATGGACTAGGATTGAGTACTAACAAATATGAGGAGACATGGTAAATGGTTTGTAAATTCTACAAGTCGCAATATCTCACCTGTCAAGCTTGGTGTTAATATCAATTGCAAAAGTCTCAGATATAGGAGTCATGGCATCGCCAGCTGTTTTCTCAGAGAGCTCAAGTGCTCCAGCAATGATTGTTGTCTCATCATGAGTCAGTTCTCCACCTTTTCCAGCCTTATGAAGATCAAACAGCGTTACAAGATCGACAAAAATAAGATGATCAAAAGTAGCAAGAAAATACAAACAAGAGACAGAATTACATAAGAAAGTTAAAAGCAAATTTTGTAGGAAAAAGTGATTAATCAACAATTTGTAGGAAGGAGCTGCAAATGATTATCAATTAGAAAGAAAACAAACAATTTGACGTCAATGGATATTAACCGTCATCTTATGTCATGATGAAATTCAAATATATAACACACGCACCTCATTACCATGCAAATCTACAAGTGTCTTCAATTCAGCTCTGCAAAAGAGCACTGCATGTCCTGGACCAAACAGAAAGTCTAAAAGCTGGGAAAAGAAAACAATGCATTTACCATCTTTTCAATGACAATGAATACCAGGTAAGTGTAATTTAACCAACATATGCACCTTGCTTATTGGATAGGCAACAGGAAAGCAGATGCAAACAAGTACACGCACAAAAGGAGCCATGGTTGCACCAATTGCCAAACCATGCCGAGAACAAAGAGACTGGTATAATCTGCACGAAAAAATTAAAGATAATCATGTGTGCCATGTTGGCTCCATTACCCTCCTTTGAGGGGCAACGATTAGCTAGGACAATCCAAAGGTTCATGCTATAGAATTCCAGCTTTTTTTTCTCAAAAAGCATGGTTTTCATTAATGATGTAGTTAAATAGTTCATGTCACCAAAACCTCAGAACTCACTACACGTCTCGCAGCCCATCGAAGATTTCTATATGTCAAAGGCTTTCCAAACAAACCACTCAGAGATTGTGTTTGTCTTCTGATTCAAACTAAATGGTATTTAGAAACCAAACGCTTTGTTGGATTCTTTTTTTTTTTAATCTAATACTGTAGAGTTGCAGATCCACCCGAAAACGATAACAGAGAAAAGGAATAGCTAAAAAAAATAGAGCACCAATCGAAAAATAAGAAAAGCCAACAATAGAAGAACAATTTTAACTGACCCAGAAGAGAGGGACAGAACTTGTCCACGAAGGAGAAGGACACTGACGATTGAAGGGAAAGAACAATTTCTGGAAAAGAATCCCTTGAAGGGAGATGGACGAGCCTTGAATCGCCAGAAGAGAAGTTTCTTGAATTGCCCAAAATACGGTAGAGCAAGGATACTTCTGTCCTCAATTCATGATATTTATTGCCGACGTGCGCAGCATAGGTTAAGACAGGAAGAGTGCTGTCTTTAGTTATTCCCCAAAGTCAAGGAATTTCTAGACATTTGGATTAGTTATCTGCATATTCTTTCCAGCAAAACATAGTAATAGCCATTTATCAAGAATATATCAGTACTAGAATAGTTATTCCATTAAACCAAACATCCCGTCACAAGTAATGCTAGGAGGTGTCAAATTCAAGCAGTAGTCAATTCTTTTCTCCAACCAGGCCAGTCTCTTCTCAAAATTTAAGACCCCAATATGCATAATTCGAATGTCAACCTCAGCCACTCTAGCACAAGCTCGAAGCAATATGTAATAATCTGCATGAGCTACATACGTTAACGCACCATCATCATTCTTTCTAATATAATGAAGGTAATCGAAGCTCTTAACTTTAACCCTGGGAGGAATGTAGCAGAATCTATTCTCCTCCATATCTACTTTAATTCTTCTAATTGCTTTATCTTTGAGAGCCTCTGTTGAAACTTTGCCATCAGACACTGAAGTTTGACCTCCTAGCTTTTTACCGGACAGAGGATTGTCATCCAAGCTTTGCTGTGGGCAATAATCTTCACTGTGACAGCTGATTTTAGCGGATGCACTATTATGACACCATTCTCTAGCTTTCTTTTTTTCCAATAGGTCTTTCGCACATTCTTCATCATTTCTTGATCTCTTTTGAATAAATATACTATTCTGCATTCCAACCTCTTCTGTTTCATGATCCTAATACGAGTCAAAATGAAGTGTGTTAATTGAATTAGTTTGTGCAAGAACCAGAAATGCACGAAAAACTTTAATTCAATACAAATAAAAATTTCAACTAAAACTTGAAATTATTATCTTGCTTTTAGAAAAAGAAGATACCAAAAACTGACCCCTTCACGGTTGTACACCTAACTACTATTATCTGAGCATGAAACACAAGGGTATTTATACAGAAAGTGTAGCACCAGAATTGATGTCAACGCTCACCTTCCAAATTCTATCAAATTCTGATCATCAATGAACTGAGCAATTCTTATACAAACAAAAACACAATGCTTTGCATGAACAGTAAATGTTAAGGAATTATCGGTTTTTATATCACCTTAGCATTCTGATAGAAATCCCATAGCTTCTCTATCATCTCCTCTTCCTCACGATGATCAATATGAAATGGTGTTGATCCAGCAAATACCACATCCTTGCAGTACTGGAGGTAGGATGGCAAGTCCCTTGAAAATTCTGATGGCACAACAACAGAAAGTATATAATTGAAGGAAAACGTTGTGGTTAAACATTAATGTTTAGTTGAATAACAAAGGACCCTTCAAACTGTATATGAAAGTCATTCAGAACATTCTTAGTCAAACTAGTTTATACACGTACCATAAGTGTCAACAAGTTTATAATATCTTGCTTCTAGCTTCTGCAACAAATCGGCAGTATCCAACTCTGATTTCTGAAATGATGATGAATTATTTGAGGATCCTTTTCCTACATCATCCACCTCATGGGGAGCAGAACCAGAACCTTTTTCTGCATCAGTACTCAATTCAGAATTAAATTTGGGATCAAATCTACCTGCATTCTTAGATGAAAAGCCACTTTTCCCAGACAAACTCCTTTCCCATACCCCAAATCCATTTATGTTGTAAAGAATTCTTATGGCAACAATCAGTATTGACATGACACTAACACGCGTAGGAAGCCTGAGCTCATTCATAGATAACCATAACTCATGGGGCATTGACCAGTCATTTATTCGACATGCTTGTGTAAGAATCTCTTCATCAGGAAGAGACAACTTCATGAGGTAACGACGAGCTATTTGATAGAAATTCACAGGAGGTAAATGCAAGCCTATGGACTTAGCAATGCTAGCTGCCATTGATTCCAACTTCTGCGTAAAAACTGCTTGTGAAGGCCTAAACATTACACTTGAACTAATGGGACAGGCAGGCGATGACTGTTCAAAGCGTTTGTCAATTTCAACATGAGCAGCAAAATAAGGGAGTTTCCCTTCCACTGACCACCTCATTAAATCGGTTGACAAAACTGCTTCCCTTAAAACATGGCAAGCCAAAAAGGAAATAGCCAAGGAACAAGATAATGGAATTGTCTTTCTCAATTCCCTAAACCATACCATGACTGCTCGCTGGCCATGTGCGTTGTGAGGTTCATCACGGTACCTAGTATGTACCACATGCTCTTCTGGTTCACCTGAACAACGAGCAAGAATCATGTTACTTTAGCATTAGGAAGGTACTACAAAAACTATTTACAAATTCTCCAAAAAAGAAAAAAGAAAATATACCCAACTTATGAACTACTTGAAAAATTTTTGAGGCATTAAACAGTGCATATGTATATGCACAAATCAATCATAAGTCCACATACAAAGTATTACTACATCAATATACAACTTGAAAGGAAACAAATATAATACTATGGTTCCAGTGTTTACCCTGCTTTTGAGCCTCAGACTCCAACAAGACATCATCAGCCCATCCATCCTTAAAAACTCCAGTCCCAACTACAAACCTTAACCACACAGAAGATGCCACTCCACGAACCAAAGGATGCACTTTGAACTTCTCCACCAAAGCATCACACTGCATCTGAATCATCCATTGCACCCCCATAACATACCTAAGTCTCACCTCATTGTAGTAATCCTCATAACTCAACTTCACAACTGCCTTTGCCCCAAAATCCTCAGGCTCAGTAGGCCCAACTCCATCCATGTAATAATAGTCGGCATAATCTATCTCTTCTTTCTTTATCTTGCTATCCTTGTTGTCTTCATCCTCTTGTGTGCGATGAAACAAAGACTGTGAGGCGAGGTTCGGCTGAGAGTTGCGAGCACCACCCTGAGAGCGACGACTGAAGCGTGCACTATACATGGCGCAACCGTCACCGTCCTTATCCACAAAGTCCTCATCGGCAACACCAGTTAAGATGATGTCATCAGCTTGAGCACCACACTCTTGGCAATAATAAAAGCCGTCGGATTCGTCAAGACCAATATGACCGCATCTTCTGCAAGCCCACTTCTTTGTCTCTTCATCATCATAATCCCGTTCCATTGAATAACAATGCTTGTTCTGTCAATGAAAGGGCTTACCTGCTAATGTTAAGAGAAGGCTTTATGAAGGGTTTCCGCAGAGGTGGTCGTTGAGTGGAGGCAAATCATATAATTAAAATAAAAGTAAAATATAATCGCTTAATGGGGTAATGCAAAGAATAGTCAGCATAATCTATCTCTTTATCTGAAGACATACACATTATAAAGTTTCCTTCTTGAACTGCTCAAGTGGATCAAAAACATAGGCCAGAAACAACACGAAGAGACAAATTATAACAACGTAGTGACACAACTGAATGCAGGTGGTACCACTCATTCACATAAAAGATCAACCAATACATCATTAGAAGAAAACACAAGCTAAGTTAAAACCTCAAACCTCAAGGAGAGAGCATTTATTTTTCAAACAAGATAGCCCTTGCAGCCAACCATAAAGAGGAAGCGAGGGACAAGTGGAAGTCTTGAATATGATAGGCAAGTTCCATTGTCAAATTCTAACCCATGTCCGAAATTAATCAAATTAATTTAAAAAATGGAGAAGAAACAAGCAAGCATACAAATGGAGTCCTGAGATTTATTTGGTGATTGATAGATGTAAATTGAGCCTAACCGTGATTTGCAAAGTTGAAAAAACGAGCTCTCAGAAATCCAAGAAAATTAAGACGAAAAGATAGAATCTTTGAACAACGCAATTAATATTTAGATTGTGGTCCCACTTTGAGTGACTTTCGACGAAGACGGACAAAGAGAGGAAGTTGGGTTTGCTTTAGTCTGCTAAAGCCCAAACTATTTATTTAATGAAAAGCCCCATTTGGTTCCGAAAACGCCGAGGGCTCTTCAAAGAAACCCTAGTTTTCAAAAGAAAATCACCAACCCTCTTGGCTTTATATATAACGAAGCAGTGGCAGCAGTTGCTTCTCATGTTACCATCACTTCGTGTGTGACTGTGCTTACTCTGTGCTTCGATTTTCTATTTCACCATCTCTTTGTTTTTGTTTGATTTTGAATTGAAGGGTGCTGTGATGAGTAGTATTATGTGGACTAGAGTTTCCGATCTGGGAATGGAAAACCCAGAAGTTGAAGACTAACCCTTGGCTGTCTGAGCACTCTCCATAGCTTTTCTACTTCTCTTGCTTTGTCTATTTATTGAAGAATTTTGGAAGTGATTTGGGCTTGTGATGAGAATATAAATATATCTTAGCGGATTTCAGTGAGATGTTTCTGATGTCAATGATCTGATTGTTACACACACTGAAGCCCTTTTTATTTATCAGTTTAGGGTTTTGTTTTGTAGAATTGAAAGAATGAATGATTGGGATAGCGATGAAGAGATGAAGACACTTGAATGTGTTCGAAGGGCAGTGGACGGGTTCTTTGGAACTCGCCGTGAGCTCTCTTTTTGTTTTAACGACTTCTCCTTCCACTGAGCTTTCCATTTCAATAACAAATCATTTATTTCAGATTGCGCCCATTACCAATTCTGGGGATGACAAGTATTGAGTTCCTCCAGGCATAATGGCTTGGGTGCTAAATTGATTTGAGATTTGTGGCCTATCCTGACTATTGGCTTCGCCTCATGCCGATTAGTCCTGGAAACACCACATACATTTTACCTCTTTGCTTTTTGTCCACAAGTCACACAATGTTGTTAAATCTAAAACCTGAGATTGGTTGTTAAATCTTCATACAGTATATCAAACTCCTTTGAACAAATTTTCTATAACTTTTCAATTTTTTTAAAATCAAAACACATTCCTTCTGTAAACTCTTGATCTACAAAAAGTTCATAATCTTTCATATATGAACTTGCTAATATCATTATGGATAATAATATTAGTCATAATAAAATTTGTTATTATCAAAACCATAATTGTTTTAGAAGTTAAAGAGAATTTATATAAGTCACTTAGAGCTAAAGTAACTAGTATTCAAAGAGCTAGCATGTTAAGGCTTTATCCTAGTCCATTTGTCATAAAGAACTAAACGCAGAACATGCATTAAAGGTTTTGTTCAAGTTTGATTCAGGGAGATGAATTGAGATGCCTTTTCTAAGTGTGATTTCCCTTATCCACGCCATGGATGACTAGGAATTCCTCTCAATCCATATGGAGTATACAAATGTGACCATGAAGAGTGAGATCATCCTTAGAATATGATTTAACATTGTAACTCCAACTAATTATTTCTTCCTAATCCTTGGTTTAATAAGAAACTTAGTACATTTGTTGAATGCATTCTTAGATATCTTTGGTGAAATGACAATTGAAATAAATATAAGATAAGGTTTCATATTGGCTAAGGCAAAAACAAATGTATGGATAACCTCTAAAGGGTGAATAACCAAAGATTGAATAATTTCTTAAGGACATAGTATTATTTCCAAGCTAATTGCTTACTTAAAGATTGAATAATTTCTTAAAGTGCAGGAGTAAGCACTTTAGCTCACTGCTTACTCTTGCCTTCACCTCACCATCTGCTCCCTGCCTTCACTTTCCTAGTTTCTCTACACCTGCTCACTGCCTTCACGTCACAGCTGCTTGCTCACTACTCACTGCTCACTGCTTACTGCCTTCATCTCTTGATCTACTCATTGTTGTCCTCAAAAGGATGGCTATACTCGAACTACTAAAGTAACTGCACGAAAACTATCAAACTCAGTTGAGCAAGTGTCTTTAGTCATGATAAAAAACACTGTTCTGTGAATTAGTTTTAAATGGTATCTGCATCCAATCTAATTATTTTTTGCAGAATGTTTCATTATCGTTTGGTTCTTTGGAGAAGTAGCGGAACCAAAGTTATTTAATATATGTTGTCTTAATCTGATATTGTTCTGTCATAAGTATGGAGATTCAATTAGAATTAGAAAAAGAAACGTTGACTTGATTTACCTTAATCTTTATGTCACGTAATGGTTGCATATGCATGTGGTGGAGTCCTAATATATGAATGCTCTTGATACAAAGAGAACAGGCGATAAGTATGTTTTTCTTTTGCACATGCAAAGAACATCTTGCTTTGAAGAGTGACAAACCAAAAAGGAAAAAGAATGACATATATGGCTACCCTCGTCCCTTCCTTCGTTCTTAGATGATATTGGAGTGACACAGCTGATTAAGGAGGCCTCGACGAAGGCATGCACTGTTGTGCGAAAACGTTAATAAATTTGTAGTAAAAATAAAATAACAATAAGAATATCAAGATTTTTATACTGGTTCGACAATGCTTACGTTCAGTTTAAAGACGATTGAGTATTTCACTATAATCAATGAGAGCATACAATAGTATTTATCACTCAATTTCTTAAAAGATCCAAATTAACCAAGCTCACTCACTCCTACTAGAAAGAGAAAAAAATATCTATATATATATTTTTCTTCTCTCCTCTCAAAATTTCTTCTTTCTCTCATTTCTGAGAAAATTTTCTACTCTCTCACACTAAACAACTTTTGTTCTCTTCTTAGACTAGAAATCTTCCGATCTCTACTCTCCTTCGTTGATGTTGCTTCTCTTTTATAGAGAATTCCATGGGTGGATGTGAAAGCCAGTTGCATCAAAATCCATCAAAAAATCAAACCACGATTTCTGACTCAACAATCACCGAAAGCAAGCTAAGATTTCTGACTTTGAGAAGCTGAGATTCTGACTTTGAGACAATACTCAACAATCTTCACCTTGGCTCAAATCCTCGAAGTGGAATTCCTAATGGTCGTCTCTCAATCTCCTATGGGGCAATCAACAAATTTTACAAATGCCAATCAAGTCTAAGCAATGCTTAAACTTGAGTAATGAATCTGGTTTTGTCAACATATCAGCAGGATTGTCGGCGGTCCCAATCTTCTGAAAAAGAATATTTACCTCATCAATAATTTCAAGAACAAAATGGAACCTCACATCAATGTGTTTTGTACGTGCGTGATGAACTTGATTCTTTGCTAAATAAATAGCACTCTGACTGTCGCAATGAACATCCACATGGTCCTGATGGACCCCTAAGTCATCAAGCAACCCTTGAAGCCAGATGGC
>JANITW010000009.1:2463353-2476068 GCA_027564335.1 Erythroxylum williamsii
AGATACTGCTATCTAATCTAAATGATCTGATTATGATCAGATCATAATATTATGAGATATGCATATCTTTGACCACATAATTTTACTGTTTGGGATCCTTGTTTTATTTTTTAAATACTACAGACCAAGTTAGCCGCTAGTGGTGATGAAGCTTGGAAAGACAGAGAAGCGGCCGTCTTGGCTATTGGTGCTGTGGCTGAGGGTTGCATTAGTGGTCTCTATCCGCATTTGCCTCAGGTGAGGCCTTTTTTCATTCTTCCAAGTGCTTATTTTTAATTAAAGAAAGTGACATCAGTTTTTGACAATTAGACCTATTGTTATTATGTCTATTGAGGTTGCTTAAATGGCATTTATAAATAGTTTTACTTCAGAAACCGAGAAGAATAGCTCTGTATATGGTTGAGTATCAGTTGTCAGCCCTTAGATCTGGAATTTTCAAATTGCAATAAACTTGCTGATATCTTGCTTTAGTTGACAGCGACTCTACAGAATGGGTTGAATGCTTTAATTTCAGTTGTTTAGTTTTGTATATGATTTTTGTCTTCTATTGTATGCCCATGCCATGATCTATTAGCCACTGAATTTAATTGTATTAGAAGCCTTTGATTTGCACTTAATGTGTCTTGATTAAGATTTCTATTGCTTATTTAGAAATACTAATGTCCCATAACAAGTTTCAATATTTTGTATGTGCAGATTGTTGAATTTCTTATTCCTTTGTTGGATGATAAGTTTCCTCTGATACGTAGTATTTCTTGCTGGACACTTTCTCGATTCAGCAAATACATAATTCAGGTATGACTCAGTTTCTTTATTGCAGCCGCTTCTCAAGATTCAGTTTGATGGATTGAAGCTTCTTGTAAATTGTTAATGCTGATAGGATAAATCATAAATGTCCATTTGATGCTTAATTTGCATCTAATTTGCTTTAGATTCTTGATTTTCTTGTTGATTCTCTTGATAACTATTCAGGAAAGTAGCCATAAAAAAGGCTATGAGCAATTTGACAAGGTTCTTATGGGCCTTTTACGGAGAATATTGGATACAAACAAGCGGGTACAAGAGGCTGCTTGTTCAGCTTTTGCAACACTTGAGGAGGTCTTTTCTAGAAATGATTTCAATTGTTACAATCATTTTTGTTTTTATTTTAATTAAAAAACTCCAGCATCATGTATATTGTAGGAGGCTGCTGAAGAGTTGGCACCACGCTTAGAAGTTATTTTACAGCACCTTATGTGTGCTTTTGGGAAATATCAGGTTTCTTCCTGGCTGTTTACATTTTTTCATTTCTATCCTGTTCAATCATAGAGAATTGGATTTTATGTTGAATGATATTAAGTTCAAAAAATCTTGGAAATTCATATGGCACTTTCTATACCTGCTATATTTGATTCAGAGACGGAATCTGCGGATAGTATATGATGCTATTGGAACTCTTGCGGATGCTGTAGGAGCTGAACTAAATCAGGTGTCAAAAGTTTGCACTGTGCTTTTTCTGTCACTTTCTTCTCACTTCTCAGAAGTAATTAGGAAATCTTGTTGGATTACTGTTGCTGACTTCAGTGCTGCCTTTGCAATCTGCAGCCTAATTACCTTGAGATATTGATGCCACCACTTGTGGCAAAGTGGCAGCTGCTTTCAGATTTAGACAAAGATCTCTTCCCTCTGTTAGAGTGCTTTACTTCCATTGCACAAGTATGAATTACTGTCTAGTTTCTTTTGAGATTCATTCTTTTGGTTTTCTTATATGATACCTACCTAAGTTATAGTTTGAGGCTTGCACTTCTATCGATGTTGCATGTCTTCCAAAAAGGGACAGTCTTAAAACCATAATTGGTGCCATTTTATTCTTTTTTTAGGCACTTGGTACAGGCTTCTCTCAATTTGCTGAACCAGTTTTCCAGAGGTGCATAAATATCATAAAGAGCCAACAACTGGCCAAGGTTTCCAGTTATTTCCATAATTTGGCCAGTTTCCAGTTATTTCCGTAATTTTTACTTTGTGGTGTTTGCTTCCTCAAATATTTGAAGATAAGATCTCTGGAACTTTGGTGCAGGTTGATCATGGTTCTGCTGGGTTTTCCTATGACAAAGAGTTTATTGTTTGCTGTCTTGATCTTCTATCTGGACTTGCAGAGGGTCTTGGCAGTGGAATAGAAAGCTTGGTACTTGTTTTTCTCAATTTTTTGCTTAGCTTATTGGATTATTTATTTTCATCCTGTCTAGATGAACAGGTTCAGCAGCCATCTACAGTTGTCATACTATTTGATTTCATGTTAATACAAACAAGTTATGTTAAAATTTATCGTAATTTCTCTTGGCTCTGTCTTAGTTTCTCTTCCTGCTGTAAAGTATATTCTGGCTGCTCAGTTTGTAATAGAAAGCATAACATTTCGTACATTCTTTCTACCTTGTGTACTCAGCCTGATAGACGCAATGATAGAATAAAGTAAAAATGTGCAATTTTGTGATTTTGTTCAAACAATCTTTTTGAAGTGGGGCTATAGACAATAAAAAGTTTGCTCCAAGAAGACTCAGCCATAAACCAGTTAGCCCAAGCAGGTCGATGGGATTCTTAGCATCCACTATTTTTAAATGCAGAATTACCAGAGGAGTATAAGAAACATGAAATTAGATTCTACATAGTGATCATTCGAGAATCTCTCTGAGATTGCTCCATTGCACTTTTCCAGATTTAATGTGGATCCACCACAAGTGCTGCAATTAGCTTTTGGTGTGACAGATTTTTCTTGTGGTTTTCTTCGTGCAGGTTTCACAAAGTAGTTTGCGAGATCTGCTTCTGCAGTGTTGCATGGATGATGCCTCTGAAATCCGACAAAGCGCCTTTGCCCTCCTTGGGGATCTTGCAAGAGTAAGTTGAACCTGGACCAATGTCCAGCTTACCTAATTAAAATTATCTCTTTATCTTGACTGCTGATGGAAATTAGAGACTTGAACTTGGAAGTTGAGTTATCCTCCTCTGAGGGCAGGCCCTAATTGATTGCTATTATTTTTGCTTTGTCTTGGGAATACACAATTGATGCATTACTGTTCAATCCTGTGACTGCTCATGGAAATTGGAGACTTGAACTTTTTGCATCCATAAAGGAAAAGCATCTAATCAATACAGTAATAAAGTTGGTAGTGATGACTGGGAGTTAAATTATGCTCCTTTCAGGGAGCAGAACCACATTATTTATTATTATTTTTCCTTTGTCCTGGAATATAAGATTGATGTATGACTGTTCAACTTATAATGGAATTAACCAGACATGTCCTGTTCATTTACACCCTCGGTTGTCAGAATTTCTTGAAGTTGCCGCCAAACAACTGGTTAGTGAATGCTTTCTAAATTTTTAAATGTCATATGCTAGTGATACATCTAACTAATATGGGCTCCTTGCAGAACACCTCTAAGCTTGTGGAAACTATTTCTGTGGCAAATAATGCGTGCTGGGCTGTTGGAGAATTAGCTATTAAAGTATGTTTGTCTTCTGCTATAATCTTCACTGGATTGCAATTTTTTTCTTCAATTTTATGTTTTCACTTACTGATATGAAATGGAGCTAACTAAGAGTTATTCTGGATTGCAGGTTCGTCAAGAAGTATCTCCTGTTGTCATGACTGTTATCTCCTGCTTGGTTCCAATCCTTCAACAGCCAGGGGTAGTTGTCTTTGACATTCTCTCCCCTGTTGATGACGATAATGTTGTGTGGGGACTTTTCCTTATGAACTTATGTATTCCTTTTTATATGAGGCAGGAGCTGAACAAGTCACTTGTAGAGAATAGTGCAATTACACTCGGACGACTTGCATGGGTTTGTCCTGAGCTTGTATCACCACATATGGAGCATTTTATGCAACCCTGGTGCATTGCCCTCTCCATGTGAGCATTTTTTACCTTGGTATCCGGACTGGTATCTTCAGAACATAGTAGTATGTGATCAAATTAATACATTGCATGGCATTGTATATGGCAGGATACGGGATGATATTGAAAAGGAGGATGCTTTCCGAGGTTTATGTGCAATGGTATGCATTTGCTT
The DNA here is from genome assembly GCA_027564335.1 of Erythroxylum williamsii. NCBI lineage: Eukaryota > Viridiplantae > Streptophyta > Magnoliopsida > Malpighiales > Erythroxylaceae > Erythroxylum > Erythroxylum williamsii. The sequence goes on from JANITW010000009.1 coordinate 2,467,399, forward strand.
TAGTCGAGAGGTTGATATCAGAGCAATTAAATCCATATTTTGGCATTTGGCAACTTTCAGGTCAGAGCAAATCCATCAGGAGCATTAAGTTCACTTGTCTTCATGTGTAAAGCAATTGCAAGCTGGCATGTAAGTGTGCATATTCTTATCTTTGTAATTTCAGATCTTACGATATATCTCACTCTATTGATGTATATGGCATGCAGGAAATAAGAAGTGAAGAGCTACACAATGAAGTTTGCCAGGTGTTGCATGGCTATAAACAGGTTAGCAATACTGCTACTGACGACTAAGATCTATTTTATCACAATTTGTTTTTGTGACAATTTTTTAGTCTTGCACAATGTGTTGGAAATCATAGTAGCTCCGATAAATTTTGTGGATTGTTGGTTCACCATGAAACAAGCCTCTAAAAATTATTTCCTCAATCCTTTCTTGTGCAATAAGTTCAAGCTTGCAAATCTTCTACGGTGCACTGACCTGTAAGGAGATACTTGCAAGCTCTTTTTCTTCTATTCAATTCTTCTCCTCTTCTACAAAAAAAGTAAAATATTATGAAGAAAATAAGCAGAAGTTGAATCGTGTAAACCTTGGATAAGAATTTGAAAACCTGAAGTGAAATGGAAGTTCTTCCTGGGAGGTCAGTTGCAAACACTTGTTGTTTTTAGGAGGTTTAATGCGGCTGTCATTGAGCTATTTGTAGGTTAGATTTATTATTTATTTTTTGAATATGAAGAATGTGATAGAATAGACAGTGTATCTTTGTTTTTGCTTGAGCTAATAGAAATTGGTGGTGGAACTAAAGGTTCCATTTCTCTATTTCAACGCCTCTTTTGACAACGTATGTACTTGTCTGGAACTCCTTGAGCTTTGAATACTGATAATATTGCAAACAGCACAAGTCATTACGGGATTGATGTATTTCATTGCAGATGCTGAGGAGTGGAGCATGGGATCAATATATGTCGGCATTGGAGCCTCCGGTGAAAGAGAAGCTATTAAAATATCAAGTTTAAGTATATGTTGAATGTGGTCTTCCTGATGAACTCTTCTGTATGGTTCTTCTGAGCCGTGTATGTGCGTTCGTAAGTCATTTGTGCATTACCCCATTAAGTTGGGGGCCATGATTAATTTAAGCACAGACCAGGGTGTTGGTCACAGTTTTCCAGGCAAAGTCGTTATTAGTGTCTTAATCCCATGAAGCTTGAAGATAATATGCTCCTAACAAACCATTGAACTGGTTGAGTGGACAATGGACGGCTGGTTTCAGAGTGTGAAGCTCTTGGAGAACAGCTTCCTCTTTGGGCAAGCCTTCGATTCTTTTCCTTTTCTTATTGTTGTTTGTTTTATGGTTGGGGGTTATATTTATTTCCAAATTGCCAGTAGAATATAGGCTCTCACCGTGATTCCGAGAGGTTTTATTTTTTTGTAAAAGGGGTTTGACGGTTTCATTCATGGATGTTGACCATGTCATGGTTTGTAACTAAATCTGAGGATGAATCAGTTATTATGCTTCATTCAAGGATGCACGACATATGGAGTTTGTACGATATTGTATATCATGGAATTTTAATAGTTGATAGAAAAGATTTTGTCAGACCAGACATCACTGTCTCTCTATTTTAAGTAAAGATATTGTTCCTTCTCTAATGAGTTTTCAATCAAGCTTTTCTGCTGAATTCCCTCATTCTAAACCTCTACAATTTACATTATCATGCTCATTCTTGGCCTTAAAACTATTGACTGGTATAGGGGACCAATTTCAAAACAAATATGATCTTTCATTCTTTTAAGCTTGGAATATGCCAGTGTGTTTATAGTATCTATGAGGTAAACAAACCTTTCAGAAAAGGGAAAAGAGCCCCTAATTCTACTTAGTGGCATCTTCAACTAGACAAGGGAGGTTATAATGGCAAAAGAATTCTACTTCAAGTGCAGTGAAAGATTCAGAGCGCTAGGTAAGAGATTTGCAGTTCAAGAAGATCTCTAAGCTGGAAACTAACAAGTCACTGCTATTATGTTGAATGCTCCATGCCTGCACTTATGATGCATGCCCTACAGCAACTATATTCCTCTAGCTGCTGCTATATATAACAGGAGTATTCTGGTACTTCCATTTTCTACTTATCCTACCACATCCAATTCTTATCATTTTGAACAACAAATTTTCAAAACTTTCCTTCTCATGATCTGAAGCATTACTTGCATTAAAAATGTAAATCAATACTTCTATAATCAGCCCTGATAAATCAACAGAAATCTCTTTCCTCCATCCCTCGGTTACAAACACTGTACTAGTCACCAATCCTATACTGAATTGGAAATCCATCATGCGTAGTTACATGATGGAGTTCTACCCACCAAACTCTGTTGAAGTTAGATGAGTGACATCACTTCATATAATGTCTTAAAGGAAGGGGGCTAGAAGTTAGAAGTCTACTTTAGTGTCGTCCCAATATCCCATGCTAGGGGTTAGGATCTCAAAATAGTGTAAATGAGAGTATACTGAGAAATTAAAAATGTATTTCATGCATCATATGACATATTAAATATGCGAATTGTGTTGATATTCTGATATTCATGAAATAATTATACATACATTCATTGACATTTTTCGGGTATAATTGATTTATAAATGTGATTAAAATGCAAATCATGGATTAATTGTATTGAAAATTAAATTGGAGTGTATTAAACTTTATTTGGTAATTTTAGTGATATTTTGGGTATTTTGAAAATTTGGAGTATTTTTGGATTTAAAAAATGTAGGAATATGGACCAATTATTTTGTGACACATGGATTGCTTAATTAGTTGACAAATGGCAGCATGAGTGAATGACAAATGAACTAGTAATTAGGAGACATGTAGCATCTTAAGGAGTAGATAAATGACTTAGATGCCAAATGACACATGTTAAGGTAGTTTGGAGACACCTTGCACCTAGTTGGATTAAGCTAAGTTGTTGCTAGAAAAATCCACCATCTTCTTCTCCTTTCTCTACCGAAAGTTTTTGCTAACACACATCTTTGTAATTTGGTGTCAATCTTGCTAAATGACCACATCAACATCATATATTTAACCTTTAGAAGATAGTTAGAGAACCAGATTTTTGTTTTTCTTTGTCCTAGCCAAAAATCAACTTGTTTTTACCTTTACTTTGTGACAATTTTGCAAGCTTGGAGGGTTAGATTTGCTTGAGGTTTTGTAGAATTTGAGCTTAACAAATAAGTAGAAATATGATCTTTAAGGCATGTGATTATGATGATTGAATTAGGAAAGATTATATAGGATGTTGAATATTATGAACTGGAAAACTTTCACTGAACATGTTTCGGTATTTTGATTATATCTTAAACTGTAGATTTTTAAATGAGATGATTCTTAATTTAAACTGAACTAGAGAATTTGGCTACAATTTCTAAGAAGAAATTGAATTTGAATTATGTCCTTAAGAGTCTTGAAATTTAGCTTGAAATTGAGTCTTGGCTTAGGCTATAACACCACCCGTAACAGAAATCATATCCTGCTGTTATCAAATAAATTGTATTGATGTAGGCTGAATAAGACAAAGGTGTATTCAAAAAAGTTGTAGCTTATTCTCTTAGCTTTCGATTGGTATACAGTTTCTAATTTTTGGATATTGGAATTGAGAAATATGAATTGTACAACTTGAATGCATGATCATGCCCTAGCCAAATTTCAAATGTACTCAGTCTGTAGCATTTTGAGCATAACTCATAGAATAATGAACCAAATTGTATGATATTGGTGTCATTAAAAACTTAAGGCACAGGGGAACAATTGTATAGAAGAAAGTGTTATAGAAATACACCATTTTTCTTGTCATAATGATCATGTAAAGTAGACTTGAAAGTCTGAGTTGAAAAGAAAGTTGGAATAGTTAATGAGTGTATGAATTTTGGCACATTTGGAGTACAATTGATATTTGCATCGGTTTATTACTGAAGTATACCCGAGCATATATCATTGAACATGCATGTTACATGATACATTTATAAAAATGCATATTTAGTTACATGAACAATGTGGTAACATGAAATTGTATTTGATTGCATATAAAAGAGCAAGTAGAGTGACCGCTTCCAAATATTGCCGGAATTTCTAGGTAATAAACAAAAAGGAAGCAATTGTGAGTAACCTAAGATGGCCTCACCTTGACTTGTTGTGTTTATTACCGAATTGAATTTGATATTAAAGAATGTGTACTAAATTGTGTACTGAATTTCGGGCATGAAATGTCCGAGGACTTTTAATGCATGATTAAAACATTGGAAGTACTATTTGAATGTGAATGAGATTGACTACATGGTTCTCAACTTGAATGTTCATGCTAGACCTAGTGTGATGATTATTGTGAACAAGAACATGAATGCAAATGTAATTGATCAAATGTAATGACTGAAATTAAGGAATGCATTTCATTTCAATGCATGAAATATTAACGCAGTTGTGACTGACGTTGCCAGTGAAAAAGAGCTTAAAGCTCAGACATTCATGATTGGAGGCTAAAGCTCAATGTGTACAAAGAGTCCTGTATCTCTAATGGATAAGGGACAGTATGAAAGAGCTTGGTATTCATAACAGATATAAGACAATGAAAAAGGTACACAATCACAATAATGAAATAAATGAAATCGAGTCTCATAACATTGCATACACATATGATCTAAATAAATCAAATGATTGCAATGTTTTAAGAACTTTGTGCATGAAATATGAGATAATTTGTCAATGTGTATGTTCTGGAAAATTATACTGAAAGGATGAAATGTTTGAATTTTGTTTTTGAAATATGAAAAATGTGATAAAGTATTATGTGATATTACTAAAAATCAAGTTGATGTGAATTACATGATAACATGATTTGTTGTGTGTTGTATGACAAGAGTGAACCATCGATGATGGTTACTCTACTGAGTTCGCAAAACTCATCAAAATTGTAACGTTGACAATTTCAGGTTTCTAAAATTGCATGAAAGTGATTTTGTATAACTTTTGGAGTTCATATATGGCTCAAAGGTCGGTAAGCTAAGACTGAAGAAATAGTTTGTTTTAATTTTCATTTATTTTCCTCATGTATGTAGCATATTATGTAGACTGAGTTGTGAACACTCTAGGTTGACAATGTAAAATATAGATAATGGTTAATGCTACATTATCAATGATGGATTATGAAATGAAATGAGGAAACTTTTGGATTTTAGATTATATGCTATTTATGATTTTGCTTATGATGCCATGCGATGAAGTGAAGGTGATATAGTTAACACACCAATTCTATCAGGTATGTGCACGTGTGACTTTATAGCGTGCGTGCATATGTCGAGCAAGACTAGGGTGTTACACTATTAGATTAAGATAGGAAGAATGCTCACCTCCTACCTTTCAAATACCTAAGAGTTCCAATCTCTTTTAAGAAGTTAAGATGCCAAGACTACCAAGTTCTTCCAAAGACATACAAGAGAAAAATCAATTCATGGTAGAATAAAGCTTTGTCATAAGTTAAGAGAGTACAACTTATCACATTAGTGTTAAAGAATCTTCACACCATTGAAGCACCCGTCTCTTCCTACCTAAGAAGTTTAACAAGGAACTGGAAAAATGCATTAATACCTTTCTATAGTCTATAAAGGTAGATAACTCTAAAGGACAAAAATCAAATGGGAGTAACTAAGTTGAAGAACACAAAAGGGAGGACTAGGATTAGTTTTAGTGCAATTGATTCAATTAATCCTAATGGCTAAGAAAATTTTAAGATTAATTACTGATAAAGATGAACTATAGGCCAAATGGACCAATGATTACTACCTTAAGGACTCTACCTTTTGGCAGATTGGGGAAAGTCAGGAAACATTCTTGGTCATTCATACAAGTACTAACCCTTATTTAAAGTACAGGTGGAATATGGTAAAAACTCTTGGTTCTAGTTTGATAATTAGGTACAACAAAGCCCCCTAATCCTAAGGGAGGATCTTATTTCACTAACAACTAGAATTCCTCTCCAAGCTCAAGTAATGAAAGTTATTCATCATGAAGTATGGACTTAAGCTTCAGAGGCCTTCAAAGACTACAAAGCTACATCCTTGATTATTTCCCTAACCCTACTAGGGATGGCAAACCTCTAGATACCCAATAGCAGTGGAGAATTCACTAAAACTTCCTGCTTAAAAGCTATTAGACCTCAACTTTCAAATATTTAGTGGTATAATATCCTCTGGAAAGGCTCCGTAATACCCAAAGCGATCCTTTGTAACCTGGTTAGATGTTAGGAAGAAATTATCAAAGAGACTTTAAGGGTCCAGTGATCAGTTATGCAGTTTATGTTGTCTTGAGTCAGAAACTATCAATCATCTAAGTTTCAATGCATCTACCATGGCACTATTTGGATAAGAATAGAACAAAATATGAATTAGTGATGTCCGTTTGAGACAAAGATAACATACTTATTTGGGCTGAGAATTAGTACAAAAAATTGGGGAAAGATCAGCAGAGTCTAAGCCTTTGTATAAACTATTTTGTGTACTCCTTTTGAAGTGAAAGCAATCTCACACTATTTAGAAATTGTAAACCAGAGAAATATGCACTTGCTCACAAAATTTATTGTTGGATTAGAGAAATACTAGTAGCTCACAAAGAAACTGATAGAATAAGCATCTCGATGAGAAGAAGATGAAACTTGGAACGATCAATACAACCACTTTTACTAGCTGATTTGATGGTTAGATGTAAGATCATATGATGACATTTGTAGCAACTCGACTTTTGTATGAGTCTTACATTGAACTTTTGTCCGGCGATATTGATTGGGCTATTTAATGAATTATTTTCACTTTTGAAAGAAAAGAAATACCTTTTACAAGTTCAGTCAAATTCAAGTTATGTTATAGAGAATATCTAGAGTGTATCTTCACTTTATGTTAATGGTCCAACATGGAAACCAAAAACATGTATGAATATGCTTTATCTACATCGCTTGCTCTAAAAAGCCTTTTGAAACATGTTGCTCACAACTGGCCTATAAAAATGCCCTCTCACACACGATGAGAGTACCTCGTTAATTGAAATTCGGGCTACATAACATTTTATATGAAGCTCAATTTCATTTCCCTGACTCCAAAGACTATCCAGCATATAACGAAGAGTCATTAATGAATTTACATATTTATGTATGTTTCTCAAAAGTAAAAGTCTCATATTTTTAGCTTTAAAAAAAGCTACAGTACCAAACGTTTGCATTTTCTTCCACATTTATATCGCTTAAGGTATAATCGGTACCTGATCAACAAGAGACAATTTCGCTAGAATACACTTGCAATGATCACTTAATTACCGAAGCTTCTTTCTTTTTAGAAAGTTACCATGTGAATTAAGTCAAAATACAGACAGATTAGAAGTAGTTAATCGAATTTGAGAGTACTAATAATCGTTTTCCCTTTTTTCTGTTCATTTCGTCATCAATCAAACAGAGAGTCAAATCAACAAATGAAAGAAATTACTACAAGAATAGAATGCGTGAACGTAGCACACAACAATCAGAGTGGCGCAGCGGAAGCGTGGTGGGCCCATAACCCACAGGTCACAGGATCGAAACCTGTCTCTGATAGAGTGGCTTCCATCGCGTTTATTTTTTATGTTAATTGTCGTCCTTTGAAGTTTTCAACTGAATGTTCGTTGCTGCACTTTTGATGGGCACTGTTACCTACCTTGGTATCTTCATAACATTCGTCGTTTCACGTGTTAAAGAAAACTGGAAATTAGAAGCATCCATAAATGATAATTAAAATACTAGCGAACAAAGGGATCTTTTTTATGGGAATTCTCTTATTATATCCTCATCAATCGACTTCCATGCTTGCGGTATGAAACTTGGACATGTGCTGGAGTAGTTTTACAATCTCACTTCTCGCTCGCGTCCGAGTAATAGAAACGAAATCATGAGGTATAAGAGGGCATTCATTCAAAGATCAATCTTACTATTTTCGTTTTTTCTCAACTTCCTATAATCAGAACTAAGTGCCAATGAAATCTTACATGGAATAAAAACTGTTCTCCAATTGTCTCCATACATCAATTGCTTGATGAGATAGTCACCCGGTTGCATGATTTGCATGGCCTCTAGGTCCTTGGTAAATTTTGAGGAGATAATGTCATTACTTTCAATGTGAGCAAAGAGTCTTATATTAAAGGGGACGGATTCTCTGTTCAATTCTCCTGTCTCTATTTTGTCCCATTGAATCTTAGCTATCCATTTATGCGGGACTCGAAGATCCTGGCTATATATAAAAGCCTGTGCAAACCCCTACTTCCTGAAATATTTACACAGTAATTACCACAAATATTACAAAATATATTATTGTCTAATACTCCCCCTTAAGTTGGAACATGTAGATCATAAATTCCCAACTTGCCATACAAATACTCGAACTGTTGCCAACACAATGCCTTTGTAAGTATATTTACAAGTTGGTTTTGAGAACGAACAAATTTTGTACTAATGTTGTCATCAAGGAGTTACTCTCGAACAAAATGGCAATCAATCTTAATATGATTGGTTCGCTCATGAAAAACTGGGTTAGAAGCTATATGCAAGGCTTCCTGGTTGTCACAAAATAATCTCATAGGTTGAGAATGAAATACTTCAAGTGAA
>JANITW010000009.1:2488460-2510715 GCA_027564335.1 Erythroxylum williamsii
CTAAGCTAATTCATGAGTTTCACTGCACCCCTCAAGGAGGACATTCCGGAGCCTATAGAACTTACCGAAGAGTGGCAACCAATGTTCATTGGGTGGGGATGATGAAACAGATTCAGAAGTTTGTGGCTGAATGTCAAACTTGCCAACGCAAAAAATACAACACTCAAGCTCCCGCTGGATTACTATAGCTGTTACCCATACTGAATCGAGTTTGGGAAGATTTATCCATGGACTTCATCACTGGTATGCCTCGTTCTCATGGAATTGATTGTGTTTTGGTAGTGGTGGACTGTTTGAGCAAGTATGATCACTTCATTGGTCTTCGACATCCGTTTACTGCACGGTCAGTGGCTGAATTGTTTTCTAAGGAGATTGTGAAGCTTCATGGAGTACCACACTCCATTGTTAGTGACAGGGACCTTTTATTTATGAGTAATTTCTGGTTAGAATTTTTCAAAGGATGGGGTACTCAGTTGAAAATGAGCACTGCCTACCATCCGGAAACGGATGGCCAAACGGAAGTCTTAAATAGATGTTTAGAAACATATTTACGATGTTTCTCTTCTGAACAACCTAGAGCTTGGAGTCGTTGGTTGCACTGGGCCGAGTATTGGTACAACACCAACTTCCACGACTCTACTCAAACAACTCTTTTTGAACTAGTATATGGTCGGAAACCACCCACTCTTGTTCAGTATTTGCCTGGGGAGTTTAAGATTGCTGCAGTGGTAGTAGAACATCAAGACCAAAATGAAATATTGCAGCAGCTACGCTATAATCTGCTCAAAGCGCAACAAAGGATGACTAAGCAGGCCAATAAACACCGACGACATCTTGAGTTCCAGGTGGACGATTGGGTCTACTTAAAGATTCGACCACATAGACAGACCTCGCTTGCACAACGAGTGTATCACAAACTCACTCCTCGTTATTACGGGCCATTCAGGGTGCTGCAGAAAATAAGTCCGGTGGTGTACAAATTAGCCTTGCCACCAAGTTCAAAGGTTCATCCCACTTTTCACATTTCTCAATTGAAGAAGGCAGCAGGAGACCGTCAAGTTTCAGTTGAGCTTCCTCCTAATTTAGTTGCTGAACAACCAAGTTTCATTCCAGAGCAAATTCTTCAAACTAGATCCTTTGACCCTGCTGCCACTCCTTGTCATCAACTGTTGGTTAAATAGCCTGCCAAAGGACCAGATGAAGCGACCTGGATCAGCTGTTCTGATTTTCGGGGACAATTTCTTGAATCAGACTTTGTGGACAAGGTCTGTTTCCAGAGAGGGAGTATTGTTAGCCAGGGACCGAAACCATTTCTGGTTTATCATATGAAGAAGCGGAACGCTAAGGTGGAGAGAGAATGAGAGAATGATGAGCTGGAGAGTGAGGCATGCTTAACTGTTAGGGAGAATATGGGAATGATTGTGTAGGGTGTACGGGTACTCTAAGTGGAGAATATAAGTTAGTTAGAAATGATGACGAACTCATCTTTTTACTCTTAATATCAGTACATTGTACATCCTTTGGCTGGGGAGCTATAGCTCTACGGAGTCTTAACAATATACATTGTGCATTTTCTGGAAATTCCCTATCCTTACTCTATCACACTGGCTCAAACTGCATGTGATTTTTCAGGTGGTGGGATTGCATTTCATTGCCAGATGATGTTGATTGCTCTGATGAATCTGCTTTTAGGATGGAAATACGGGAACTTGCATTTGCAGTAAGATTTTGGAATGCATATAATGATATTAACTAAAACTCCTGATTAATCAGTCTGTTAAGTGCTCCTGTCAGTATGGTCATAAATGGTTCATTAACTATGATTTAATGAGATGATATGATGTTAAATCATGCAAAATTGGTTATCTTGTGCAGTATTGCAACTTACATCAACTTTCTCATCTGTGATATGTACTTTGGGAGTTTCTCAACAAACCTATATCTTCTTTTCTCATCTTCTGAGTCCAGCAGAGTACTTTTACAACTCCAACATTTGAAGTAATTGAACAACAATTTTTCATCAACAGCTGCAATTAGTAGTTAAGATATGAATGCTTCAAGCATGCTAATAAAATTAGGCTTTTCAATTGCATTTTTATGCATAGGTGAGTTTCAATGTTGAATGGCCATGTGATTGAAATTTCATCATTTTAAAAAATATATCTGCTAATTGTAGCTCATTTTAAAGATGTGGTTTATCAATCCTACCATATGCTTCTTCTTGTAATGCATCTTTGGTGAAACTGAATGCATGTTACTATTACTTTCTAGAAAAAATATCTAGGCCCCGTTGTCCTAATGACAGTTTTGTCTTTTGCAGTCATTGCAACTTCTGAAGGATGCTATCTTTGACAAAGAGTGTGAGCCATGTATCCATTCCCCAGTCTTAATTCAATTGATGAATCCTTTTGAGAAGATATATCATTTTATGTCATATCTTTTATTTATTTATTTATTTTTGAAATCCTTGACATTTTAAAGTATTCTCTCTTGAGATCTATGGGAATATCATTGGCATGTTTGAGCTAAATAATCTGTAAGCTTCGCAATCTTATCAGCAAAGTTTCTGTAATACTTTGAAGAACTTAGAATAGTCTCGTAACTTATAGATTTGCAAAGACGTTATAATATTTTGAAATTCAAAATTTTCAGTGATCTGGTTGTGGAATCTCCAGTGGAGGATTATTTTCTTTACATTGATGATCTACCACATCCTAACAAGGTTAGGAAATTGTCATTCTCTGTTCCTTACATTTTGAAAATTTAAAGTTTTGGAGCTTTTCCATGTTATTTGTGGCAGAAAAAGGCTGAGGAAATTACTCAACCACTTTTAGATGCACTTGGAGATGACTATTCAGTTTGTTGCCAAGGTATGATTACTAGTGGACCCTGCTTTGTCAGTGAAGCTAAAGATTTTTTTTTGTCATGTTCGATCATCAAGTTCCCTAAACATTTATGTTACATTTTTCCTCATAATGCTACTAGTTTAGTGATATTTGTTCAAGCGAATAGAATAGCCAAAGGCTTGACTTCTCATAAGATGTTTATGTCGCAGAAGACAATTATGATGTGCTTGTAAATGGAACTCTATTGATTGATGCCATCCTCGAGGCTGTTGGCATCCTTATATGATCAGGAGCTTAACTACTAAGTAAAAGCGTTCATCTCATCCAATTGTACATGCAAAGTATGAAGTTTTAAGGTCTTAATTTTGTGCAGCGAGCAGAGAGAAGATAGCATTTGCACTCGCAATGACACATTGTACTTTGAACTGAAATATTTAAACAAAGCTGGAATTAAACCTTTAGTTTCTTCAATCTGGTATCTAATCTGGCAGTCTTCAAACATCTATACATTCTGAAAGTTTAATGAGATGATTAAAATGTCCCGTCCCTGAAGTGCAAATTTGAACCTAATTCTTCGATCTATGACTATTTTAAGTTAGTTAAATTAAATGAAGACCTCCTATGCCATCCTTGTTATCTGAAAAACACCGGGAGGTCTGAATTTCATTCTAGAGTTTCTTGTAGGTCCTTTTGTCCATGTTTTACTATACAATTTATAATTCAATCTAATTTCATGTTTTCAATAAATTCTTTTGAACAGAAAAGGTAGAAGTGAGTTAAATTTTAGACAGATATGTTGAAAATGACTTATTTTGCTGAATATCAAGTTATAGGGACCTATTGGGCTAAATTCAGTAAGGAAGCTTTTCAAGAAGCAGCTAAACCAAAGTGGCTTAATGTAATTGATTCTTTATGTTACTCTTTCGCATATCGTATGGTGCACTTTAAATGGATGGATTGTCATCTTGTGCATAAGACAATTATTTTTAGTTTGTTTATTCTTTTCCTTCTGATAGTTATTTGAGAGTATTTTTGTTTTCTCTTGATACATCCTTAGCCCTTTTGTTTGTTTTATATATAAGTTAGTTGCTTGATGATCAGAGTATTGATCTTCAATTTTTTTCCAAGGTACGGCATTCTATCCATTACAAAGCTGCATGAATCATTCCTGTTGCCCAAATGCAAAAGCTTTCAAAAGGGAAGAGGTATATTTAAAGAATGCTCCTACGTAAGGTGCTCTTTTGGATTCTGCCAAGAGCCGTTCTTTTTTTCCTTTACCAAAATGTGGGGCAGATTGCTTATGAAGTGCAGAGTGTTTGTATTCTTTCAGGATTATGATATTCTAATTTCGTATTTTTCTCCATTGTAGGATAGAGATGGCCAAGCAACTATAATCACCGTCAGACCCATTTCCAGGGGAGAAGAGGTTATTTGATCAAATCTTGTATCTGATTCTTAGTCCTTTTTATTAATTACCAGCAAAAGAAGAGCTTGACTATGCATATATACGTGATAACAGAATGGGCTGTAACTGGTCGTTTCAGGTTACCATTTCATACATAGATAATGATCTTCCATTTGAAGAGAGGCAAGCATTGCTTGCAGATTATGGGTTCAAATGCAGTTGTGCCAGATGCTTGGAAGAAGGATCAAGGTAGTTGTGAAGAACAATGAGAAGCACTGGAAACAATAACGCAAAGCATAGAATTTCAAGCTTTGCTGACTGTATCACGGCCTATCACTTCCAATTTGATAAACATAATTATCAGTTTGAACAAAGCAAAGTTGGGTTTATTAGATTTCATGTATAACATAATTATGAGATTGTCAAAAAACGTACCTTACTGTTGATTTAGATACTCATTATAGATTTATTTATATTATGCAAATATTATTAAACGGTAACATTACTTTACAATTTTTTATAAGTTTAAACAAAAATATAAGCTTATTTGAAGCTTAACATTTAATTGGACTAAAAGATTGAACATCTTGAAAGAATTTTCGTATGAAACAAAGTTTAAACTCTTGAAAATTTTGGTTAACTTAAAAGATTGAAACTCATGAGTTTGATTAGAGTGTGAAAATTTTCGTATGAATCAAGTTTAAAATATCAAAATATTTTGGGTTACTTTGAATTTTAATAAAGCGGATTAAACATGATTAATTATGAAATTTGGCTTAGTTTAACTTGTTGACAATCAATAAACTTGGATTGGATTCGACATAAATCATTACTAGTTCGATTTAAAAGAGATTAATACGAAAATTATATAAGACAATTTATTAATTATTTTATTCAATCTATTTTGATCATGACTTGGTTTACGTAATATTTGTTCAATTGATTATTAGAATGTAAAATTTTTAGTTAAGTTATATATTTATGATATTTATGAACAAACACATTTAAATAAAGTGGATAATTGTCTCTCAATTGATGCATGGATGAGATTGAAAATCTATTAGTCTTTTGCAATTCCAAAAGTGAATAGAGTTTCAACTTAGATTAAGTATCAAGCTAAATGGATATGACATTGGCCTACTTATAAATATATCAATATTGGAGCTATGTGTTTTAAGAAAATAAATTACTTTCAAGAATATTATTATAAAATAAATGTGAGAAGCTAAACACGATAATTATAATTATGAAAAGATTCAAATGTTATAATTATGACATATAGATTTATTATTATAAAATAAATGTGAGAAGCTAAATACGGTAATTATAATTATGAAAAGATTCAAAAAGTTGAAGACTAACTAAAACGGCAAATAAAAGAGCCCTTTCTAAAAGAAAATATGAAAATATTCAAATGTTATAATTATGACATGTAGGTGTCTTGGAGCCTACAAAGAACTTGAGAAAGTATAGCTAATGCGGGCTAGTTTTCTATATAAGTCTCTAGTTTTGCTTTTTTAAATGAGTCACATCTATCATAGAATAGTAGTCATAAACTATACAGTGAAAGAAAGAGATACATGTATAGAATAATATGACATGTAAAAATACAACAACGCCTAGTATAATTTCCACCGACATGCAAAATTTGGAAGGGTTGAATATTATGTAATCTTACTTCAAACTAAGGCTGTTTCTAATAACAAAAATAACTTCAATAACGATGTTCTAATAATAGGAATTCTGTTAAGATGTAGGGTTAAAGGAGGTCCAAAAGTATATAATCTTATCTGTAATTAATAAAGAGGACATACAACTATATAGAATTTTGATGGTAGCAATTTTAGACTTAAAATTTTAGAAATTGTTACTTACAAGTTAGTCATTAGTAGTGATTGATGTATCATCCTATATGATGTACTATTTTCTTTAAATTTGATGGGATTTTATCTTATTTTAATTTTATTTAATGTTTATTTAAATTTTTACATAGTAATATAATGAATATTTTCTTGAAATCAATTACTTTATGCATGGTTTTATATTTGATGGTTTGTGATATTATATGTTATTTATTAGATAAATGGTAAAAGTTATTATATATATATATATATATATATTATCTAGTATTTCTAATACCAACGTAATTTATTTCATACTAGACTAAGTCATATTAAACTAAATAAAATTAGATGATTGGTTAATGAAAGTCTACTATGTAACTTACATAAAGTTACAATTTTTAAATAGATTTTTATGTTCTTTTTAAAAGATCCTAAATTTATTTCATAATTTACTGTTTCAAAATGATGTTGGAATTACTTAAATTGCATTAAAAAAACTAAATATTGGTAAATAATATTTTGAATTATTTAAATTCTACTATTTCTCAAATAATATAATTATAAAAAAGAGGAAAACAGTAACATAACAAACACAGAACAAGAGGCGTCTTGGACTCAAGCGCTCGATCGATCACGGTGTTGTTTGTGGGATGGGAATGGCAGGGCTGTGAGATCAATCCAACCTCAGTTAGCTCACAGTCTCACTATATAACACAAAACATATCCTTTTGTTTCTTTACGGTTCCTCTCTCGTTGTCGTGTTCTGTGCTGTTCTGTTGCGGTATTATTTTATCGTTTTAGTAATAGTGGTCGGAGGGTGGACGGCGGCGGATATTAGAGCGTAGGAATGGCAGAAGCATCGAAGGAAGAGATTTTCCAGCTAATCAAACGCTTTGGGGCTTATCTAACCATTAAGATGTCCAATCTCTTCTCTATCTCACTTCGCAACCTGGTAAGTGCAACCCACCTCTTTTTCTTACTTGTTTTTGCCTCGATCTGTACGCCTTTTTGTTCCTTTTGGATTCTTCATGTTTCTATTCACCCTGTTAATTTTTGGCGAATTTTGTGGAGTTTCTGCGTTTATTACTGTTTAGAGATCGATAATTTGGGTTATTAATCAAAATACTTTTTTTTTAGGTATTTGATTGTTGGTCAAAATACTTTTTCTTGAAAAATACAGCATATGGTGCTGGGAAAGTTCATGAATTGTAATATCTTTGTTTTTCTTTTGGATTCAGTGATTGTTCATTTTTGCTTAACAATGTCAACTGTAAAAGGTATTATTCAATCTTTAGCGAGAGTCCGGAGACGATCACTGTCAACTAAGTTCGTGTCATGATTATGAATGGGTATTTTTGTTGTATTTTATAAGGTCTAATATTGTCTATTTTGCAGCTCACCATTACCCACTTCTGTTTAGCATTCTCTCTGTTGCTCTTAACATCAACTATAATTACAGTATGTTTTTATACCTGTTTCGGAGGACATTGACTTTTGAATTGTCAAAACTTAGCTTCTGGTTTCTAGGGCACGACAATATTTAATGTTACCAGACTATGTTGCGGAGGATTCAACTTGGTAGTTTAATGCCCAGTTGCTGTTTTCGTCTGTTGCTCATAAATGGTTGTATGCACTTGTATTATTTCTTATCTAGACATCTGTTGTATTCCAGTCTTCTTAAATGATGACTTATAGACCTCCTAAATGCAAATTTATCAGTCTTATCTGTTTTTGTGGAATTGCCTACATGTATCTTCTGAGAGGGGTACTCTTGATGTGGTGTCAAAATACATTTGTGATTCATTACCATTTTCTTTTTGGTGATAGGATTCTCGATCAGTTGGAGCTATAGCAGGGTTTGCTGTTGCAATTGTTTTTACATGGAGATTGTTGAGGTCACCTGCTGGGGGTCAAAGAAGGCAACCAAAACGCCAAAGTCCCACAACTGGCAGTTCTGGTGCCACTACTCAATCAAGTCCAAGTTCAATGCCTTCTGGAGTTTGTTCTTCGTCTGAGGATTTGAGGGCACAAAATGTTGTTGATGAATTCTTTCAACCCGTAAAGGTAGTTTATTTTTCCTATGCTAAACTACAGTTCCTAGAGATACAAAGGTTGTCTACTCTTATCATTCTTTGCCCTTCCTTTTCAGCCAACATTGGGCCAAATTGTCAGGCAAAAATTAAGTGAAGGGAGAAAGGTGAGAAACACTGTTTTAGACCTATTTTGATTATTGATTGGATATTTCTTTGCCTGCCTGCTGCCTTTTTTTGTTAGCATCAGTGGAGGTGATATACTTCTTGATTTGGGATTATTTTATAGATCATGGGTTTGAGTACTTATTTGGTGGATCTGGGGTGACGGACAACTTTATCTATTTTGTGCTATTAGCTTAATCATTCTATTTGGTGGTTGCATTTTATTAACAATGAGAGTAAATGTTTCTCCATATAGTTATAATACATACTATAATAGGATACAACAAGGAAGTCCAACTGTTAGGATTGACTGATTCTACCCAAATGAACCACATAAGTTTTCTTATGGACAGTTAGTGATTTCCTTTTGTAGAACAGAAAGGCTCATGTCCTAGTTGTAGTGCTTAAAACGATGCAATATACAAGGTTTAAATATTTACATATTTTGAATCTCATTTTCTAAGCATAGATTATGTAAAAATGCAATATGGGGGCTTTGGAAAAGAGAGGCAGTATTTGGTAGACCATCTGTAATCCATTACATGACGTACTGTGGAATTTTTGACTTATTGTGGAATTTCCTTCCTCTTGTTTAACTATGCATAACTGGATGCAATATGTTAGGGCCAATGACAAGAATAACACTAAGCCTAGGATATGGAGAGTGTATTCACGTAGAAAGAAAGAGGGGGCTGTGGGGAATGAAGAGAATGATGTGAGAGTTAGTTAGAATGGGGGGCTGATGGGGCACTAGGGAATAACCGAATGTACTAGGGGCAACTAGAATAAAAAGGAGGGCAGAAGAGAGAGAGGGGGCATCCAGGAAGAAAGGAGTGAAAAGTGTGGACTTAGACAGAGAGAGACTTATTTCTCTCCCTGAGGAGCAACTCTTGCTCTGGAATAGAAGTGATCCTCGGATTCACTTGTAATATCAGTGTTTACCACTGATTACTATCAATAACATACGGATTTCTAGCCTATTAAGTTAGAGATTCCTAACACAATATGACTAATTTTTAATCATACTGTGTATCTAAATCCCTGTGGCATCAAGTGTATTTCTCTTGTTAAGTCTAGTTTCTTCAACTGCTATCTGAAGGTTATTTTGTGCTAAAGTAAGCAATCTAACATGTAGAAACATATTTCCTTGTTCTGCCTTTGCATTCTTTTTCATTTTTGATATTTATGATTTAGTACTTCCAGGATTCTATATTATTTATGATTTTTTTGAGGTATCGATGTGCCTTTCGAAGCAATAAACACACCTGTTTCTCTTCTTAAGAAAATGATTGCTTTTGAGGATCCCATGGATTTATTGTTGTTCTGTGTAGGTAACATGTCGTCTGCTTGGAATCGTCCTTGAAGAAAGTACTCCAGAGGAGCTTCAGGTCATGAGATAATACTGTTTTTAAATTAAATTTATTGTTGAATGGGGTTTGTATAGACTAACATGATTTGTCTTACAAACAGAAACAAGCAACTGTGAGGTCCTCTGTGCTGGAAGTGCTCTTGGAGATTACAAAATTTTGTGATCTCTATCTGATGGAAAGAGTTCTTGATGATGAAAGTGAAGTGCGTGCAGACACCATATTTAAACAGTATTTTGTTGTTACTTTTGGAAATTAATTTTTTCTGTCTTCTGTTGTTTGTGATGCCCTTCATCATGTTTCTCAAGAAAGTGTTTCATGTCACATTGTGCTTGGCATCTTGATGCACAATTCTATCGTCCAGGATATGCAGTCAGTTATGGGCCTGCCTGAGTGTGCCATTTTTCATGAACTAAGCTTGACGTCTCATTGTTTTTTATATAAATTTGGTACTTGGTCTCTATTTTCTTCCTAGCAGGTGTATTATGAGGATTTATTATGCTTTTTTGTGTTATATTAGTTCACATGTTAGTAGAGTTGTTTCAAACATATGAAATCAGTACTATGAAAATCTGTAGTTCATCTGCATTTAGTATATATGGTTAACCTGTGCTTCTTGATCTTATCAGTACTGGATTGCTTCACACCATTTTGTACTTGATGAATAACAAGTAGCAGTGAGATTATGGCCTATTTCTAAATTTACAACTGCAATAGGTCTTATTCTACCATGCCGTGACTCTTATTGTGTTGAATCCTTGTATCCTTTCTTTCTACCTCAAATTGGTCAGTTTCATATGCTTTATATGATCTTTGCTCATGTTGATTAGTTGCCTAAAATGTAACTGAAAGTAATTTAATTCTGGTTAATAATGAGGTCAAACCAAAACTCACTGTAGTGGTGTAGCTATTTATTTGTGTCTAGCTTTTTTTTTCCGTATTTTGTGCCATAGTTGTTAATGACTTGGATTGTTACAAGTTCTTGTCTTTTCTTTGTTCCTTCAATTGATTGATATATAAATAATTTTTTTCCCTGTAATATTCTATGCAGCAAAAAGTTCTTGCAGCTCTGGATAACGCAGGTGTTTTCACCTCTGGTGGCTTGGTGAAGGATAAGGTAAGTCGAAAGTTGATCATGCAGAATACGGGTACATAGTCTTAGGTTGTTTTATTGAGTTCGTTGCTTCCAAACTTTGTTGTCAGATATGGTGTTGCTCTAGTTAGGCATATGAAGCATTCTTTTAGTAAATTTGATTGAGCATAATTTGTTTCAATCCATTTCATTTTATGCTGCTGGTGCTTGGAAACTTTTAGGTAATGTCTCAAAAATTGAGCTTAGAGATGCTAAAATGACCCCTTACTGAATTTGAAAAGCCTCGTTTGTAGCAAAGTTATCACACTCATTTAGTTATTTGAGTTTTGATCGGTGTTTACATAATGAAATCAACTTTGCTAAAATTTTTAGTTTGTGCATTGTTTCCAAAACCTTCCATACCCGACTCAAAAGACTTGGTTTTTAATTGTAGAACATTTCTAATTTGTTTGTATGTTCCCCTTAGGTCTATCTCTTAAGTCTGTAAATTATCT
The DNA here is from genome assembly GCA_027564335.1 of Erythroxylum williamsii. Lineage (NCBI taxonomy): Eukaryota > Viridiplantae > Streptophyta > Magnoliopsida > Malpighiales > Erythroxylaceae > Erythroxylum > Erythroxylum williamsii. The sequence goes on from JANITW010000009.1 coordinate 2,499,705, forward strand.
TATTTGTCTATTTTCTATAGCAACATATTCAATTAGTTATTTTTTTCCTGTTTACCTCTTATTCAACTTTTAACTCTTCAATGTTTACGTTTTGGCACTTGATGATTTGGGCATATTTTCAAAACATTGGTTTTGACACTTGTACATTGTTGATGTATTATATATATTACTTTTCTGGATGGCCTGAAAAATGCTAATTGATCTAGACACTGAATGGAGCCATTTGTTCTGGGTACTGGCCTGCAGAATGACCTAATGTTACGTAACAGCAGATAGAATGAAAATTTTTAACTACATAGATTGATCAACAACAAAAAGCTGCAATAATAGAATATAAGTCCAGCGAGAGAGGATGCTACTTTCACCAAGCATTTAAAGAGTGTCCACAATTTGAACAATCGAGTAATTAAAATTTGATGAGTATTACATTCTCCTGTAATGTTTTCAGCTGCAAGGCTAATGTAATCTGTTGTCCAGAGTTTTCGAAGCAATCTTTATATGTGTTTTCTTTTATGTAAATTGAGTGGTAAAGTTAATTGATTGACTTCATACCTTGGAGAACTCCCATTTTTGCCATAAAAAGTATCTACATGCCAACAAGAAATTGTTGCCAATTTGGTTCTGCATGAAATTCCAAGAGATGCTTTGAATAATTGAATAGCTGTAATTATGGCATAACAAGTCCGTCCTCCTCACGTATCCTTCTTTAGAAAGATTGATCGCTAATATTATAGCTAGGGGCGCAGTAAGGATTCTGTGTTGGCATGTTGTCCTTTCCAAAGAGGTTTATTATTGGTTTTGTTGGGCAAGAAAACTTGCTAGAAAAAGCTGATGTTAATTGCTTGCACGCACACGCACACGCACAGAGAGAGAGAGAGATATATATATGCTGAAACAACTTGCGTATTCTTTAACATTTTCCTCTCTAACGCCATCATGTCTTAAGCCATGAAAAATGCATTTGCAGGTTCTCTTTTGTAGTACAGAGACTGGCAGATCATCTTTTGTCCGTCAACTGGAGCCAGATTGGCATATTGACAGCAATCCTGAAATCATCATGCAGTTAGCTGTATATATGCCTTAAAACGCTTTTCTATTTACATCATTTGTTTTCTTATTAAGATTTACCGATTCTATGATGTTTATACACCTTTAAACATTTTTCTATTTAGGTCCTTTGTTTTCTCTCGAAGGTTTACTGTTTCTGTTTGTATTTTGGTTTGTAAACGTAATGACTCGAAAGTTAAGTTTTGGTTTCTTTTTTTTTTTTTCTTAACAGAGGTTTATCAAATATCAGCTACACGTCTCGCACACAAAACCTGAACGGGCTGCTGCAAATGTTTTCAGCTCTCCATCATTGGAACAGTTCTTTGGATGCATGTGATGCTACAAGTGGTAAAACGTGCAAATATAATTTTGAATCTAAGGTATATTGGTCTCTCTGTTCCAACTGATTATATAGGACTGTTCTTTAGCCACACTCCTCCAGTTGTTGGGTTTCTCAGGAAAAGTTGTATTCCGTTCACCATTTCATGGTCGATGTTTCTATTAATTTGAAGCTTGTGCATTAGGTTTGTTAACATTGGAGTTTAGACTGAAAAGTTTAATTCATGTTTGTAATATATCGTTTTGTGCAATAATTTTGGAGCTCAAGACAGTTTGTAAGGGAATGGTCTTATCTCGTGACACATGGCTTTTCTTTTTTTCTCTTTAGATCAACAAGTGCGTGAAGGCAATAGAGTTTTCCGGCTATGATGATAGAACTTCAAAAAATCAATCTATAGACGAGTCTTTAGTTTTTGGTTTTCTGACAAATCGTTTTGGTGTAGTTTGACGTGTGTATTTACCAATTTATTATAGATGTCTTGAATTGCTTTTTTTAGTGTTCAATTTTTTAAAGATAAAACAATGGATTAATGCTAATCAACAAGAGGCAGTAATCCAGATTAGACATTGGTCACTTATGCTAAGAGCATTAGGATAGTTGTAATAAGTTTCAAAATTTTCTAAATTAATTGGTTTAAACTTAGTATTCAAACTAAAATTTATCATTTATTGACTGAGTGTGATAACATTTCATATCAAATAAATGATAGCGATAAGTTTTGTGAAAAAGATTAAACCCTAAATCAAATAATTAAGATGGTTACAATTGTTCAATTTAGTTTTCTTGTTTATTATAAGTTAAATATAGAAATTTATAAATAATTTATTTGTTACTTGTATCAATCTTTTATAACAATTACGGATCATTAAATTATTAGATAGCGATAGAATAATCAATATTAAATTAAATTGTTAGATTAATTAAATATTAATCATTCATGAAATATGAGAACTTAAAATAAGAAATATTTGAATTAAAACGTGAATAAAAAGTTTGGAATATAAAACCTCGCAAGGTTACAACTAGAGTTTTGAATCTCCTTAAATCAGAACGATTAAGTTTGTCTACACATGACTTTTGTTCCGATAAGAAAAATAGAAAAAAGACAAAGAATTGCAAAAAAACGTAAGAAGAGAGTCTTTTCTATTGTGAGGAACGTCCCTTTTATAAGGTTTTCTGATCTAATCCTAATATAATTATAACTTTCAAAGATGTCTATTTAAAATAAATTCAAATTCTTACATGATAAGGATAGATGAGGGTTTCCTAGTTAAACTCCAACTCTTCGAACAATCAACCTTATCCATTATTCATCTCCTAAAACAAAACAAGCATTAATTTTCATATTTAAACGCCAAAATGAATCTCAAACAAAGGAGATAATATTAAATAATATAGCAAGATGAAATCTTATCAAATTCTCCCATACCAAACTCATGCTTGTCCTCATGCATACATCAATTCAATACATTAATAATCTTCATAATAATCTCTCTTCTCCTTTCATGTTATCCAGAAATTTTCAAAAACTAATTCACATTTAAGGGTTAAGATAAAATAACGATCAAGAGAATAAGCACTCATAGGACACATTATTAAAACATAGTATCTTTTCAATTCCATCAAAATCAAGTGAACAAGACTTGACACCCTCTTAAGAATTTCACTCTATACACTCAAAGTGTTTAGGATTCACTAAGTTCTCAAACCAAAACATTGTAAGTTATTTTCATAAGCTTGTTCAAGAATCATATCTCTACCACTAAACAAAATGAACCTAATATATAAACCAAAGGGACTTAATAAGGGTTGTATCGTGACTTAGGTAAGGTATGACAAAAGGAACATTTTGGCTAAATAAATTGAAGGGAATTATACAAACTTATCCACACAAGTTTCAACTTAAATTAAAATTCAAGTGAGTCAAATGACATCTTTCAATCACTTTATCTTTCTTTTATTTTTCTGTGATATCTTATTTTTCGGTATATGTATAGGGTTTAACCCTAGATTAAGTATTGCATATACATGCATAACATTAAAATTCATACACGAATTTATATTTAAACACATTATAAAAATATCATATGCACTCAATTTACTTATTCCGGGTTATGAAAGAAGTTAAGTGTGGTATGTCTTGGATTATGGTATGTTCAGATTTTAATTAGTAAATTGAGAATTAAATATTATTGACTGAGAGATTAATGGATTAAATATACATTTGGTCTAGAAAGAAAAAAATTCCAAGTGGTAAGAAAAATTGATATAAGAAAATTAGGATGATTAAGCCTAAAATTGGGTAATATTTGGCATAGTTAAATGAGTGAAAAATAGACTAGTAATTAATTGAAAAATGGACTAATTATAATAAGACATGTGGACTGATTAAAGGGTGACAAATGGCAATATAATGAGTGGATTAGTGGCAGCATATTTGTTGAACAAATGGCTAGCACACTTTAAGATATATGTCTTTATAAGTTAATGACACCTAGCTAGCTTATTGATGTGGCAAATTCCAACACCCAAGTTTTTGCTTCCTTTCTTGTTTCCTTCACTGAAATTGCTCTAGCTTTTTCTCTGTAATTTTGTTTGAACCCTAGCTAATTTTCAACACCAAAACCATATGTATATCCTTCACCAAATTGCCAAGAAAACTAGTTCATCTTCACCTTGAGTTTGTGATGAATTTTCCTGCTTTGAGGGCTAGTATAATCTAGAGTTTTGAGCTAAATTGTTAGCCTAATAGGTAAGTAACGATCTGAGTTTCATGGCATGTCAAATGATATAAGAATCATAATTGAATTGGAATTAAATGCATATAATAGTTTCTGGTTTGATTTTTAATGCTTGAAAGACAATGGGTTGTGAGCTATCAATTGAATAAATTTGAACTGGAATAGGAGAGCTTATTGATGAGGAATTCGAGTATGATTAAGGCCTAATAGAGGTATATTGAACTATAAAGGTATAAAGTGTAAAAAAAAGTCTAGAAAAGTGAAAGAAGAATTGTTGGAATATGTTAGTTGTAGTGTTTTTACTGAACATGCATATATATTTTAGCTATATCTTGATCTGTGGACATACAACGGAGATGATTTTATGTTTACATTAAATTAGAGACATATGGCTATTTTTTCATGAAGGAATCAAATTTGAGTTCTATCTTTAAGAGTTTCGAAATTTGGCTTGAAGTTGAGTTTTTAGATTCTATCTAGGTTTGGGAACAGTCTGTAGTATTTTAGGTATAACTTACAGAATATTAAACCAAACCATATGAAATTAGTGTCATTAGAAACTTACGACATATAGGAACATTTTTTAAGAATTTATTGCCTAAATACTTCTTTTTCGTTGTCAAAATGGCCATGCAAAATTGACTTGAAAATTTGTTTTGAGAAACGCTAGAATGAAGCTTGAATAAGAGGTAGCACAAGATCATGCACAAGAACGATTGTGATAGAAAGGGGTCATTAGGGAGTTGCACGATCGTGACAGAGAGGAAGCATTAGGAAGTGCACGATCGTGATAGTGAAAGTGCACAACTGTTTGACAGCTTTTGACACCCTTCACTCTTTTGACTATAACTTCTTCTTCGGACCTCTAATTGACTTGAAATTTGAGGCACAAGCTCCTCACACATTGCCCTTATTCTACACAAAATTTCATCTTTATCTGAATTCACTAAGAAGGGATTGATAATGATTGATTGATGATGTTATAATAATTAAGTGTATTGAGCTATGAACTTTAGTGCATGATTGAGTGATGAACTTAGAATAAATTTGTATTATTAAGGTGTAAATCTATGTTGCAATGAAACATATATGAGTTTTGAAGTATAAATGGTCATAAGATGTGAATAAAGGAATCATACCAGGAATAGTCATTGGGCATGCATTAAACATGACATATGTATATATGTGCACAAATGAATAAGTATTTGATTGATCGACTTCATAATGTGAATTATGTGTGAATTGTATGATTTTAGATGCTCAAGTCAGATATCATTAAGGTATTGTCGGATCATCCAAGCAATAACATAAATTGGAGCATACTGTGAGTCGACTTAGATAATCTTCCTGGGATTGATTTATTCTGTTTAACTTCCAATTATTAAACTGTTTGTAATTTTTTGTGAATTCCAGACTTTAATAGTTTGAGGAGTTTGATATTCGGGAATGTATTGGAAGTGTTTTGCTTGCATCTAAATTCTGAATGATATATGTATACTCAGTGAAAGTTGAACGCCAAACTTAGGTTCGATGAATATGAAATTTTGTCTGTGCATCATAAGTGAATGCTATTCATGCCATATTCTGTTATTCAATGCATTTCATAAAATGTATGTTCAGATAAAGGTATTGTGATCATAGTAGCCAATCTGAAAGAGCTTTAAGCTCAGAATTCTGCACGTAGAGCTTTGCTCTATGATTTCTGTATCTAACTGAGCCCAATGGGCCAGTATTTGTATTTGCATTTGAAAGGCGCTCGGTCACAACAAAAAATAATAAATCTAGAGTCTCATATGCATATGCATCTGCATTTGTATATTTATGATTATGAAATCTTTTCTAAAATTGTGATGATAAAGTGATATGCTATGATAATATGATTAATTGGGTTATACATGTTCTGAAAGAATGTTTGTGAAAATGGTTGGTTGTATGATATTTGTGTATTTGATCTAAGTGAGATTATCAATGATGGTTCATTCATTGAGTTTGCAAAACTCATCAAAATTTGCAACCTCACTTTTTAGGTACGAGATAGGAGACCTAGTTCCTAAGTTTTTCTGGAGGAACACTTTGGATTAAGATATGACTCAAAAGTCTATTTGTTGAAATAAGAGGAGTTATAGATTGTACTTTGTAGTTTCTTTGTCATATTGAACTTTTGTATAAGGGATTGTAAACTTTCTTAAGTTTGGTAATGTAAATACTTGTTTCAATGACTACAATGTAAACTTTTGTAAATAAATGAAACGAAGTGTTGAGGTTTTAAGTATTGTATATTCTTTATGATGCCATTTAAGAGAATATGTTTGCTCTAACATACCATTGTCATAAGAAATGTTCTTGAATGTCCTCTAGATGTATAGGTATATACCCTATAATAGTGGGATGTTACATTTTCTCTTCCTTTTTTTTCTTTTTCACTTTTTTGTTTCTCCTTTTTTTGAACAAAAATATCAAAGAGGAAATTATGTTGTTTTTTTAATACTTCTCCTCCATCCTATAAAAAATCAAAACGATGCAACTTGAATCATTTAATTAACTTTTCATAGAAATAGTCAAAATCCTAGGCAAATAAGCTCGATACAATTCTTTCAATTTAGGGGGTTCCAAATTGTTAAGGTTATCAACAATAAAAAGGGTAAATTTGGCTTGTAGCAAGGTTTGCAAGAAAGAAAGGTTTTGTCTCAAATTGGCTTCTAAGGATAAAGAGTGAGGTAGGTTTGTTTAGGTAAAAAAAAATGGTTATCCTAAATGCCCTTATCATCCTTTTGTACAAATTCATCAAAAATTTAGTCTCAACAAGTATTTGAAAGCAAGTTCCAGCATAAACAAGTTATGTTTGATAATACACAACAAAAAGTTATATATGAGCATATATGTGATGATTGCTTTTAGACTCAAAGCTCACGTAGGCGTCAAAAAATTACATCATGTCTTACACACTTTTCATTTAACAAAATCAATCAAATACTTGAAAAAATTTAATGAAAACACTAATCATTGCTTATCTCTCTCATGCATTAGATCTTAAATGAAAGTGCATCCTAACATAAGAATTATTCATAAACAACAATTAGAAAATTATGAAGTTATCATGAGAAATAATTAATATATGAATCAACATATCGTGATAATCAAAGAAAATAAAGAATAGAGGATTCCCCTGAATTGTGGGTATCTGAACGTGATCCTCACACACTTCTTTTTGGTACTGATTTTAGAGTCTGCAGCAGCTTTTTCGTTTGTTGCAGTCTTAGTGTTAACTTTAGAACGTCCCATTACACTAAACAAGATAAACAAAAATTACTTGGAAATATATTAACAACTTAATAGTAATTAAAATTAAACTAAAGGAAAGATCAACTAAAATTAATTGATATGAAGGAAAAGAAATAAGTAATTAAAAATAGTAAATTTTTTTGATGGGGTGTGGCTTGTATGTTATGTGTGGAATTAAAACCAAAGAGTTGTTGTGAGGGGTGTGCATGACTGTAACACTCAAAACAATATGAGATTGGCTCTGGAGGTTGCTATGGCGGGTTGAGTTGCTGTTGTGTGTTTTGGATGTGCACTGGGTATAGGTAGGGCGTTGTTGTGAGGGTGCTATATTGGTGGTGATTTTGAAAAGGGGAGGCTAGTCAGCATTGGTAGTTTGCGTGAGTGGGTGTGATGGCTAGTTTGCGTGGATGTTCTATGTGTGGGTGAAAGGGTATTCCGTTTGGGTTTTCTTAAATTAGGAAAGGTGGATGTTGTTGTTATTGTCTTCTTGTAAGGAGTTGCTATGATGCTTCTAATTTGTCTACAAAGAAGAAACATGTAGAATAGGGTTTTATGAGTGTTTTTAAATAATAAAATTAAAAAATTGTTAAAAACATTTAAATAAATTTAAGTTTTAGTTATAGTTTTTTTTTCAGAACACTAAATCATATAAGGCGACATCTTGGTTTATGAGATTTAGTAGTCTAAAATTTTAAGACTCCTTTTTCCCTTAAGCCAATAAATAAATGTTTCAAAAACAAACAAAAGCATCAAATAAAAAAAAAATAAAATCATTCACTTTTAATTTAGCCTTTCCAAGTCATCTTCAACACTTTCTTCTTTAAACATATCCTGCATGTATGAATCCATAATATCCATATGATAAATGGATTGAAAATCATTCGGATACTTAATTGTTTCAAAAATATTGAATTTTACTATATCTCCATCAAACTCTATAGAAAGAGTGCCCACGTGTACATCGATTATTGTCTTAGCTGTCTTCATAAATGACTTACCTAAGAATATTGAAGCTGAATGTTCAACACTATCTCCATTCATTTTTAAGATGCAAAAATCCACTGGAAATACCAAATTGTTAACTTGGATTAAAACATATTTTATAACACCAATAGGGCATACATGTGTGAAGTGAATCACACGTTAGTATACGATATACAAAATGCACAAGAAGGGGGGTTGAATTGTGTATTCGAATTTTTAATACAATCTCCTTTAAAATTTTGCTTTCTCAAAACGATTGACAAACAATATTATGAAGTATTTATATCAGCAATAGAAAGAAGAGTTAAGAGTTGAGAGTGAGAATCGACACAGCAATTTTATACTAGTTCGCCCCAAACCATGGGCTGCGTCCAATCCTCATAATCCCTTTTGAGATTTCACTATACTTCACAAAAGTACAAATATTCTTTTCACTGAGCCTCTTCAGGTCTCTTACAACAAGTATTCTTTTTCTCACTTAGCCTTTTCAGGCTCTCAGCTTTTCTTCTTTCTCACAGAAAGATATTGTGAGCTTTGTTACAGAAAATATATTTCTTGTGTTTCGCACAAATACAGTATTTAGCTTTTTGAAAATCACTAACAAAATCACTAACTTTTTCAGTCTTTGACTTCTACTCATATTTATAGTCTGCGTCTTCAACAACTTCTTGATAACTGCTTCTTTCTTCTTGATCTTTAAAGAAACGGTTATTCAGTTGAGTTCTGTAACTAACTCAAACTGATTTGTTTCTATGTCTTCAATTCTTTCATCTCATTTTGGCTTCGCTTCATCTTCTTTTCTTCCGTCTCATTTTCGCTTCCATCTCATTTGGCTTCTGTCTCATTTGTCTTCCGTCTCATTTTTGCTTTTGCGTCTCATTTTGCTTCCTTCTCATTTTTCTTCCGTCTCATTTTGCTTCCGTCTCATTTTTGCTTTTGTCTCATTTTGCTTCCGTCTCATTTTGCTCTTTCGTCTCATTTTTACAGCTTCATCATTATTTGGTTTTCATCAAAATTAATCTTAAAGTCATTTTGACTTAACATATACATGATATGGTGTAAGGATAACAATAGACATTAACAAGATGAAGAGTATTACCGACTCCCTTGCTACATCTTTAATTCCTTGCTGGGCTATCCTCTCCTTCTTCTTGTATCCAAGGCCTTTGCTTCGTCAATCTATCTTCTCCTTGTTGTTGTATCTCAACCAATTTGATTTACCTCTTGTTCTCCGAGAACAACTTGGTTAACAAAATCCTTTGGTGGGAAAGGAGAAGAAATGTTTGGAGGAGACTTTTCTTAGAAGAAATAAGCCAAAAATGAGACTCTTCTCATGCAAATTTCGGCTTACTCATGCATGAAAGGGGAGAGAGAGGTAAACTATGCAAGAACCCTTTCTTGCACACTCAATTTCAATTATGCATGGAATGGAAGAAGCGAATAACATCCAATGCATCACTTTTTACTTTAATCAATCATAAAGTAGCTATTAAATGAGACTCTTCTCATTTATCTTTAAGATGGCTATATGAAAAGACTATTAACCTAAATATGACCTACCATCAAATCTTTCTTCTTTAATCCAATGAATGCTAATGGGTTATATTCTAACATTAAAAGATAACCATTAAATCATTTAATGGTAAGTTCATAACTGCATTTAATGATGACAAACCATAATAAACACCATCTTTATTTAGGATTTGAATGTTAAATGTGTAGCTACACATTCAACCCTAATAAAACCGAGATTGCTACTCCTTTTGTTTAAAAAAATATAATTAATCTAATCAATTACATTAAATCAAAGTCTAACCCATTTTTAAATGAACATTTGGGCTTTTAATTAACCGTTAATTAGTGTAAGCCCAACATTCAATTATGGGCTTCTAAAACCTCCATTTAAATTTCTTATTTAGCTTGATAACCTTCAAGTGGGGAATCTTATTGGACTTTGATAATTCAAGCTCCAATAAGCCTACAATTAATTTAATCTCATTAGAATTAATTCTAGCTTATTAACTAAATGTCATTTCACTAAAGACAGTTAGTTGAACTCTTGAATTATTAAATATTATGAGAACACATATTTGATGTCCAATTGCAAACCCTATTTAGAACCTTATTATAGCCATCTGCACATTAAAGGGTAAAATTACCGTTTTGCCCTTATGTTGGTTTTTTCTTCTAGATCTTCCGTTTTACTTTATATGATGATTAAAACATAAAATCTCATTTTTTTGTTAAGACTTGATGGGTAGCTAGTCCATCAAACTACTAGCGTCAGTTTAATCACCAAATTTCCTTAAAGCATCTATAAATAACGATATCACTATAAACTCTTTATTTGAGTAAATGTTCCTGATACATGTTTTAATTGATAATTCCAACATGCAGGCACTGGATTAATACTCTATAAAAATCCATTCCGATCATATCAAGAATTATAATGAAACACATACGAGTTCACCACTCATCATGATAGTGGTCCATAATAAGTGAATGTTTAGGTTGTATGTTTTAAGATTAAAGTAACGGCACACTTTATTCTTGAAAACATACTTGATTCCAGATTCATTTAATAGTGCCATTATCGATAGTCTACTACTATCATGAT
>JANITW010000009.1:2510815-2530173 GCA_027564335.1 Erythroxylum williamsii
TTAAGAATCATAACATTTTAAGATATAATGTTACCGTAGATAGGTATTTTATAACATATTATCAAAAGTGTTACTGTACGTCATTTTTGTTGTAGTGAGAGAAGAGGAGGATGATTAGAGCTGCAATCTCACAGGCATGCTTATCTCCTCAAGGGAATTTGACAAGTGACGAGGGTCTCGTGTATATCTGGTGGTTTCGATGCTGGATCAGTTGATTAAGTATTTTAGTTTCCTTGTTGCCACTTTTACTATACTGTGTTTCCTCTACTTCTCTTTCATACATATGTTTAGCTTCCGAATGTAGCTTCTAATTATACATTTAGTGAAGTTATGATAGTTTTGTTGCATGTCTAATTGAGGTTATGAAATAGAATGAGATATCTGATTTCATAGAGGATCTCAGATACAAGGACCTTTTTGAGTGTGTTGATTCTGCCAAGCTGTCTGAGGTTTCTTTGCTTCCATAATCCATATACACAGATTCCTAGGGATAGAACATGGATCAGTGTATTTGGGTCTGGAGGAATTGTAGGGTTTGTGAATTTTTGGATCACTTCTATGATAGTGTTCCCTGGATTTAGCCATAGGCACATGTTGGCCATAGATTCCCATAAATTGCTGCTATAAGGGCAAGTGAAGAAGAGATAATCTCTTATTTCCACATGGTTCTTGCACAATGGACATGTTCTGTCCATTTGCAAATAGTAAATTCTGTCAGTAGTATTAAACCTATTTAGGATTGTTAATCACAGTATGAAAGATACCCTTGGTGTTAGTACCTTTTTGCAAACAACTTTATGCCATTCCTCTTTATGTTTCCTACATCTTAAAAGATCTCTTGTAGCCTTGTTTATGAGTTTAAGGATGGGATGGGTATGCTAGTAGAAAGCATCCAGAGAATTAGGTTAGGGAAGATATGATGGTTGGAGATGCCTTAGATTTTGAGGAAAATTCCAAGTGCCCTCTGTGATCACTGAGCTGAGTTTCAGTTTAAGTGAAGCAGTTTTAAGATTGCTTAAATTGCGATAATGATGTATGAAAGGTCCTAAACTATACTAGTTGTCAAACCAAACATAAGTCAAGTTACCATCTCAATTTTGCAAGAGATCCCTTCTCAAAGTTTGTCCCTCAATTTCAAAATCTGGTTGAGAAAATGAGAGTATGAGACTGATTTCTTAATGCTCCATAGGCTTTTTTCTTTGAGAAAATAAGAGTGTAGCCATTTCACCCAAAGAGAGTTTTTATCCATAAGGATCCATCATAGTCTTTTCAATATTAGGGCTTGATTTGTGATTTTGATAAGAGTTATGTTTAACCTTCCCATCTTTAGGAAAACAAATATCAGATCATTTCACTTTAGCTAAACCTTTGACACCATTTGGGTGGTTCCATAGGAAGTTCTTGAGGATTCTTTCAATGGTTTTGATGACACCTTGAGAAAGGAAGATGTGAGAGCTCCAGTAACAATGGAGAGAGTTTAACATCGATTTGATGAGCTAAACCTTCCCTGCATAGGACAAAGACTGAAGTGAATCACACGTTAGTATACAATATACAAAATGCACAAGAAGGGGGGGTTGAATTGTATATTTGAATTTTTAGTACAATCCCCTTTTTAAAATTTGCTTTCTTAAAACAATTGACAAACAATATTATGAAGTATTTATATCAGAAATAGAAACAAAAGTTAAGAGTTGAGAGTGAGAATTGACACAACAATTTTATATTGGTTCACGCCAAACCGTGGGCTACGTCCAGTCCTCAGAATCCCTTCTGAGATTTCACTATACTTCACAAAAATACAAGTATTCTTTTCACAAAGCCTCTTCAGGTCTCTTATAACAAATATTCTTTTTCTCACTTAGCCTCTTCAAGCTCTCAGCTTTTCTCCTTTCTCACAGAAAGATGTTACGAGCTTTATTACAGAAAATATAGCTCTTATGTTTCGTACAAATACAGTATTTAGCTTTTTGAAAATCACAAACTTTTTCAGTCTTCGACTTCGACTTCGACTCATATTTATAGTCTTCATCTTCAACTGCTTTTTGATAACTGCTTCTTTCATCTTGTTTCTTGATCTTTAAAGAAACGATTATTCAGTTGAGTTTTGTAACTAACTCAAACTGATTTGGTTCTTCGTCTTCGATTCTTTCATCTCATTTTCAGCTTCGCTTATTCTTATTTTTATCGTCTTACTTTGTTTACATCTCATTTCTACTTTCTGCTTGGCGTCTTATTTTGCTTCCGTCTCATTTTTGTCTTTGCCTCTCATTTCTCGCGTCTCATTTATGTTTTTTGCTTTGCGTCTCATTTTGCTTCCGTCTCATTTTTATCTTTGCGTCTCATTTCCTTCCGTCTTATTTTTATCTGCTTCTGTCTCATTTTCTCCCGTCTCATTTTTATCTTCCGTCTCATTTCCTTCCGTCTTATTTTTATCTGCTTCTGTCTCATTTTTATCCACTTCCGTCTCATTTTGCTTTCATCTCATTTTTATCTGCTTCCGTCTCATTATTTGGTTTTCATCAAAATTAATCGTAAAATCATTTTGACTTAACAATCTCCCCCTTTTTGATGATAACAAAAAATTATAAAAAGGTCATTTTCTTATCTTTCTTCTTATGTTCTCCTTCTTTTCCCTTGTTCTGTTCTCCCCCTTTCTTTGTCATTTCTTCTTCTGTTTCTCCTTTCTCGCCCTATTTGTTATTGATCAAAAAGATCATTGGTGTAGATGTTTCATAACTTCAGAAAACATTTCTCTCATCTTAATGCGAAGTGACTTGATATCTTGTCAAATATCTTTTACTTCTTTATGTAAGTCACCCACAGAAGCACACAGATAATCAACTTTCTCTTCAATATCTGCATCAGGCTTCTGTTGTACGACTTCAAAACCAACAATCGTAGTATATGCATTTGAAGATACGACATCTGGTTCAATTATTGTAAGGGTAGGAGGTTTAACAGATAGGTTAGGTTCTGGAAGATCAATATCATCAGGACCAGTTAATCGTGGAACTTGTCTTCCAAATTGGTGTAAAACATCACCAAATGAAGACACAGTTGATAAAGGTCTAATGTGCATAATGAGATGCATAAGGAACTCTACTGAGTATCTTCGGTCTCCAATCTTAATGAATCTATACTACCCTTTTGAAAGTCTTCCACCTACCTGAAAAGAATCTTCAGTGGTTTGTTGACCACAATTGCTTCCTAACGTTGTTGAAATGAAGTGGGAAACATAAGTTCCAGTCTGTTGGACTGCATGGCATGCTTCATCAATGTTTCTTACTTCAGCTTCAATCTGTTCATCTGTCAGATCATTTATCCTTTCAGGATACATTTTCTTCTTCCCTTTTTTCTCATTGCGAGCAATGAAAGGTTGAGGTTGAATATCAGGCACAACCTTGATCACAGTTTTCCTTATGATTGGAAAAATAGTGTATTTCTGCTTGGTCATCTGTGTGGGGTATGGTCTAGTTCCTTCATTCTTCAGAACATTATACATACTTTTCTTGTCCTCACTCAACAGATGCATGGTACTACTATTTACCAATATGGGTTGAAATTATACCTTGACTGACCTTTTTAGGATTTCTTTGATTATTATTGAATTGCTACTCCTGATAGTTGGAATTTCTTCAAAAATCTTGACTCTTAAGTCTTCTTTTCTTATCAGTCGAGAAGTATTGATCTGTGTTGGACTGCGTTCCACTATCTTCTTCTTCTTCTAAACAGCAGTAGGAGTGCTCTTCTCAGTACTGATTTTTTGCTTTTTATTCTTCTTAATCAATCTGGAAGTCTGTTGAGGTCGAGGTTGTACTTTCTCAAACTCCAATTTCTTCCTAATTTCAGTCACTTTAGTCAATTTTGGTGATTCTTCTCTCAAAATTGAAACTAAGGACCTGGTTGCCTAAGTTGTTATCTTCTCAGAGTTTCCACCATGAATCAACTCTTTCCTTTTCTTTTCTTCTTGTTGATGTACGGTTCGAACTTTAGGTGACCTTTTTGCTTGCTTCGGCTTCTCTGAAAGCAGCATATCCCCTTTTGTTTTCAGGGTCATTGTCTCCTTTTGTTGCATCTGGCTTCCTTCTTTAAGAGATATCGTCTTTCCCTTTGTTTTTTCCTGACGATTCCTTTTCTCCTTCTGCAGGTATCCTCTCAACAGATTGAGATTTTGATCTTGTTGAGGGATATTTTTTTAGCACGCTCCCCCTCAATCCTAACTTTCGTCTTAGAATTTGCTTCTACTCTCTCCAAATTCTTCAAGCCCATTTTACTAATTGTTGCAGAATTGATGACACTTTTGATATTCAACTTCATCCTGTTTTCCCATTCTAGACGTACTCCAGAGTCTCTGAATATCCTTGTTAGCATCATTCCGTATTCCAAAATTTGAGAGGAATTCCCAAGATTAGAGTATGTCTCTCTAATAGCATCCTAAATTTCTTTTGCATCCATGTACATGAACGGATGATGAATTAGTTCTTCTATGGAATTTAGCAACCATCCTATAATCAGAGAATTCTCATAATGCCAGTGCCAAAATGTAGGGTCAGTTGTTGCTGGTTTTGGCTCCTCTCTGGTCAAAAATCCAAGTTTTCCTCTGCCATCCAAGGCTAGGTTGATAGACTAAGCCCATTCTAAAAAATTCTAACCATTAAGCCTTACCACTGCAAGGATGGTAGTGTAGCAACATCCAAACTGCTCGGATCAAAGGTGGCAGCTAGCTAGTCGATTGGTGGACAGGATGTACTAGAGGTACTAGAGATTGTTGACATGATGTGATAGAAAAAATAGAGTATGGATTTAAAGGGAGAAAATAAATCTAAAAAATTAGAAAAAAATCAGATTGTAGGTAGAAAAAATCTTACTTAAAGGATGAGGAGAACCAAAAAATCAAAACTTCATAGTGAAGAAATCGATTGCAGAATGTAGAACAAGGAGTTGGTAGCCCCAAGGAAAGAGAAAAATATGATATTGGATCCTCTTTTTTCCTCTGGGGGAGAGATATGGTCTCTAGCACAACTTAACCCTCTGACCATGAATCCTTCTATTTCCTCTTATGACTAACATATGGTCTCTAGCCCAACTGTGGCTTAAGCCATGTTGTTCTCTGAATTTTCTTTAATGCCAAAAGTCTCTTCTCAAATTGTGTTTTATGTTTTGTCTCTCCGTGCTTTTGATCCATGTAGGATATAGGTTGGATATGAATATAGCCAAGATTGTGTTACTCTAAAAATTGTAATTTTCTCCATTTTTTCCTCGAAATATCCTCCAACTCTTATTTAATCTCATCCCGAAGATATAACAATTCTGAAAAACAAATAAAAAATAAGTAAAACAAGGTAAGTTAACATCAAAACTAATAAAAATACTTAAGAAAACATGTGCATATTTTGTACGCATCAAATATCTCTATACTTAAGCTTTTATTTTTCCATAAGCAAATTAATTTCAATTACTCTTAACTTAAATAGGTAGTAATTCTAGGGAAAATCTAGTAAAGCAATCCAAGTAATTAAGACTATTCATAATCTACTTAATTACATTATTCACGAACTAGTTAACTACTTAGATACTTACACTAATTCATAAATTAATTTGATTAATTATAAGAATCCTTGAAACATCAACTCAATCCACATAATTCAGCCTAATATATAAATAGAAATAAATGAATAATAAGCTTCCAATTTCAATCATTTTAATAGCCTAAATTGATAAAATAAATAAATAAAAAGTAAAGAATAAGCATTAAAGGCTTATTTGAAAAGTCTCCTAACCTTTTGATGCAAAAATAAATATCTTGTCATAAATACTGTAAATTTCTCAATTACGTTACTAATTCAAATAGCTGCTAGAATCACTTTTTAAATTTAAACATTTTCACTTAGGCTAAAGTCAACATAATAAATTTATTTTTGCCTACTTTATTTATATATATTTTTTGGTGAGATACTAAAATTTTTATATAAGAATCCTATTTCAACTCATTCCTAAATTATATAAAAAGTTTTATTATACAAATTAAGCATCCATTTTCAAAATATTGCATCAAGTTAAAATTGAGTTAGTTTTTAATGCTTATATCTATTTACTGAAATTAATTAAATCACAAAATAATCCAACTCCTAATGAATCATCGTAATTATTCTTCTTTCATTATAAATAGTTTGCGGAACTACTTTTGCATTAAAATTTCCCTGTCCTCTTGCAGATTCAGTATTGCCCAACGAAATATGATTCTCCTGTGCAATTGGTCTCAGGTCTTCTTGCAAAAACAAAACGAAAAAAGAAAAGAAAACGGTACAAGTTTTGTAAAGCTAATCAATTTCATACAAATACATATCCTAATGGGGACAAAAGAGTTTAACATAACAAAAGCTTCGGCTCTTGGCTCCAATTGTTCATCAAAATGACATACACAAAAATACTTTCCAAACCATCAATGGTTGTACATCTATGATACATTAGGAATCATAGATCAATCTATTCTTTCTATATACAGAGCGAAAAAGTGAAAAATGATGATAAGCAAAGATGGAAAGGATTGACCCTTTTCCACCAAAAAGAAGAAAAATGAGGGACACTGTTTGTACTCCCAGTCAAACCTCACAATGTATAAGCATAGATTTCTTCTATACAGTATGGCCGCTAGAATCAAGTAACTTGTCTTCCTCAGTTGTGACTTCGTTCATCTGATGCTGGATATTTCCCTTGGATGTCATTTTATTCCATTCTTTTTCAACACGGAAAAATACCCACTGGAAGCGTCGGAATATCTCCAAGGCAGCGATGGTGAACACAGTAAGGTAATTATGGCGGAGATGAGCTGACAACTTGTATGTCCATGTGCATCGCAGAATTAGATTGCTTCCTATCACCCAAAAGTACACCTGCAGTTCCAAATTTACAGTTCTATCATGAAATGTCAAGTGTGCAGCCATTGATCATAGTAATCAAAAGAGATGTAGATCTTACAAAGTCAGTCCAGATGCTTGGCCAAAGATGTTATACTAAGGATTTGGAACTAAGTAAAAGGCCATTCTAGAAAGTAGGCCTATCAGTTGAAGAATGAGGTTATTAGGTTGAAAAGGATTGTTTTAAGTGCATTAACTGTTTTCACTAATCTTAAATGCCTCAATTATCTATGTAAAATAACTGTAGGCAAGTCGAAAGTGAATAGTCCACAGGATATCAATTCTTACCCATTTCCTCCCATATAATAAGTACGAAAAGACACTTGGCCTGTTAAATTTGAAAATCCGAGTGAAGCCACTGAAAAAGAATTAAAAGAATAAAAAACTGGTTATTTAGCAGGCTCATCAGCAATTGTTGTCGAAGGTGTGAAGAAGGGCTTCAACAATGCTTAAAATGAACATTATAAACAGTGTAAACCATCACCAAGTAAATTAAAACTGCACAATAATGTAAATGCATGTTGATAGCTATGGAAAAGAAAATGTATAATTCCAGAAAGTCAGCAACCATCTGATTAAAAATCTCAGCAGGACGAGAACATTCTGTATCGAAGTCAACATATTCTATTCAACGTATCAAGTTGTGTAATTTCAGAAAATCCAACTTTCTAATATGTAAATGTGCATGATCATCTACGATATAGTCATCATGTTATTTTTGCGAGACAGTAGAAAAGAAATTGATATACCTCAAGTCCCAATCTCTAGTCACATCCCAGTAAAATGAATAAAGTGAGTTCGAAACACTTGACAGAAGCCAAAGTGGCCTATAGAAGCTTGTCCACCTATCAGGGAAGACATGATATTTAAGGGCTGAAAGAAAAATCACTGGCACTGCGGTCGAATATTTTAAAGCTGAAACCATAAGCAACTCGTGTCACAAAACTTGCCTCATTATTATGGTAAAAATAGCCTCATAATCTCATAAGCCCAAGTGGACAACAACAATAATGACATGATTGTGAGGTATCAATATTCCAAGGTCGCCGAGGAAGAAATTAGTAACAAAAGGAATCAATAAGGAGCTAAATATTGTGAAAAAACAAGACATGCTTAGAAATTGTGATTTTACCTGAAATCATCGTGAAGATATAGGACTCCCTACATCAGACTATAGACAGAAGACCTAAACATTCTAAAGACTAGCATCAATTTCAACTCATCTATCAAGAATAAAAAGAATTTGGGCACTTCAATAAAATTATACGAATTTAATGCATCTCACATCAACCCACTCTAATTCCCTCAACATTTCTGAATACCAAGAAGAAACTAACTTGATATGATGAAGTTCTGTGGAAACTAATTGTGTTGATCTAAAAATTCTTAAACCATTGTAATTTCCAACAAAAAAAAAAAAACCCCAGAGCACTTCATCCCAAAGTAGGATCAGGTCCCAGCAGCTATTTTCAGCTACAACCCTATGATGCAATAAGATACCAATTTGCTTTCAAGATATTTGACAAGCAGTTGCAGTGTTTCCCACAAAGTTAAAACGAATGAGAGGCTAGAAAGTAGATGCAAAATAAATTGTCAAAGTGGTCATACCATTAAAAAGAGCAGTTTTCTCCCTTGTATCCTTGTATTGTCGAAGACATTGGAAAAGTCGAAAAACATAGGGCAAAACAAGAACAAGAGGGATTGAAACACTGTGACTGCCACACACAGAATCAGCTTCAAACCATGCAATTGTGGCAACCTGCAATACTTGAATGGATGTAAGTAACACGAGAGACACATACCAAGCGATAATTACTCAGCATGATTACGGTGAAGCAAGGAAGTTCATCACACAAGGCTACTAAACAAAAACTGTATTCATACTCGTCCCAACTAGGGTTATCATTGCATTTAGTTCCTTTACATTCAAGATGACACTGAGCAATAGTAAATCAAAATGAGCCTATGGCACATCATTATTTTACACGAAGCAGAACAGAGTTTCACATTGGGATCAAGGTGCCTAACATCAATTATGAAGCAAATCCACTGGCAAGTAAGCATTACGAGATGAGATTAACCTGGCGATGCAACATCCTGCATACTGAACGTTCCAGATCTGAGAAAACCTATAGAAAAGTAAAACTGCTTAGGTAAAGAAAGTATAGCAGAGATATGTACAGAAAAACAATGGTAAAAGAATTTTTCCCACAGGGAATATGGTTTTATTATTTCTATTAGTAGTCATGCACTCTAAATCTTTTACAATTTGATATATATATATTGAAGGTGGCCAACAAAAATACAAGAAACAAAAGAAATCCTCAACAATTCAAAGAACTGATAATAATGTCTATCTAATTTGAAAGCAGGTAAAGCTATACAAGTAACAAAAGAAATCATGATGGTTCACCATAAACATGGACTAACATTGTATGGACTATTCTCCAATACTTATGAACTATGAAACTGAGCAGACTTCAGATGCATGGTTAGTTTAGCAATTTAAACCCTTGAACCAAAATCATTAAGTCCCACATTCTAGAACTGAACAAATCAACAAGACCTGAAGTCATCTACAAATTGTGAAGTCGTCCCATAGTCATGATAGAAAGACCATTTTAACAAAAGTAATGATGTCTTGGATGGTCACAAGGTCAAAATAACCTGATTGATCCACTGTCACATCTCAGTTATGCCAAACATCAAACATGGTCTCAAAACTTAATGACTACAAGTAGACAAATGAGATACCTTTGCCATGGAAGTCAAAATATCAGCTACAAAGAAGTCAGAAAAAGTAATTGCCTGTGATAAGAATAAAAATACAGATAAGATACAGAACAAATGAGTTGCATCAAATAGATCTCAGCAATCATGTAATTGTCATTTCCTATGGTACCAAGCTCCTCCTAAGAATGTTGTGTTCAATACTCAATCTTTATATCTTTTACAGTGTCAAATAAGTCGAAATTAATGGCATATTCATACTTTATTTGCTACAGAAATCTAGGGGGATTGAGCAATCAAGTCCAGCAAATAATAATTTAAGCTCTATTCACAGCATTATCAATAGTCTTTTGTTTCAAACATGGAGTTGATTGTTGCAATAACTCTTTACGGACATAACCATTTTAAGCAAAAGAAACCATAATTCTGTTATCTTTGCAGCAAACTAATGTTTATGGCAGCTGACTAAAATCCACAAAAATCTAAATATGATGGGTTCTACTTATAGAAAAACACTTAGCAAGAGTTATGATTCTTTAGCATGAAAGCAACCTACCAAGTTCATTATAAAATAAAATATTAAATTCTTTACTAATGTATTAATAATCCACTTGAAGGATTAAAATGGTCAAAAACTTGCAGAAATTTGCAGGCAAACAACATTTGCTTAGAATTTTATAAACTTACCTGTAGAGGGACGACTATCCGCCAAAGAGTTCTTAAAAGGTAGTAGCGGGAAGGCAAAAAAAAGATATCAAATGGAAATATTAACACCATCACAATACCAATGTATAAGAGAACCTGTAACAAAGGAAACTTATTAAAACACAAATTCCAACATCATGACAGTAACAAAAAAGTATGAAATCTATCAAAGTGCAGCTATTATGTTATTACAATGATATCGTCACAGTATTTAGAAACAAATCTTTCCATATTCAAATATGTATTTTGTAGGATATTAACACCCATCTGTTATCGTTTCAGTCTTCAATTAAATTGTTAAAACTTGTCAAAGATTCTTCCTTTTTCTGTGCTGGAATTAATAATTTCATCGATCCTATCCCACAATCCATCTGACTCTCAAATCTTCAGAAACCACTTTGTTCCTTCGATTTAAAAGTGAAGGGATACACTGTCTTGCAATTCAAGGCAAAACTTAGCAATATGTATCAGTTAATAAAACATATCCATGATATTTTATATAGGATAAATGTGTCACAGCATACAACTTTACAATCCATCTCCTTTAAAAAATTACTGCAGGGAGGCATAAAGCTTTTCAACATGTCTCCTTCGTGGTGCAGCTTATTCCACATATATTCAACTAATAAACAATTGAAGAGGATGGCATCAACTATCAAACGAAGCAACAATAAACTCTCCCATTCCATTTCCTAGAGCTAGAAAAAATGAAAAGTGAAAAAGGAACAAAATTACTACAAAGCATCAATATATCTACATTTTGCAAATAAGGAACATAGCATTTTACTCTGAAACTGAATAAGATTGTCAATTATTCAAGTCAAAGAAAACAAAATCTTCAAGATTATATATAAAACAAGACATTGACATTTAGAGATCATAATCATTCACAGCTTATAAGAGCATCTATTACACTGGTTGGGATGCAGCCAATGATACTTCTCCATGAGAGTAAAGGTAAAGATAAGAAGTCATGCTAGTTGGAACGATGATAGTCATCCACATAGCAACCTACAAATATTTGGAAAAAAAAAATCTCAACGAAAGCAAATTGGACAACAGCAATGAAGAATTAAAAAATACCAAGATGACAATATTAATTATCAGAAATACAAAGAAAAATTTACAAAGCAGAGAATAGGTAAACAATGAAGAGACATAATGAATTGGCTACAAAATACCTTACCTTCCATATTTCTGTATGGGTAAGATGATTCTGGTCAAGATCAAAGATTTTGGCATAACTGACAGTGGAATGAGAGAAAACCCATAAATTAACTCCCCAAAGCCAAACTGTCATAGTCTGCAGCATCAGAAACAGAAGGAAATGATCTCATTGTACATGGAAAGTATGGAACTATAGACTAAGAAATCTAGTTTCATCAATTCAAAAAAGTAAACAAAGTACTAACCACAAGAAGAAGAGGATTGTAATACAGAAAAGCTTCATAAAGAAAACGAGCCCTCAAATCAGCATCCATTCTCATGACGGAATCCCAGCCAACCTGCAATGTTTAATTGTAACCTGATGATAAGTTGCAGTCAATCAAAGAAAACTGTCTGGTCTTCCCAAGACATCACACTTGTCATCAAGTTTATGATATATACAACAACTTGAGCTACCAAATGGAGAGATATTAGCTAACCTTACAGCAAATGAAACCCCAGATGAAGAATAACAAGACCTGGAAGATTAGGACCTTATTTAGTATCATCAAGGGCATAAAAAATTGAGGTGCAGAGATTCATGAAGGAGCATTCTTTTGAAATAAAATCGAAAGTACTCCATACCATCGTTACATTGCCTATTCTAAGCAGTGCAAGAATATTATACTGTCTAATCTGCCTATTAGAATTTAGGAAATGTATCACAAATTCTGTCTTCAAATAAGACAGAATTTAATAAAAAGAAGCTATTAGCAATAGAAATTTTGAACAAGCCTCACCTCTTCCAGCTAAGTAGAATAATCCACATTGATCACAAGCAAATCACATAATTTGCAAAGTGAAAGATAAAATATCAGGCAAATCATTAAGAAAGGAACCTTAAATCGCCACAAAAATATTGGCGATGGCATCATTATCACGGCAGTACTTATTGGTGTACTCGCAATCTTCAAGTCAATAGATTCCATCGAAGACGAGAAAACTTCCTCCACACCATTTCCCAATTCACTACCAGCTGAGCAAAACAATCCACAAGTATTAAATTAGCTGCACATTCTACACTCCATAACTAATCAAGTAAACCAAAAAGGAAACAATAAAGCAAAAACAATCCACTGACACCCGCATCACGGAAAAGGTAAAAGCATGATCATGTAAGTTTTTCTACCAAGATCAGAAACAACAGGTCGGCTACTAGACTTCCTCAAATGCGGGCTATTGTTAGGCGCTATCGCTTGACTTCCGAACATAGATGTAATCTCCAGATATTGTTGCACACTCTACCTACACCCTACAGCTTGTACCCACCAATGGAAATGCAAATGTTGCATTAATAATTTCCATAAACAGAAAATAAGAACAAGATGCTGAAAACCCATTTTGATAAACCGATAAATTAATAGAAAAACGTAATGCAAACAAAAAAAATAGCAGTCCAAAGATACTCACAGTGAAAGATATAGAGTGGAAAGAAAAGGGTAGATTCAATGTGCGTTTATGGGGATGCGAACCGTGATTGGGGGGTTTCACTAGACCGCACCCGCCTGAGATGGATAGATCTCTACTCTGGCTCTTGATGTTGCGTTGAGTGAGGTATAAGGAAGAAGAGAGAGGAAAATGGAAATTGGGGAATTCTTAAAGGACCAAACTGCAAATTCAATGAAATTGTAATAAATATGGAATTGTAAATGCTATGGCGACATTATCGGTTTCATGTTGACATAAAGAAACGTGAATGTTTAGGTGAAAGGAAGGCCAGGTCTTTATCGTAATAAATTAAATAACTTTGTTAGACACAACTTTATTCACGGGATTATAGATCAAGGCAACATTTCTTTTTTATTTAAAGAGTGCTTGATTGATAGGTTTGGAAGACATCAAATAATGAAAAATATCGGTTGGTAACAATATTTTGATATAAGAGGTTTAGGGTTAATCCACACACCCCCTAATCTCTCAATTCACAAATTATCTAAAACTCTAATTAGATTTAAAGCACTCGAATAAATTATAGGGATCTCTTTCTGCATAATTGTCGATATGATTAGTTATAGGTTTGATTGAATCGCTTAACTCTCATTCATCCAATCCAATAGTTTTTTATTCAATTCATCATCTCAATTTATTACCGAATTATGCAAGAAATGCAACAAATCATAATACCCAATTTAAATAACATAAAATCAACTTGGATAACATTAAATCAAAATAAATTTCTGAAGGAAAGTTAGAACATCATCATCATTCTACCATCTATCATCATACAATTCATCCCAACTTTATACATGAATAAAATTGAAATAAACAGAAAATAAAAACTTAGAATGGACGATCTAAGAAGGCAGCAACATCGAAAAACCTCTTGATCTAAGAAGCATGTCGAGACCACTTCTCTTTCCTCCTTCTTCCTCTTCCTCCTCTCTTTATCTTCCTCTTTCTCTCTTCAGGGTTTCCAAAAGTGCTTGAATGAAGACTCCCCTTTTTTTGCTCACCACTTGTTCTTCTTCTAGTGTTTTCTATTTAGATAACCAAAGGTCTTTTTTGGGGTCTGAAAAGACCAAAAAGTCCCTCGAAAACTTAATTCTGGAAGTGTCCCCACTTTTGTCCCAAGTGAGCTCTCTGTCACAATCGTGATATGCAGGCCACGATCATAGGCCAATCCTGGTGCTTCTGTCACGATCGTGACCTGTGTGCAACGATCGTGGGTTTGTGTTATAGCTCGTGTTCCCTCTAAAACGCCTTCGTTCTTAGATATTGATCCTGAAACACTAGCAAGCATATCAAGGTATCTCAAAAATATAATATTAAGCTCAAAAGTTTGTACTAACCTATAAAACACAATTAATTAACAAACTAACATAATTATAACCTAAACAAATACTAAATGATCGAATTAGTGGCTAAACACATATCAAACTATATCCTAAAATATGATGTAATTTACACTTATCAACATCTCCACACTTAAACGTTTGCTTGTCCTCAAGCAAAGAAAACAAAAAACAATATAAAAGCACAAAGCACACAATACAATAATGAGGCAATGACTTTAACTACATGAAACAAATTTAACTCTAAACACAATCATTAAGTTGTTCCAAATTATTAACATGCAAAATCTGCGTCTGGGAACTCTGGATTAAATATACATATTAATTAAAATTTAAATGTTAAGACTATTCACCCCTTTCAAGTGTACACATAAATTAATAATTATTTGGTAAATCAAACTTTGTAACTAATCCTAAGTACGTTTTCATCAAAAGTTAAGCTGCTTACAAGTTCGGTAGGTTTTTATTAGAAAACATTCTTTTTTTGGTTACTTTTTTTGAACATGGACCTAATCTTTTTACGCGGAAGCAAACATTGGTGATAAATGTTGATCTGGTTATTTGATTGAGTTATGTTTTTAGTAAGTTGTTTGGTTGAAACGTCATTATAGCCTTTTGACACGAAGGCAGACATTTGTGATGCGTGTCAATCCGATTACTCAACTATATCACGTTCTCAATTGGTTACTAGCTCTATTCATAAGCCAAAGGCTAGCAGAATAGTTATTTATTTAAAATTTACAAACATTTTTTTAATTAACGCCTACCTTGTTGCTTTAGCTACTCGTTTTTATAAAAAATTACTAGCAAAACTACTTAGTCAAAAGACCTAAAATTATGAATGAATGTGATAACTTATAGGGTGATAAACTAACACTGAATCTTAATTAACTTGCATATCTTAGCCAAAGAATCCAGATCACTAATTTCGTGAGCTAATGACTTTTCATAACCTAATAAATTATGTTCAAAATTAATTTGATTTTGTTCCATCTAAGTCATCAATATATTCACACAATTCTCAATATGCAACCTAATCACACTATCATAATAATATGCAAAATTTACACTCAAAACAAAACACACAACCCTCCCCACACTTGAACAACACATTGTCCTCAATGTGAGAAGGAGTCAAACAAACACATATAGAAGGAATAACACAAAATAAAATAAAACAAAAATAAAGAGTAAATTTAAAAGAAAAGGGTTAGAACAAAACCTTACAGTGATAGCGATGATGATGTTGAGGTGTTGAGACCAAATCTGTTTGTCTTATCTTGGAATTGCTTAAAGAGAGTAAGAGAATTAGTAATCCCAAATCATTTCAAATTATTAAAATTTTACTTAAAATTCAAAACATATCTAACTAACACAACAATTTAAATCTAACTACTGACTTGCTAATTTATAGTCATTAGCTTGACCTTGTATCATTGGAAACTCAGCTGGGATCAATTATGAGTGGCATACTTCTACCCTTTTCATTTAACATTAGTTTTGTAGCCTGTAAGTAAGCTACAAAATGCAAAATGATCATAAGGACAATATTGATAAAATTATGAAAACCAATTAAGCTCAGTAATGTCCTTTTTTCGAGCAAATTGTTAACAAAACAGGGAATAACAAAACTCCCTGAATCTTCTATGGAATCCAACAGTTTACCTGGTAAGAGGATAAGTTGTTCTCTTCTTGGTTCTTCCTCATTCACCCTCATCTCCTCTTCTTCTTTAGCTTATTGAACAGAGACTTCCATAGCTTCTTCAAACTTGATGTCCGTTGTCAATTGCTCTTGTTCCTCTCGTTCCTTTGAAGATTTGAGCACATCAATTCTTCTGAATGAGTCGCCCTCCTCTGGATTCTTTAATACATCATTCATGTTAAGTGTCACTTGGTCATCACTAATCCCAAGGATGAGGTTCTCTTCATGGACATCTACCTAAGTTTTTTCGATGTTCAAGCACGGTATACCAAGATCAAAGGAATAATAAGGAGGGTTATTCTTTTCTTCATCTTTTTTCTTCATCTCTTAGTCTTCTATAAGATGGGGTTCAGTTTCATTTCCCACTGGTTTTTCTTGCTCTTCCCCATTTTTAAGTATGATAGCCTCATATTGCTCTTGTTGATGTACTTCCATATCGCTTATAGAGCCTTCTACATTTCTCTTACAAAATTCACGAAAAAGTTGTCTCGCTTGAATCTCCAGGTTGTGAATAGATGAGGTATGATTTTCCATTACTTGATCAAATTGCCCTTCCAGTCTCTTATGGGTCTCTTCCATGTTTGTTAGCTTATCCATGATTTTGTCCAATTTGGAATCTCATAAACTGGACTCATCTTGATGAAATCTTAATAGGTTTTGATGTCCCATGTGAGTACTTACATTGTTAAACCAATAGAAATCTAAGTGGCTATGTCATCCTAAAGTGTACATGTTCATATAAGGATGAGGATTTTCCCAATTAAATTAGGCTCATTGAAATTTGCAAGAGCCCTTTGCTCCCTATAATATATATCCTCCATTATTAATATTTTTATCTCTTCTTGATATCTAATTTTTTAGATTCTTCATCGCTACCTTGTGTTGTCCAAATCATTGTGTTTTTGACTTTTCGACAATATTCCTACACTTTTTTCCCTTTTTGTGATCTAGTACCACAATCACAAAAGATAATAAAACATCTTAGACTATAAGAATAAACTAATTCTACACCTCCTCGGCAATGGCATCAAAAACTTAATCAGGGTAAGTTTTAACCTTATAAACCCTTAATATTCTGTAAACGCACGATTCATAGCGTAGTATTAAAGCTGTCGATCCCACGAGGAAGGAAAGTAGTCTAATCCTATAAATAAGGCCAGAAAAATTGTAAAACTGAAAAAAAAAACAATGCCACAGAAAGTGAACACGATAATTGAATTCAACCAATTAAATCAGAAGTTAAACACGAAGGAATTAATAATTAACCGACAAGCAAGCACAATGGAAATCAACCAAAGAATTTACCAAGTTATGAGAAAAGGGATTTTACCCATCATTAATGCTAACCTAGATGATTATGTGCTAACAAGGTGTCAATTCTAGATGATCTTAAGGCTAATTACTCTCTCTCGAGTTATAACCAATAAACCTTAAATTATAAACTCTAATCAGATTATGAACTTTGCAATCTCTCAATTCACAAACTATTCAAACCCCTAATTATATCTAAAGCACCCTAATAAACTATCGAGTCTCACACGGGATCTCTCTCCGTACAATTATATATATGATTAGTTATGGGTTCTATTAAATCACTTAACTCTCATTAATCTAATCCAATCATTTTTATCTTGTTCACCCTTTGAGTTTATTACTGAATTATGCAAGAAACGCAACAAATCATAATACCCAATTCAAATAACACAAAATCAACTTGGATAACATTAAATCAAAATAAAATCTCGATGCACATCATCATCATTTTACCATCTATCATCATACAATCCATCCCAACTTTATATATGAATAAAATTAAAACAAACAGAAAATAGAAACTTAGAATGGACAATCTAGGAAGGCAGTAGTGTCAAAAAACCTCCTAATCAGGGAAGCGTATTGAGGCTGCTTCTTCTTCTTACTTCTTCCTCTTTCTCCTCTCTTTCTCTTCCTCTTTCTCTCTTTAAGGTTTCCAAAAGTGGCTGAATGAATACTCCCTCTTTTCTGCTCACCACTTGTGCTTCTTATTGGGTTTTCTATTTAGGGTAACCTAGGGTCTTTTTTGGGATCTGAAAAGATCGAAAAGTCCCTGGTAAACTTGAGTCTGGAAGTGTCCCCGCATTTGTCCCAAGTAAGCTCTCTGTCACGATCATGGCATGCAGACTATGATCTTGGGGCAATCTTGGTGCTTCTGTCACGATCGTGGGCCTATGATATGGCTCAGGTTCCCTCTGAAACTCCTTCGTTCTTTGATATTAACTCTGAAATACTAACAAACACATTAAGGTACCGCAAAAATATAATATTTAAGTTCAAAAGCTTGTACTAACCTATAAAACATTTAAAATACAAATAATTAGCAAAATAACACAATTCTAACTTAAACACATAATAAATAATTGAATTAATGGCTAAACACATATCAAACTATTCCCTAAAACACGATGTACTTTACACTTAACATGTTCCTTCCTTTTTTAGTAAAATAATGTAGAATATATTTCTCAAGATTTTCAATAAACCAACAACTATCAATGATAATGGTAGTCATTCCTTCGTCCTAACTAACTTTTATAATTATAATGATTTTATCTATTCTCATTTCTTAATATATTTATTTTTATTCCTATTACCAAACTCCTATGTGAACCAACCGCTCTCTTTTTTTTGGGTAAATCAAGGGACAATGGAGATGACGTCCCTTATTATTTGTAAATGTCTAAATGATGCCTCCAAAGGAGTGATTCATGGAACAAATCTAAAAAAAGAGAGAGAGATTACAAATTCGTTTAGAATAAATCCCTTAACAATTTCTCAAAACAAAAGAATTGAAAAAAAAAGAACAGTGAGGAGTTTTATATACTAAGTGATATTAACAACCCTTTTTGAATTTGAGTTTAAAATTATTTTTCTCTAAGTCTAATTATGTTTTATCTCATTCTCTTAATCCCTCAAGCACCATTATAATTTTAAATTTTAAGTTATTAAAAAAATTAAAAATTGAACATAACTGTACAAAGTTTTTTTAAATGTAAAGTATAATTCATTAACCAAAATTGAGTTGTGAGATACAAGGGTGGCCCCTAAGCTACAGCATATCTTGTTTTTTAATTGTTGGTTTATACCGTACAGCCAATTGGCTAATTGTAGGTTAATGACATAATATTAAAAGACATTCTTTATCTTTTACATATTCAAATGCATATGATAAAGTCCATAAGATAAATAAACATTGTAAATAAAATTATAATGAAATTATAATATGAGATTCATACTACATTTATGTGTTATCCCTAAATTATTCCT
>JANITW010000009.1:2559051-2572439 GCA_027564335.1 Erythroxylum williamsii
ATTAGCTATAATAAATCTTTTGATAGTCAACTAAAACTAAGACCTTTGGTCACTTCCATTGTTATATGCTCTTCCAAAAAAGTTTTTACTATCCAACTATATATGAGTATATAGTCTTATGGGAATTCCCCCAAAAGCTCTCAACTCATAAAGCTCTCTCCTCTGAGTGATCTCTCAATGATCGAATACCTCATTGATTGAATGAATAGGTCTCAACTCTAATGAGCTATTTATAGGCTCTTCCAGATGACTAAGAGTCCTACTAGAACTCTACTAGCTAAGGTAACAATTTTATCTTATCTAATAGTATCAAGTTACATCACATTAGAAAGATAAAAGATTACCTTATCTAGGAATGATTATCCTTATCCACGAAGATCTCCTCTATCTTCAGATGATCCTTCCGCGTGATCTTTATCTTTTAAAGCTGATGTTCATCCATTATGATCTTACCTGTCATGTCATCATGTGCCACATCATCCATAATTGCCACGTCATTGCTGATGTATTTTTACCATGGCCTATCCGCATATAAGTCCATAAATGCATGTCTATGGACAAGTCTATCTTCCATGATCAAGCTCACTCACGGTGCAATCTCGTCGGTCCATGACTTACAATTCGAGTTAGTATAAAACCTCACATATTTCGTATACCTTTGACTTGCCTTGTCCAACTCAAGTGCTTTTGCATTTCATCACACTCGCACCCAGTTGTGATAATTGTGGGTCAATAATGCACACATCCAGTGTTTGCCCTGGTTAGTATGAAGAGGTGTTCTCATGCACCCTCAGGTCTTGTATGACTTAGTTCGCTAATTCCATACAGCCTTGCATCCGAATCTCACGTCTCGTTGAAGATTTCCACCAATGCGTGCCTACGCATATCGAATCTCGCCTACTCTTGAGTTCTTCATTGATACTTCCTACAACTCTCGCCTACTTTACAAGTTCCTCATATTTTGCTTACCAACTTGTAAGACTTCGCCTTGTTTCCTCACCAACACGCCCTTCTCGTGTCGACCTACGTGTCAAGCATTAGCCAAGGCTCGCTAACACTTGCATGATCCCATAGTCTGAACTTAGGGGTTTAACAAGCCACCTCTACCAGAAGAATTCGATGCCCTCATCTAAATAATCAGTGTGCACTCCTCTGCAAGCGGTTCCCTCGAAGACTCCTTTACC
This sequence comes from Erythroxylum williamsii, assembly GCA_027564335.1. NCBI lineage: Eukaryota > Viridiplantae > Streptophyta > Magnoliopsida > Malpighiales > Erythroxylaceae > Erythroxylum > Erythroxylum williamsii. The sequence goes on from JANITW010000009.1 coordinate 2,560,236, forward strand.
AACTATTGAAGACTATAGCAAGCTTTCTCTTGCAATGGTATCTTTTTCTCGTACCATCTCTTCTTTCCTTCGAGTTTGCTTTTGCATAGGTGCTCCTCCACGAGGCTTATGACATTCAAATAAGAGAAGTTGTTGATGACTCCTTCTCCCAACTCATCTTCATCGATCCCTCATTTGTCCTTCGGGACTATTGAGTTCATCTGCTCCTCGCCCTTCTTCCTCTTCAGGTATTCTCGAGCAAAATGTGGCCCCCTCACAGATGAAGCATGCAACCTTCCCCCTCGATTGCTTCTTCTTATGATGAGAAGATTCTCCCACTTTCTCTTTGCCTTTCTCCTTGCCATCCTAAGTTCTACCATTTTTCTTGCCCTCTCCACTGGGTAGAATTGGTGTTAGCAATTGGAAATCAACCAAGGCATCTACTGCTGCTATTGCACTAGGGAGGTCCTTTACGTTCTATCTCTGAAGCTCCATTTATGCCCAACCTTGCAAGCCGCTAATAAAGTTAAACAACCTGTCCTCCTCTGACATGTTCGCACGTCCAACATCACCGATGTGAAATTCCTCTGTAGTGCTCCCTTACCTCAGGGTATACACCGGGACGCCCGTAGGTCATTCCGATACATATCCTACGATAAGAATGAGCTACGAACGGTAACTACTATACTTCATATGGCATCATAATAATGAAACATTAATATAAAAATCACTAATTTTTGAAACCAACTTTTTCCTCATTTCATTCATCAAAATCAAGGAGTTTGCATGATTATGCCGAGATAAGTTTACACACTCATAACCCATTCTAAATTACTATTTTACCCTTCCCATCAGTGATGGGATGTTACATCCTCACCGAGTTGTCTTGTTTTAAACCCTTCAAAGCTTTCCTCGCGAGCCATGAAGTGTTGTTAGGTAGGAACTGATCTGTTAGCTCCTTCTTTATCTTCTCCTAAGTGTCAATAAGGGGTCTACTCGTACTGATGTCATTGAAGGTTCTCGTTCTCCACTATAGCTTCGCATCACCCACCAGATACACTGCTATGATTGACACCTTCTCCAAGTCTACCACCTTTGCTGTTATAAAGTACTGCTCCATATCCCATATAAAATTTTCGAGCTCCTTGGCACTCTATTTGCCATCGAAAACTAATGACTCACACACCTTCACCATAGTGCTTTCCACTTGGACACCCATCTTATGCTTTGCCATCTCACGTTTGAGCACCAACAAATCATAGCTCATCTTCTCACGAGTCTTCACCTGTTTCTCGAGTGCTCTTATAGTTGCTTGAAGCTCTCTCTCTCTAAGGCTGCAATACATTCCAACAAAGGAACAACTCCCTCATTCATTAGGGTTAAGGACTCAAAAATCACCTCTATTTTAGTAACCCTTTCCGTCATATTACTTCCACCAGCCATCACTCTAGATTGGCTCTGATACCAGCTGTCACAAAGGTTTGCTTTGGACTTGATCTTCTATTGTAAGTTGCGTCCACCTTTGGGTGGCAATCCCGCTTCGGCCCCTTTAAGCAAGATTTAGCTTTCTCATGTGAATGTTGCCGAACAATTCCATTAGCCCTTGAACATCTCACACGCTCACACGTGTTTAAAGTGTTTCTCTCACTCACATAAAGAGCACAAGTGTAAAACAGAGTGAAGAAAGCAACAAGAGTTTTAAATATAACCGAAGCTACTTTTTCATTAACTCTCAACAAAATGTTAACAAAAGATACAAGTACCTGCTCCACAAAGCACTCAAGGAACTTCCTACTCGAAGCCCTTACAAAGAACTCTCTACTTGAAGCCTTTACAATGAGAACTCTCCCAAAAGCTCTCAACTCTCAAAGCCCTCTCCTCTGAGTGATCTCTCAATGAGTTTCTCTCAATGAGCGAATACCTCACTGGTCGAATGAATAGGTCTCAACTCTAATGAGCTATTTATAAGCTTTTTTAGATGACTAAGAGTCCTACGAGAACTCTACTAGCTAAGATCACAATCTTATCCTATTTAATATGACTAAGTTACATCACATCAACAAGATAAAAGATTACCCTATCTAGGAATGATTATCCTTATCCACGAAAATCTCTTTTATCTTCAGATGATCCTTCGACGTGATCTTTATCTTTTAAAATTGATGTTCATCCACTATGATCTTATCTGCCGCATCATGATGTGCCACATCATCCACAACTATCACGTCACTGCTGATGTATTTTCACCACGGCTTATCCGCACATTAGTCCATCAATGCACATCCATGGATAAGTCCATCTTCCATAATCAAGCTCATTCATGGTACAGTCTCATCGTTGTACAAGTCACAATTCGAGTTAGTATAGAACCTCGCATATTTCACATACCTTCTACCTGCCTCGCCAAAGTTAAGTGCTTATGCGCCTCCTCGTGCTCGCATGCCTTCACGCATCCTCATGGGGTCTCTCACATACCTTTGCATTTTTTGGCGCACCCTTGGGTTTCGCATAGCTTAATTTGTCAATTCCACGTGGTCTCATATCCGAATCTCATGTCTAGTCGAAAATTTCTGCCAATGTATGCCTACGTATGCCCTCGCGTATCGAATCTACTCTCAAGAACTTTGCCGATACTTCTTGTATTCCTCGCTTACTTTGCAAGTTCTTCAAAATTTGCTCACCAACTAGCAAGATTTCACCTTGTTCCCTCGTCAACATGCCTTCCTCGGGCCGACCTGTATGCCAAGCATTGGCTAAGGCTCGCCAACACTCGTACGATCCCTCAGTTTGGACTCAGGGGTCTAACACAAACATTGTGCACAATGCTTCATACTTGCTCAAGTTGTTAGTAGTGTGCCCTAGGCCAATGGACATATGTGACTTTTGTTCTATCATTATGACTTATTAATAATATATTATGAGGTATTCTTTTATATATGCATGTATATCATTTATGTAATGTGATTTATGTTCCATGAATAGCATTAGGCTTATGGCATCAAGTATGTGACTTGATAGTAAAACCAGAAGCATTATAATGCTATTTTAAACTATCCCTGGTCAATTGTTATTGGTGGAACAATAATGAATTGAGGCTAGTATGTGTCCTGATTGATGATCACGTTTTTCTGATCATAGATATGAATTATCAAATCAGAAACATAGATATATGTTAGAGAACATATATTGGACCGACCCATAGAGAGAACACTACATGGTTTCATGTCATTAGTGATTCTCAATATGGTTTGACTTTAGTCCTCTGACCTGAAGTCATCATGGTTCCCTACATGAGGAATTCAGTGTTTTGACATTAGACTAAGTTATCTTTAACCGAATAACAAGTAGTCTTATGTTGGACATTAAATAAATCATGCAGAGGAATGTGAATGACGTAGATATAATTTGTACCTCTATTAAATGAGAAAGATATCATTTGGGCCATTTGACAAGTATGATTGAAGAAATACAAGGCCATGCTCAAATGAATTGATGAGGAGTCATCAATGTCATTTGTTATAATCAGTCAACTTGGCGATCAAGAAACTATGATTAATCAAAGCTTGGTATGTACCATGCCTTGTGAGTAATCTTGATATCATGTTACAAAGGGACTGAGTTTGTAACCATGGTTACAGGTTAAATCAAATTACCAATCTTCATTTGATTTGGGTAGTCATAATGTCTTACTAGAGGCCGCTTATGACTTATGAGCCTTGAAGTGTGATCAAGCCCATTGCCAACATCAAATGAGCCTATAGGGTCGCACACAGAGAGTGATGTGATCTGGGCTTATTCTCTTGGGCCTAATTTATTAGTCATTGAATAAATATATGTGGATATATTTATTGAGCTAGATTGAATTAAGTTGTCGAGCTTTTATTATATAAGATATAATATGGGCTGAAACTTATTAAGCTTCAATAATTTTAATGGGTTTAGGATTATGATGTTCTTATTCCTAATAGGAATAGGATTTAGGTTTTCTCTATAAATAGAGAAACTTATGTCTCATTAGATGAGAGATGAAAACCCTAGCCACCTAGACCTAGTTGTTCGTTCTTCTTTGAGAGAAAAATTGTGCAATGTTCAAAAAGGGTTTTAGAACGTGCTAGCACACATTAGCCACTGTCCGGATCGTTCATCCTCGTGTGGATACTGGTAGAGGACGTTCGCGCACTGCAGCGTCTACAAATCTGAAAAAGAAACAAATGCCAATCCGCGTTAAGAGGTAATTTCGTACGTGTTATAATTTTCAGTTATACTTCTTGTTGTATAGTATGGTCCATTCCGCTGTGTATTGTGAATACCCGGGCCATAGGCAATCCAACAGTGACATCCTAATGAACTCGTATATCCTTATGAATCAACTTATAAGGTACAACTTTTGAAGTTCTACGCTCAAAAGTTAACCAATCATATGGCCACGCAGATTATGCCTAACTTTCTTTCCAAAGATTGAAAAAGATAAATCGATACTGTGATGAAGGTATAAAATTCTGTCTCCAGGAAAGTGTTGCTCAATCATGACTATAAGGGTGACTTAGGACTTGAATGAAATCTTCAAAATAATAATTTTCCTTACATGTGTTCCAATATCACCTACAGTCAGCCATAATCCTAATTTAGCCCTCCATTTATAAGTTAACAATTTCTACACATTACATGATGCTTTAAATTAAAGCATTAAGTAATTATGAACAAGGATAAGTAATAAGAACTTGGTTTCTAGCTAACAAAAATTCTAATCGATATTAAAGCCACTGGAAAATTTCTTCTAGCTTTCCATTACTCTATCCTATAAAGTAAATGAGCGTAGATAATGAAAAAAAATTGTATTAATGATAATTAGGAGCCTCACAGATTCAAAGCATAACAGGAATGAGAATGGAATTAAACAATAAGAAAATTGGTGTGTTGATGGCAAGTTCGATGAAAGTTTTGACGAGTATTATACCTGTTGTGTCAAAAGTCTTCATTTCCAAGTTTGGAGAGAGAATAAACATAAGAAGGTATATATGTTTAGAAAGAGTAAAATAGGTTAAAAAGTAAAGCGGGGAGAGAAGAAAAGAGGACCCAGCATGCTTGGATGGACAAAGAAGACAATACCAGCAATCAACAAAGAGAATGCAAAAAATGCATTGTTTAAAGGGAAGTGGGACTCATTTCTAAGCCCCATTTTAATACAATTTTTTAAAAAACTATGTAAGAAAAAAAATTCCACATCAACATGATGGAGACCTAACTCCATCAGTTGTTCCGTCCAGTTAGGGGTTGTTTTGAATGTTTTCCAAACTTTACTAAAACGTTAGGGACTAACTCAGATTTCAGTGTAAACATTGGGGACTAAATTGCTCTTTTGATCTATCTGCTTCTACTATATAATTGAGGCAGAGCATCGTTAACATATTTCAATGTACTTTATATCCAAGCTTCATCAATTTCATTCTCTATGCATCTACCTACAAGAAAATAACTTTCTCTTCCTGAGCTTTACACTTATGCATTAGATGGGCTGGCTCTTTTTGTAAGCTCATCATGTTGTAAGGAGACGTTGAATTTTTTTAAGATATCATAATGCATATATTTGATTATTGTAGAGCTCATCAAGTGTTGTTTTCTCTTCTGACTAGTTGATTTTTTTTTTCCAAGAAGGGGAGAATAATTTTTATGATATTATAAGATAATGCTACTTTTTAAGGAGAGTATTTGTTCTTTTGTATATCTTATCTTTTATTTATATGATGAATAATTACATATATTTCTTTATTTCTTCTTTATACAGTGGATAGTTATAGATATTTATTTAATAATGAATACTTTTTGTTAAATTATGCTCTCAATATTAGATTATCTTAATGATATTGGTTTATGTTTTGTGCACAAATTAAAAGGAAGTTAATTATTACCTTTATATGGATAGTTGTTTGTTTGCTTAAATTCTCATTATTTTCTAATATCACAAATGTTCATTATCAAAAAGGAGAAGATTATTAAACCAAAGGAGGTTTCAATCAATGTTTTGATGATATCAAAACATAAATAATACTAATGAGTTTAATGTTGTTTATGAGAAAGAATAAGAGAATAAGGTGTCACCATATCAAAGGATTACAAAAAATAAGATGAAGTTTGCAATCTTCAATATCAAGATCAAGTGAAGACAGAAGATCAAGATACATTGAGATTATTTTAGGTATTACTAATTGTAAGCTCATCTTGTTTGCCTTTTGGTAGTTTAAAAGGATCAACATACACAATTTTTTTTACTTCACTTCATTATAAGATTCTTTTCATTCATTAAGAAGCATTGAAACTTTTACTTTTAATATAAAAGCCTCTCAATATTTGAAACAAAGTTTGGAAAATATTTTTTAGTTTAATTCATAATTGCATTGAATTTGAGCATTTGAAGGTGTTAAAATCATGTTTTTTTGGGCAATTAGTTGACCTATATGATTTAATGGTTGATTAATATAGGCTAAAGTTATTAAATTTGAGGTACCGAGAGTTTGGTAGACGAGTATTTCAATGAGTAACGAATCAAGTGCCTTAAATGCATATTAGTCAGCCAGTGCTCTACAGTAATCATTATAACAATTAGTTCTTGGTTCAAATGGTTAGTAAAGGCCCTAAAACACTATAAATATTTATTTTCTCATTAATTCTAGTATCAAGAAGCATTTGAGTTTTTTTAACACACATTTTTAAGTATTTTCAATCATTTAAGCATTAATTGTTTCATCTCGAGTGTGTGCGTCTTTTTTGTGATTATCAAAATAATCAAATAGGCAAGTTTAAGTTGTAAGCTATTCTTTGGGTTTGTGATCATTGTATTAGGAGTACATAAAGTGATTTGAGGTTCCTATTTACCTTGAAAAAAGATTGAAAAGGAGATTCCTCTAAAATAAAAGATTGTAGAAAGGTTATTTTTGGCCTTGAAAGACAAACTATAGTGAAAATTCAAGAAAAGTCTTAGGAATAGACATAGACAATAGTTGTTTATTGAATCACTATAAATCACTTTGCATTTCTCTTACCTTTCTCTTTTCTTTATTGTTTACAAACATCACTAAATTTCTTTACTTTTATTTCATTCCTGGGTTTGTAATAGTTTGTAGACATTGTTTTAATAAATTAAAATCTTGAATTCAACCAATTCACCTCTTTCTTCTTGGTATAAATATAATAACTTATCACAAGATTTTAAAAATATATAGAGTTTTGATGAAATTAATGAAACCATAGAAATAGTTAAAGTATTTTGCTAATATAAGAAAATATATATTACTTTATCCTAGGTATTTTGAGCATAGCCAACTTTATATATGCTGTATTTCATAAGTTTTTTTAAATAAATTCAAACATTCTTTAAAACAATGAGAAATATATGAAAAATACTCAACAAACTTGAATTTAATATGATTTGAAAATTTTAGTTATTCTAAAAATTAATAGAATGATAGGGTGATGACCATATGGGATTCACATATTATAAATAATGCCACAAAATATTTTCTAAATAAATATATTTAGAAAAGAAATAGCATAACACTATAGATAAACACATTAAAGAAGCTGGTCACTATAGTGTCAAATTATTCAAATAGGATTGTAGAACCATCAAAGTTTCAAGAGAAAGAAAGAGGTAAAAGAAAATTTATAGAAGAAAACATAAATACACACATATATATATAGTTATATACACAATTTATAGAAGAAAACATAAATACACATACATATATATAGTTATATACATACGCAAGAGACACAAGCCAGAAGTTATTGAAAAAGAGAAAGGGGAATTCAAATATTTGAATAAAGGCGGCAGTTCGAAGTTGAACCGCGAAGAAGAAAATGGAGAAGTTTCCATCAGCTAATGAACTCACCGTCGCTTCTGCTCTTCTCCTCCTCTCCACCTCCTCCTCTTCCTCTTCCTCTTCTGCTTCTTCTCCTCTTAAGTAAATTCAATTATTATTTACGTCCAGTACTACTTGTTCTTTTATGTTTAAGAACTTATTTCACGGATTTCCATTGTGTACGTGTGCTCAGGCTTGGTTTTGATCACGAGCTAAGTAAGAGCAATTTTAACAGTTCGATGAGCTCCACCTCTTCCTCTCTCATCACCAACAATCAAGCTTCGTCCAAGCCCACACCCCACCGCAAGATCGGGATCGTTACCGTCGTGTCTCGCCGCCGTGAAATGAAGTTCCAGGTAATTTACAATCTCTTATATCTTTTGATTCTACTTTCTTTTTCGAAAAATGCTACATCGGTGCAACAATCCTATGTTTAGATTATGCTTTTAGAACTGTAGCCGTATCTCTTCTTACTCGATTCTCGTGCCTTAATTAACATTATAAATCCAATTCTGAACTCTCTTTCCATTGCAAAATGACTAAAACAGTTACAGTTCTTGTTCATATTCACATATTAGTCTGGATCTCCTAAACATCTACAAATATTGTTATTAAGAAAAAATTCTCTAGTTTCTTGATTTGATGAAACCCGACAGAAACAAACTGTTTCTGTACTGTTTGTCTGCTGTTCTGATTAGTTTAACATAGAGCAACGAGTTCTTTTAGGTAGCACGGAGAAGACGCACAGAGGTGTGCTGGAGCTATGATCACCGGAAAGTCGTCGATGCTTTGCCGATTGCGGAGTCCTCGGCGTCCACGTCTACGGAAGGTTCTTGCTTGTCAAGCAGCTCGAGCGCGCGAAGGGAGTGTATGAGCCGATCAGCAAGAAGACAAGTTCAGTCGGGTTGTGGCTCAGGCTCGGTTCACATAAGGCGCCGAGCCGAAGCCATAATGAAGTTGCTTTCTCGCGGTTATTTCTCTGAAGTTGAGATACGGCAAGTGCTGGGCGACAGTCCTGACACCAGCAAGGCACTTAGGATGTGAGTTCCTTTTATCTTGACACGTGGCACATACCAAGTGGGATGCAGAATCAAGTATAACCAAATAAAAATGTTTGGGAGGTGGCCTCAGGTTATTAAAGCGAGAAGAGATCAAAAGAACGGGCACGGGAGGGCGTCAGGACCCCTATATTTACTCGGTATTTTTTTTTATTGCTGATATATATATATATATATATATATTATATTATGTTAGAAATCTTTTTCTAATTTTATTTCTGACAGATATAGCTCAAAAAGATTTGGGAAATTTGACGGCCAGCAGTTAAATAGGCTGACAGGTAAATCTTGGTTGGGAATATTATGTAATTCCATTGTTAAATGACTGCCAATATCCTGCTTTTCTCAGTTCTGTGTCTAGTATTGTGTAAAAGATACATCACTAAGAAAGACACTTGAACATGAGTAGAAGGAAGTGAAATGCCAGCGGCCCGTGTCACGTAATTGCACTGTCTGTCCACTCAAACTTGAAAAAACAATATAATAATTTTATGGACAAATTGACTATAAATAACAATGTATACATTAATTATTTTTAAATTTTAGTTCAGCCTTACCACGGCAGGCTAAACCATCATATCGTACGTGGAATAATTAGCAAATATGTTTTTCAATACATTAGAAAACATAAACATATAGGATTTCCTACTTTTGTGCATTTATATACTTATGTATTTGTTACTAAATGGTTATGCTAGCTGATTAAACCTTATTGACTAGTAAGTAAGGGTAATTTGGTTATTTTGAGTTGATAATTGTCGAACCAGTAGCCTGACTTTAGCCTGGTCAAAGCAATGTCATCTGTGGTCCACTAGTCATTTTGTTGACCAATTATCGGTTAGCCCAAGTAGCAACTTTTGGACTAGGTTTAAGTTCTTCTACTTCTACGTTGTCTTCCATCTCGTTTTGACTCAGTCGGGTCTCAATTTGATCGTTGTCCCTTTTTAATTTGTTTCTTTCTCCAAAAATTCTTGTTCTCTTTTCTCAAAAATAAAAATAAAATTCTTTGTTCTTGGTGAAGTGTATCTATCCTGTATTTTACTCTTATCCTAATAATAAGCTCAAGATAAGGTCATTGGTACAGAAAATGCTTCGGCTCAAGAAAAAATTCTAGAACATGCACTTATTCTGTTTTTGCTTTTGGTACAATTCAACGTATTACCTGTCTTACAAGACATACTGATTTAATAAAGAAAAACTAAACCATAATATTTTAATGTAGTCGATTAGTATATAAAGTTAGAGTTTTTTTTTTCTTTAGAAAATCTTGGGTTACAACCAATGTTCGAAAGGATGAGGAAATCCTCCAAATATCAGAGTTGAAGTTCCAATGTTTTCTATCACACCATGAAATTAACTACTTTTTGTGCGCATTTTTATTGAGAAATAGTTATTTCCATATATAAAAGTAATCTAAAAAAAACAATAAATGCATGGGTATTATTCTTTTCTTACAACTCTTTCTCTCAAATATTCATGAAAACAAAAATAAAGAATAAATAAAAAGAAATATGGGATAGTTGTAAGACTGATATAGGTAAGATTACAAATTTTCTTTGGCACATGGTCAATCAAACTTCAAACGAAATAAATAAATTAAATAGACTGTCTTAAAAGTAAAAGTCCGGAAAGTGCGGCGGGTACTCGACGCGTAAATTGTCATGCCGAAAGTGGACCAGGTCTGTCACCGAATCCCTCTTCGTCCCAGGCAACATTTGAAGAAAGAGGCCAAAACTCGAGCATTTGACTTATACGATACAAATACAATACAGCCCCTCACAAATTTCTTAATTCTCTATTTCAGTCTTTCTTTTTATGATTTATCTAAACCAACCCCCTATCTCTTAACACCAACATTTTCTCTATAGACTAGCAAACAAGATCTCTAATATATACGATATTTTTACATGAAATTGGGTAAACTTCTTTGAAAATTTTGTATTAAATAGCAATACCTTACAGTTTTCTAAATTTTGATAACTATAAGAGAATATTATACTCTGCATTTTATAATTATAAATTTCTACAATCAAGGACCCAAAAAGGGGTAATTTTAAAGTACACCAAATTATCAAACACACGAATTTAGCAGGGAAAACAAAGTTAAACATCACAACATATGATTTGTTCAACAATAAACTTAAATTATAAAGCGTAGGTGAATTGGTAAGAAGTTTTTTTAGCTTAAGTGAAGTCGTGGGTTTAAATCACTTTTATATATGTAATCACTTAAAGCTTAGAGTCAGAATTTTATCTCTCACAAAAAAACTATTCAACTCAAGGATTAACACGAGAGTAAATAACTTAAAAATATATTTTTATAGTTAAACCTTCCAATGATATTTCCGAGAAAAAAAAGTTAAAATAAGGCAAGATAGGGCAGGGGTAGCACAGTAGATGCAACTAATGACAGGGTGGCAAAAGAAATAGCTAAAAAGGCAAGGATAGGATAGGAAAGACATACGAAGCTCAAAAGCCAAAAGCAAAAGACATGGGAATTGCGTAATGACTAATGAGAAAGAGAAAAATATTCCTATAAAAGTGTGCTAGTTCCTCTCCTGGAGTCTCCCACAAACTCGCTCTCTCTCTCTCTCTCTCTCTATGTTTCTTCTCTGTTGAAGAGAATGGGAAAATACGTGGAGTTGTTGGACGCTCTGAGAATCGCTGGAAGATTTTACTCTCACTGCCCACAAACAGCTCGGATGTATTACCATCCTCCCTCTAACTCCGACGACCACTACCCTCACCACACCGTAGGGATTGGGTCCCTCATGCATCTTAAAGACTCCACCACCGCCACTATACATGGCTGCAATTCCAAGCTTACTGCAGAGCTGATTTTGTATTCGGCTTTATGAAGGAGTTACTATTCGCCCAGCATACATGTTTTCTTCATCTCTTTTTCAGCCCCTTTTTGATTGGGTTTAGACGGGCGGATGGATTCAATTGATTGATTGTTTATTGAGACAAATTGAAATTGATTCTTATTTGATGTTTATTTCCATTTTAATTACTGTGTTGTCGCTTTTTTCCTCTATTTTATCTTCGATTAAACAAATTTTCCTTTTTCAATTAGGGCGAATAATATAAAAAACAATTTCCAATGTTCCTTAACAAAACAAAATATTAAAAAATGGCGTGTTTGTAAAAGAAAACAAAAAGGGCTGTTCGTCGGAAAATTTGACATAACATTGTCTCGTGTTACCTCGAGTATATGCTGTTAGCCAATTCTTTTTTTTTTGAAAAGTAAGGTGGTAGTACTTTCATTCACTTAAAGTTGATCAACAATAAAAGGAGGGGGAACAGAC
>JANITW010000009.1:2583692-2594848 GCA_027564335.1 Erythroxylum williamsii
TTTTGGGTTTCTCCCCAAGTGTGTATTTGTACTTTCAATTTTATTTTATCTTTTCTTTTCCCCAAGTCTGTGGTCCTAGGAGAGAGTCTTTACCACAAGACATTCCCTTGTCTTATCTGTGTTACTTTGATGTTGCCCGCTTTAGCATGTAAAACGAAATGACTATCTTAAACTGCCTGGACAAATTTGATGAATGCTCTTGTTAATATGACATTTCTTTATCTGCGTTTTCATTATATCTTCATTCTTTACACTGTATGACAGTTTCTTACTGGAAGTCTGTGGAAGATTATGTTGCCATGCAAAGGATTATGTGAAAGAGGGAACAAGATCTCTGAGTGAAAAATACTTCTATTCTGGTTACAAGGATATGTTTCTTGCCTTCAGAAAAGGTGCATGGACAAAAGATGCTATAGCATTTGTTAGTTTTAAGGCATCAAGCTGATTTCTTGCTAATGAAAATGGGAGTCGGAGGAAACTAACTGAGATTGCTGCCAGCGAACTGTCCAGCTGGTTATCTAACATAGAAAGGAATGTGAAGGAAGGAGAGTCCAGAAATATACTGTCAATGATGATTGCCATTTCTATCATGGATGAAGATCTGATCCAGTAGATACTGTGTTTATATTCTCTTTGTATATATTTGAGCTGACGAAACATTAGAGAGCATAGTGATTTATGATATTTTTTTGGATTGCTAACCAACCAGTAATTTTTATAATTGTTCCAACAAGTTTTGGCTTACAATATTACTCATAGAATTTCATTTATTTCTTCTGAAAATCTTGTGGCAGCTTAGGCCACAAATATATGGAAAAACAGAAGATTTTAATAGTAGAGGCTGTATCATCTCTCATTTTGGTAGTTGAATGTATCAAATTTTGATAGGGGACTTTGAATAGATTGTAATGTACTGTGAGGTTTATTGAATATATGGAAAAACAGAAGATTTTAATGGTAAGAGGCTGTATCATCTCTCATTTTGGTAGTTTGCTGTATCAAATTTTGTGAGGAGACTTTGAATAGATCATGATACTGTGAGGTTTATTGCAAATGAGATGCAGAGGTAACTAAGATATATACTGTTGTGCATAATCGGGCATCGTTCTTTTAACGGTGGATGCTTTCAACGGACGTATAGAGCAGAGGTGAATTCATTTGTGTAACATGAACGCCATTGTTAAAAATAGATTAACGTGTGCCTAATGTAATGTCCATTAAAACGGTTCGGTCGTCGAGATCGTCCGTTCTCGGGCATTGGTTTCCTAGTGAAGCACATCATGAGACCATGTGCATTGTGCACTTTGCTTGATTTTGACACAAACTCCCGGTTTTTGTGGCTTTCTCGGGGAACCGATCTTCTGTTATTCTTACCAAGCTTTCCTGTTCTCTTTATCATCTAGTGTAACAAATTGAATGATTGAGAACAAAGGGGTACCCTTCGGTTCCCAAAAACTGTTACCCTTCCGTGGATTTAAATTTTCTGTCTAATATTATGGTGTTTTATTTTGTCTAATAAATTTTAGCCACTTATTTATATAAATTTTGTAGTTTTTACAAAATAAATGATTGAGATTTCATGAAATAGAATAAGATAGAGTAATATTGGATAAAAAAAATCTGACTCCTAAAAACGCAACCTCCTCTTAAGAAAGTCGAGAACTCTTGACTGCCACTCAGTTTCCTTTTACTCGTTAAAATTTGGAGGACTCTTCATCCGTACTGCCACATGTATCCAAAGGGTCTTTCTCATCGATTAGTTGTCTAACAAAATCTAATAACAACCAATAAGATTTGCTTTCCCTGTCCCGCTTTTGTGTTGTCAGCTAGATGGAATCCATTGCCAACAATCATTTGACTTGTAAGAATTAGAACCACCCACTTTTAAGCCTTTGGTTGAAAAAACAAACCAGAACCTTTCTCCTTGTGCAAACGTAACTAACACGATCTTTTCCTACTTGCTTTCGCCTCAGATTGCGCCTAGAAATGGTAAAGTTTATGTATTGCGAATTTGACAATGTAATAGTTGTACTTCGCAACCTCAGCCAAGCACAACCCCTTGACCCTCTTCACCTTGCTCGCCTCCTTGGAAAATGCAGTGTCTACAGTCACCTAGCAAATCCCAGTTACCTTCTCGTTTGTCAAACCTCGTCATAGTCGTATCTTCTGTTTGTTTAGTATACCTTCTTCTGTCACTCATTCTGGTAGGCAGTTCAAAGTACATAGATCTCAGCTCTGTTGCATCAGGACATGTATACGATCCAACAACCCTTGAGCATATTGTTTTTGGGATTGCTTCGAACGAGAATTCATGGCCCAGGCGCAAGGAATATGTTAAGCTCTGGTGGGAACCTCGGCAAATGAGAGGGTGTGTGTTTCTAGAGAGCATGCCGGAAGATATAAGTTCATACAATGATAACAGTTCACTTCCTCCTGTTTGTGTTTCCGCTGATACCTCAAGATTTCGTTATACTTTTCGCAATGGTCTCCGGTCAGCTATTAGAGTGGCTCGTGTGGTTGTTGAGACTGTGGCACTCAATCATTCTAATGTGCGGTGGTATGTTTTCGGAGATGATGACACTGTTTTCTTTCCGGAGAATTTGGTGAAGACTCTTTCCAAGTATGATCATGGGCTTTGGTACTATTTAGGGACTAATTCAGAGATTTACGAGCAGAATAGGATTTTTGGGTTTGAAATGGCTTTTGGTGGGGCAGGATTTGCCATAAGTTATCCACTGGCAAAAGTCTTGGCAAAAACTTTCGATTCCTGTATACAACGCTATCCACATCTATATGGAAGTGATTCCAGGATCTATTCTTGCATGGCTGAGCTTGGAATCGGACTAACTCGTGAGCCTGGATTCCATCAGGTATTAGTTCTCGCATGCTTATGGTTTGTCCAAAAACTTTAGTTTAACAAGTGATTTGATGCTGAGAAGTTTTCAATTAAATTATTGCAGATGGATGTTCGGGGTGACATATTTGGCTTGTTGACTTCGCATCCTGTGACACCACTAGTGTCTCTCCATCACTTTGATTACGTAAATCCTATATTCCCCAACATGACGACCCTAAAGGCCCTGGAACTTCTTCTGAGGGCTGTAAAAGTTGATTCCCTGAGGATCCTGCAGAGAACAATTTGCTATGATCGGTGGTTTTCCTGGACTATTTCGGTGTCATGGGGTTATGCGATTGAGGTTTATGGGAATCATATACGTTTGCCTGATCTCCTTCCTGTACAGCAGACTTTTAACCAATGGAAACAAGGAAACACGTTGGCTGGTGTCTATACTTTTAATACAAGAGTAGATCAGGCTCATCCCGACCCTTGCCGCAGACCAACTATTTTCTTTCTTGATAGGCTAGAGGTAGACTCAGCTGAGGGTATGATCACCAGTCATTACAAGAAAAGCTATGTCAATTGCTCCCACGATGCTACTGCTTCTCCTCGGAAACTTGATGAGATTAAGGTGCTCTCGAAGAAGCTTCATCTTAGTGTTAACCAGGTACGTATACATTTCTTTTCCTTTCAGTTTTCAATTTCTCAAAGTTGACTCAAAACTTACATCTTTTTTCAATTCAGTTGCGCGCTCCAAGGCGACACTGTTGCGACGTTTTACCTTCTTCTGTGGGTAATGTGATGGAAATCGGAATCAGAGAATGCAGAGGAGAAGAATTGATTCACATGCATTAGATTCAGCGTCGCTAACACTAATGAATATAGGTATCCCTTAAACAACTTTACAAACCATCTTGTGAATTCAACAACGGTCTGAATATCGAATTCAATATCAAAGGAGGATGACATGTGTTACTACTTAAGTTAGGCTTACTCAAGAATTACATGTCTGTCATAGTTTCTAGACAATAATTTTGATGCAGTTGGTGGAAGAAAAAAAAAAGAATACATCAAAGAATCTATGTTTGGATCGGCACATATCAAACTTAACATCACTCTTAATTTCTTTTATTTCAGTCATTCATTGCCCTTTTCGAAAGCTCTGCAATTCTTTCACACCATAAATGACAGTGGGCAAAGCTTGAGGGCAATGAGGTTGTTTCCCATATTTGGACAATGCGCTGACAACAAATGATTCACTTCCTGTTTAATGTTTATCATGAGCAGCCAAGACACTTATACTTAACCTCTGATACTCATAATCTTTTTCTCCATCCTCTGTTTTGGTCTTCCTGAAAGCCCATATTCAAGTAATCTATTCTGTTTCGATCACGCCCTGTCATGCAGGTGCAGAAAATTTTCAAATGTTTGGTATGTTTTTTCTTTTTTTTTTTGGTTTCTCCGTATTATTTCTGAATCTGCATCGGCGTCTCAGTGTATAAAGGATGGAATTGTATATAATGTATTAGTTTATGAAGCCTCCACTGCTTATAATGGACCAATCTCCAACACAGCATATGCAAGCAATCTTTTAATTCAACTATCATCTACTGTTGAACATCACAGCAGATGGAAGAGTCACCAATTTGGAGTACTCACCAATGACTTATGTAAAGCTCTAGTAAGAGGTGAAGCTGTCAAAGTTCCTTGGCATGGTTTCAGAAAGCTTGTGGTAAGAGTGTTGATCATGCTTTGGCTCACAATCAATGGGAGATTAAGAACTTTGGATCGACTGAGGGAATTTCTTACACTAACTAATCTTCGTCTGTTATGCAATCAAGTTAGTAAAATTGTGGGCTGTCTCAATTTGGAACACCGTTAATGGATTGTGTCATACCAACATTCCCAGCTTGAGTTGTTTCATTTCAATCCTCGTATTATATAAACTATTCTTTATCCCTTTAATACTGTTTATTACACACACAACTTCCTCCGTTACAATGGCTAGAGCTGTTGTTAGCTAGCTGTTAGACTTTTGAAAGTGGGTCTTAATATATAGGATTTAGGATTAGGATTTAGGGATTAGGGTTTGGTAATCACTAGTTATTAACAGATATTTATACTTATTATGGTGCAGGTTGACCTTAATAATATTGAATATTTGCAATAGTTGCCATCACATGCAATATTTTAAATTTAGGTACAACCATTCTGTATTTGATTATTAAAGTGGTGTTTCTCTGTAATGGTATTCTTCGAGCGCCATTATATGACAATTGAATCTGACAATCGTAATAAAGGCTACGTTAAGGAGTGGATAGGAAGATTCACCCATAAACGAATCTGGATTGGGATGAGGAGAACAGAGTTTCATTATTCAGGTCTGTTGGAGAAATTGGAGGATGTAAATTATCAAATTCAGAGGTTTGAGAAGAAAGAATTGAAGGCTGGGACGAATCGTAGGAAAATGCTGGAGTGGTGGAAAGAAGAGTACTTGGTTAAGTAGAACAAGTAGCATGAGAGGAACATTGTGTTAATTTCAGGAGTGGCAAGAGTCCTGGCCTAGATCGAAATCAAAGGGATCGATCCAAGCTCGGGATCAAGCGCCTAGACTAAATCTTACCTGGGACGACTATTTTAAACAAAACGATATTGTTTTACATTTTTTAATTAAACAAAACTGACTGAATTAAATCAGACTCAGATTTGAATCTATTGTTTTGGTTAAGGCTGATTGAGCGCTTCTAAATTAACTTATTGGTTAGTTTGGTTGATTGCAGAAGATGTCCCAATGGGTTTTTAATTAATTTTCCATTTTCCTATGAATTCTTAGACTAAATCACACCAAAATGTTTGTACTATTTTGTATTTACTCATAAATTATAGTTTTTTAAGGCTCATATAAGAAGCTGCCGAACCTCTTGACTGATTCATATCCGAATGAGGCTGAGCCAAGCATCAAAGCAAGCTAAATATGTGGACTGGTCAAGTACGTGCACGAAATTAAGTAACGGTTTCTGCCTAGTTACTATTTTATAGTGGCCGGCCACCAGCGATCTCCTATATTTTAATCGGAAACAAAATGCTAATCCATCATTCTAAGTCGTATCCCTCTGGTAAGCTAATTAATTATGGGAATGATGTAATGATTTCAACTTTATTCCACCAACTGGGGATAATCTCATCTGGTGAGCTATGTTCTGACAAACTGCTTTGGATTTATGCCTGTAATGTCCATCCAATAAACAAAGACAAACTAAGTTTATTGTATAAAGACTTTGAATTGGTCTAATTTCTCCCTTTTCACATCCAGCACGTTATGCGTTTCAATGATTAAGCACATAAGGTTGGTCTCAGTAGTGTCAGTACAAAAAGCAGCAGGATTAGGGTCCATTGCTTCTATTGTTATAACCGTATCTTCATGTTCTTCTTTGCTGCACTCTAGGATGCAATCAATTGAATTAGATGCTTTTTGTCTACTCTTAATTTCTTGTCTTCTCTATCGGTTGTATGCTGCACAAGCCCAATCATACCAGTCTTTTGAGTGTAACTCTACCAGGAATTACACTCTTGAAAGTGCATATCAGCAGAACTTGGAGCTTGCACTTAAAGTTCTGGCCGATAATGCTTCTCTAACGGGCTACTACACCACCACAACGGGCTACAATCCTGACACAGTATATGCTATGGTTCAGTGCAGAGGTTTTCTCTCCACAGGAGACTGCCAAAACTGTGCTGCTAATATAACCGGAGGTATACGTGAAGTGTGTCCCAGCCAGAAGGAAGCTTTCATATGGAATGAAAATTGTTACCTGCAATACTCAGACTGGCTCTTTTTCTCAGCAACCAATGTCAACAACAGGCTGTGTTTGCTTAATCTGGCGAATGCAACTGAACCAACTCGTTTCAGCGGAAGCCTAAGAAACTTGATTAAAAGTCTGTCCTCCGTTGCTGCATCAAATTCTTCAAGATTAGCTTTTGGTAGAACCGTATACAACGGTCTTGATACTATTTATGCTATGGTGCATTGCAACAAAGCTATAACAGGAAATGATTGCTTGTATTGTCTTCAACAGATCGTCACAAACAATCCAGAGTGTGTTGATAAAAATGTGGGCGGCCAATTAATCGCTTTGAGTTGTTATATTCGCTATGAGATTTATCAGTTCTTTTCGTTGTCGTTACTGAGTGAATCTTCTCCACCTCCTTTGTTCACACAACCCAGTTCAGATCCTAGCATCACCAATGGTCGAACTAGTCAGAGTGGTATCCTTCATGTTTCTTAATATGAAAATATCAGTTGGAAAGCTCAATTATGCATCATGTTTATGTTTTTAATACAATCAATGTTGAAGGACTTTTGTCCATTTATGCAGGAAAGAAATCCAAAACCATACTTGCGGTGATCATACCTGTATCTTTAGCTTTTATGGTGACAACCATCATCTTACTTCGTTTCTTCCGTCGAAAGATCAAGAAGAAAAGGACAGGTATTACTCTCTAACTTCGTATATGTTAACAGTCAACAGTTTTAGCTGTCACCTTTTAAGATTCGGTGTCAAGAAGTGTGTCCATGGTAGCAATTAAACAAAATTAAATAAAGAAAAAGTACCTGTGCGTAAAAAGTATATGCTTTTCTTATTAAGCTATTCACATCTATACATGTAAAATGATCATACAGATGGTGTCGCGGGAGAAGTTAGCAAAAGCATGGAGTTGCTTTCGATTGAACTTGAGGCACTTAGAGTAGCAACAGACAACTTTTCTGATGAGTGTAAACTTGGACAAGGTGGTTTTGGACCAGTATACAAGGTGCTACCTTTTAATTCTTAAGATTAAGATAAATCTACCTTCCATTTATTAGATGATACTTGTTAAGATATATGTTATGTTTCTTATTATTAATTTTGACATTATTTGATAATTAGACTTTCAAGAAAATGTTGAGACTGTTAAGTTGGATGGGTTCTTAGTGATTTAAAAAAAACACATGTTGATGGCTGTATGTGTGAAGCCGGAAACTTCTTTGTGAATTCTTTTTGGACATGACTTCAGCTAGGTTCAATTGTAGATTAATTTTGGGTGTGCTGAATGAAGTACTCTACTAAGTGAAGACTTCTTTGTGAAGAGGTGATCCAACTTACTCATGTGTCTATGGTAGTCTTCTATAGTTGTTCCATTTTGATTATTGCTATAAAAGTGATTATTGCCGTAAAGGTTGGGAGGTGGCCAACTTCCAATTGAGCTCTCTAATTCTTTATTCTTGAATAGGGTCATCTCATGTTGGGTACGGTTATTGATGGTATGAGACACAGTCAATTGTAAGTGGGTGCTGTGTTTTTATGGGAAGGGATCCTCTGTCCCTCTTATTCTGGCCGTATTCTGACTCTCTCCCATCTGAGTCATCCATTTAAGTAGGTCCCACATGAATGGATGGCTCAGATAGAAGGGGGCCAGAATAGGGCCAGAATAAGGGGCCAGAGGGTCTGGGCTCGTGTTTTTATGGTTAATTGTATGATTTTTTTAACTGGTTTGGTGGCTGTCCAGGGTAAGATTGGTGGCTATTGTGTGTGATTTTGTAGCTGAATTTACGTTGATAATTAATCCATCTTGTTGCTGCATTTTCTGTTGATTGGGTGACGTAAGTGGGCTTAATAATTATTGATGGACAGCTGCATTCTTTCTTATTGTTAAATGACAATTGAGGGTTATCTTAAGTAATTTTGTGACTATCATTTTGGTGTTAGTGTGCAAAATTTCAGAAGTTTTCATGATTTTGTAGCTGCTATCTTTGTTGTTGGTTTGGTGTAAAAAAACTTCAGCAGTTACCATGGTTATTGCAACTCTATTGGGTTAATATTTCAGTGATGAAATGTTTGTTGATTTGAGACGTTTTGTGGCTATTGTACGTGGGATGTTTCAGTGACTATATCAAAGATTCATAGTAGCAGTCTTAGCAGACAACTTTCCATTCTTTCGTTGATAAAGCGACATATTTAAGAAAGTTGTTTTTTTATCTCAAGCGTTGTCTTTGTCTATGTTAGTTATTGTTTAATTACTTGACTTATTTACTTTGTTTCGTTACCATTAAACAATGCTTGAGAAAATTCTCTGTTGAGGTTAGTACGAGGCGATCGTATTGTTGAGTGTAAAATTCTTTCATGAGTTATGAAGATGAGGGATAGCGTTAAAGATTGAGTAGTGTTAGCTCAGTAAAGTCTTGTATAAAACTATTGTTGTTAGTGAAAGAATTAAGCTGAGTAAGGACCTCACAGACATAAACAAGGAGTGTCGAACTGTGTTACCAAATTTTAGTATTGATATGTTTAATTTCGTATTTATTTTTCTATTTTCGTTTGTGTTGAAAAATTAACAATTGTTGATACAATTACTTTATATCTAATAATTAATAGATACAGTTACAAGTAACTGCAACAGAACCTTACAAGTAACTGTGGTCAAATCGAATTTTTTGCAAAACTACTATATCTCTTCAATTCTTTCAATACTATTGGTTTTGTCTCAAGGGGAAACTGTGGGATGGACGGGAAATTGCTGTGAAGCGGTTATCAAGCACCTCAAGACAAGGTTTGGAAGAGCTTAAAACAGAAGTGAAGTTGGTCGCTAAGCTGCAGCACAGAAACTTAGTAAGGTTGATTGGTTTTTGCTTGGAAGAAGAAGAGAAACTGCTTGTATACGAGTACCTTCCTAACGGAAGCCTGGATAACGTTTTATTTGGTATGATATTCTTTGAAAATTTTACAAGATTGTTCTGAATTCTTAGAACTTAGACTATTTAAGAGATGCTGAAAATTGTGTTTTGGCATGCTTCGTGTCCAATTCTATTGTTAGATAAGAGCAGAGAACATAGCCTGGAATGGGAAAAACGTTACAAAATCATTATTGGAATTGCTCGTGCACTGGTTTACTTGCACGAAGATTCGCAGCTCAGGATTATCCACCGAGACCTTAAAGTCAGCAACATTTTGTTAGATAAATGGATGAATCCCAAGATCTCAGACTTTGGTTTAGCCAAACTCTTTCCAGGAAGTCAAACTCAAGCCAACACGAATAGGATTGCTGGGACATAGTAAGTGTTGGTACTCTTTTAAAATAAAGGGATGAAATGCAGAATCATGCATTGAAAGCAATAGCTTTCTGTTCAAATTTCAGAAATAGTTAATAGAAATTTCTCTTTTTTGGATATGTACCAAGTGGTTATATGGCACCTGAATATGCAAAAAAGGGGCACTTTTCAACTAAATCAGATGTCTACAGCTTCGGTGTTCTGGTTTTGGAAGTTGTGACAGGTCGAAAGAACTCTAGCTTCCTCGACATGACAAATCTTCAAAGTTATGTAAGTATTTAAACTAAACCTGTTTTTCATTTTCCCCCTCACAGATTGTGATATGTAATTATGAGGTTTGATTTGTATTGTATGTTTCCAACTTTCTGTAGGCATGGGAACATTGGGTCAATGCAACAGCTCTCGACTTATTGGATCCATCACTGGGTTCCCAATGTTCTACCAATGAAGTTTTGAAGTGCATTCACATTGCATTGCTGTGTGTTCAGAATCATGCAGCTGATAGGCCAAGGATGTCAGAGATCATATTGATGCTCAGTAGCTATGGAACGAATCCTCCAACACCACTCAAACCAGGATTTTTCGTCACTAAAGATGGTTCTGGATCTAATTCCATAATGGAAGATTCTGAAGAAGTTGAGTTCAGCAGTTCTAGGCCAAAGCTGTTACATCAGTCTATAAATGGGGTCACAATTTCTGAATTAGATCCCCGCTAGTCAATCCGATTCTACATGGCTGATCTATGAAATCCTCACCATAATGTCACAATTTCTCTTATTCTGAAAGCTCCAGGTCGAGTTTACAAATTAAAGAAAAATTCCTATAAATGATCTAAATTCTCAATAAACAAACCAGAACTTGCAATTGTATGCGGATCATATTCTTAGCTAACACAATGATGGTAGATTGGTAGGGAACGTGGGTTTTATATTTGACTATTGTGGTCGAAGTAGAACGTGTTCTTGGCTGCTAAATTCTTTTAATCGCATTCATCTTCTTTCTTTATGCGTCGTGATGCTCAATTCTCCGTCGATCAACACAAGGGGAAGTTTTCAAGTGTTCGTAGGCCTAAATATAACATAAAAGTTTGATACAAGTATCCTGTGTAAAATGTTGTGCTTTAGGGGTACACCATAATGGACACAATTGCTGAAATTCAAAATTAAAGTCAACATTTGATATAATAAAACCTTGTCTCTACCGTTTGCCTCTTTATTTTAACCTAGGATT
>JANITW010000009.1:2596116-2606349 GCA_027564335.1 Erythroxylum williamsii
GGTGAACCATCGATGATGGTTTCTCACTGAGTTCGCAAACTCACCCAACATTGCATTTATTTTTCAGGAAATGAAGAATACCCCGTTAGTGAAACGGGAGTATGTCTACTGCGAAGAGTCAGAGTAAGGGTCGGGATCAGTACACGTCTGCATGAATGTCAATTTGGATTGAGTCTAATTGGTATTTTCGTAATTTGGTATTGGTATTGAAATTGTATTGGGCCAGATTTGGTAATGATTATATGTATATGAATTGATCTGTATATCAACAGACTGGAGTTAATTGTATTTATAAAAAGGGCCCCGAGTCCATTGAGTAGTGTATGTAAATTGTTTCCGTATATGTTATAATGTGTATGTGTGTGGAAAAGAAAAAAAAAGAAGGGGTTAATACTGAGTTTTGACTGACTGAGTGATGTAGCACGCCACCCTCGTGTGACACGGACTCGGATATCACCATCGATGTCGGGTTCGGGTCATACGGGAATGGGGTGTTACAGTCTTCCCCTTCTCATTCCTTTTTACATAAGACTTTATGTTTTGCATGTTTAGACCTCTTAATTTGAGCTCTTTGTGTTTCCCCTTTTACCTCTACCATTCCTCCCACGCTTACTCTCTCTTCTAATTTTGGTATTTTACATTCTCTTAAGATTAACCCCTCCTTATTTCACTTTTTCTTTTTAAAAAAACAAAGGTTGTGTCTCTAAGTAATACAATTGGATCCCTAGTAAGTGATGCCAGTCTCCCTAATAGTGAACAAGCTCTCTTAGAAAAGGTATTAGGTGATTTATTTGTAGTGAAATACTTGATATATCCCACTTGTTTATGAAAATATAACTCATATTACATCTATATATATGGAGATTTCAAAGGAGGGAATTAAGAAATGATTATCCTCCTTGGTTGAATTTTTTGTAAATAAAAAGCCAATTTTCACTCAAGTTTAGCTTTAAGCATGTGCTACCTAAAAAGACTGGGTATGGAGGGCACCTTGATCATGGAGGTAATGTGTTCATCTTTAGGTTCAACTGTGATTTGAAAGTGGATAAAATTCTAGAATTTGGGCTTTGATATGTGAATGAAAAACTTCTTATAATCCTAAAATGGAGTCTTAGTGTGGAAATACTTAAAACCAAGATGGAAAACATTTTTCTTTGGATAAATATCCATAACATGCCTCTAGTATTGATCTATATAAGGGCTTAGTAATTTAGCAAGCTCCTTGGGTAGGTTGATAATTCAGTTCTTAATGAGCAAACCATTAACCTAAAATGCATTGATTATGCTAGAATATATGTAAAGATAAGGATGAAAAAGGAATTACTAGAGATTATAAAAATCATGAAATTAGATGTGATTGGAACATAATAGAAGTTACGATTAATCTCAATTGTTAATAGAGACTGTTAAAGTCTGATAAGGTAGAAGATTAGATTCCAAATAACAAAATTTTGTTATTGGGGAATACAATGAATTATCAAGAAAACCAGGCTAAGAGAAAATTCCCATTAGAGATGCTACACCATCTTATGTTAGGAAGGTGTCTATAATCCATAACTCTCCTAAATTGCAAACTGGATTATTATAGCTTATTAATGTAGAGACAAGGGATATAACTAGAAATCCACCTAGGGAGGTGAGAATAAGGGAGAATATGTTATGATTGAATTCCCTGGGTTTGAGGTCAGGGATAAACTCTAGAAACAAGAAGGAAAATAGAGTTTTAGAAATGATTTTTCTATTCATTCCTTCGTATGTTTACAATTTATGGAAATTTTAAATAACCAATTATAAAGTGGGAGAGTTCAAGGTGTAACAAAAATATAGAATCCTATCAAATCATAATAGGCATCATGTGGAATTGCTTCTCATGCATGCATGTAGCTGTCACTTCTCAGCCAACTTTGCACAATTAATATTGGATGTAATCCTCCCATCTTGTTGGACGACGCATACGTCTTGGTCCTTGCTATCATCCCCTCCCATTGGAAGCAACACCTTGTCCTCAAGGTGGTATTGTGATTGCAATTTGCCCCAGTTCTCTCCAATGTACTATCTGTAGGAGGTAGACAATACCATTGAACAAGAACCAAATGTTTAGGTGGATCAATGGTGACATCGAGCTTAGAATTAAGAAGTGTTAGAGTTTTGATTAAAGATTGACCATTAATAGAACCTAACGGAAGGTCAAATTTGGGATATTGGAGGGGACCTTGATGAAGTTTGAGGAAAGAACAATGGAAGAAAAGATGAAGCTTAACATCAGGCAGGAAAGCAAGTTTATAAGCAACCTGACCAATGTATTCAAGAATCTGATAGGGACCATAATAACATTTGGTGGAAGTAGAGTAATCATGTAGGGTGGATTGACAATATGGCCTAAGTTTCATGTAAACCCAATCACCCACTTGATAATGAGCATCACGACGATGCATGTCTGCTTAATGTTTCATTTAAAGTTACAACTTTGTTAATTTCTTCTTGAGAAATTATAGTATGTCATCTCTTGTTGATAAGAAATTGTCAACAACTTCGTTTGGAGTAGTACTAAGGACATACTACGAAATAGGTGGGGGAGGTTTACCAAAAGTAACCTGAAATGGAGATAGGCTACTTGAGGAATGAATGATAGTATTATACGACAATGAGACCTATATAAGATAATGATGCCAAAGTGTAGGTTGATGATGAACAAAGGCATGTAATTATTACTCTAACGTCTAATTAACAACTTTAGTTTGGCCATCAGTTTGAGGATGACATGCTCTACTCATTCACAATTTCGTACCACTCAAATAAAAAAGTCCCTTCCAAAATTTGCTGATGAAGATGGTGTCGTGACCCGAAGTGAGGCTATGGGGAATGCCATAAAGTTTGCACACCATATCGACAAAGAGCATAGCAACCTTGTAAGTTGTATAGGAAGTCAGTAGAGGGCCAAAATGGGCACCCTTGGAGAAACGATCTACAACAACCTTGTAAGTTGTATAGGTATTGGTGCCATTTCTTGATGGCAGTAGTAACGGTGTGTAATTCTCGAATATAGGTGGATGCTTTGGCCATTTGAGGGCAAAATTGCATGCTAAAGAAGGTTAGAGGATGGCTCCCTTGTAATAATATAACACCCATGCCACTGCAGGAAGTGTCAGTTTCTAAGAAAAAAGGTTTTGTAAAATTAGGTAAAACAAAGACTGAGGCTTAAGTCATAGCCTTTTTTAATGCTTCAAAGGAATTGTGGGCAATATCTAACCAATGGAAATGATCCCTTTTTAGGAGATTTGTCAAAGG
The DNA here is from genome assembly GCA_027564335.1 of Erythroxylum williamsii. Classification (NCBI taxonomy): domain Eukaryota; kingdom Viridiplantae; phylum Streptophyta; class Magnoliopsida; order Malpighiales; family Erythroxylaceae; genus Erythroxylum; species Erythroxylum williamsii. The sequence continues at coordinate 2,599,405 of JANITW010000009.1, forward strand.
AGCAGTGATGGACACATAACCACGAATGAAGCATTGGTAAAAGCTAGTAAGGCCCAAAAAGACACGTAAAGCTTTGACAGTGCAAGGGGTTGGCCATGTAAGCATGACCTAAATCTTCGTAGGGTCCCTAGTGAGCTAATATGATATGGCCCAAATACTCAATTTGTCATTATGTAAATAAACATTTTAATTGTTTCAAATAAAACTGTGCACAATGTTAAGTTTGGAAGGCCTACTCTAAGTGGTTGAGATATTCTGCCAAGGAAATACTAAACACCAAAATATGATCAAAAAACAATGATAAATTTCCCTTAGAATGGTTGAAATAACCTGTTCATTATGGATTGAAAGGTCAAGGGTACATTGCAAAGGCTGAAAGGCATGACATGAAACTTATAGTGACTAGTGTATATTCGAAAGGTAGTTTTTGGAGAATTGTCTTTCTTCATTAGAATCTGATGGTATTCCTAAGAAAGGTCAAGCTTGGAAAACCAGTTGGCACCACTTAATTCGTTGAATAGTTCATCGATAAGGGATGGGAAAGTGATCTTTAAATATGATTGCATTAAGGGCACGATAATCAACGCAGAAGCGCCAACTATCGTTCTTTTTTTTTACAAGTAATATTGAGGACGAGTAAAGGTTAGTTCTAGGTTTGATGAGCTCGGATTGGAGCATTTTCTCAACCTGGAATTCAATTTCACATTTATGGGAAAATGGATAGCGATATGGTCTGACATTGATCGGTTTGTATTAGGAAGAACATGGATGACATGATCTGTACCTCTGTTTGGTGGGAGTGTGTTTAATGGTTGAAATAAGGTGGAATAAGTATCAAGTAAATGTTAAATTGAAGGTAGAATAATGGATGATGGATGTGAAGGAGTAGATGGATTCGGTTGAATTCTGATTTGGTAAAATTAAAAAATGCTGCTAGATGTTTAAAGTAAGCATCGTAATTGGTCGAATGAAGCAATGTCGGGAGCATGAGAGTTGGTGCCTTTGACAGTAATAAGCTTGTCTTGATGATGGAATTGCATGGTTAGAGTAATCTAACACAATGGGTTTTAGTTGTTTTAGCCATTGGACCCCAAGAATGAGATCAACACTTGTTAAAGAAAGGATGTGAAGGTCAACATGAATTTGGGCTTCAGGGAATTGAATTAGGATGTTTAAACAAATATGCGTGCATTCTAAGGTAGGCTTATTGCCAACTAAGACTCGTAAAGGCTTAATAGGTTGAGAAGGTAAATTGAGGTAGTATGCAATACGGTCTTGCACAAAATTGTGTGTACTAACCTCGTTAATGAGGATAGTAATGGGTTAGTTATAGATACAACCTAAGATGCAGATCATTTCTGGAGCTGAGTGACCTATCTGGCATGAAAACTAATTTGAACCAAATCAAATATAGAATCTAGCGAGCAAGGTGCAACTGATATTGAGTCATCTTGGCACTTAAGAAAGGAAGTTTTTGGATCATCAACTATTAAGACAAAAAAATATGATTTACATTTATAGGTGTATCTAAACTTTTCCTCACAATTGTAAAAAAGACCCTTTTCATGTTTTAATGGTCATTTCGACTAGGTGGGTTTTTTAAAATATAGCTTAAAAGGGGTGGGTAATAGAGCAGGTGACTTTTTAGAAGGTGGGGTGGAAATGGACGGTAAACTAGTCAGTGGATATATGATTTGGCCATCCAAAGGATCAAGAAACGTAGGGTGCGACAAGCAATAGCCAATTTGCCTTCACAAAGACAAGCTAAGGCTGGAACCTGAGTTAAGGTCAAGGGTTGAAAAGCTTGAATCTCGTGGTGAATATCAAGGGAATGTCAAGAAATAAAGCAACTTAGAAGGAAGGAGGGATGTAAACCCACTATATGATTGGCAATTTTCTTAAAAGCGGTGAGGTATTCGGACACTAAACCTTGTTGAGTAAGTTTAAACAAGGTATCTTTGGGATCTTCATAAAATGACGGGGCAAAACACATCTCTAAGATTGATAAAAGGGATTCCCAAGTGGTGATTTTTCCATTACGAGACATCCATTAGAACCAGCTAAGAGCATCACCATACATATAGAAGGAAGCAATACAAACACGGTCTGAATCGGGGGTGTTATGATATTTAAAAAATCGAATGATTTTGAATATTTAACCAGGAGCATCAGAACTGTCAAAGTAAGGGACATTTAATAATGTGAGGATAAGGCCTCATAGTATTGTTGGGAGAAAGTGAATGGGTCGCACCAGAAGGTTCAAATGACATAGAATTGGTAGCTTCATTAGGAGATAAGGTATAGCACCCCACCTCTTGCAAGACACGTACTTAACATTCCTGGCGATATCTGAGTAAGTACCCCATAAGGGTGGCATGCTAGCACAGTCGGTAAATCAAGCTCATTACTTTTGTTTTAAAACAATTCGTGGATATACGAAAAATCTATAATCAAATTTGACCCAAATTTTATTTATAAAACATTTTCAGTCACAAGAATTACAATCGCAACTTGAGTGCATCTCAAATATAAAACAGTTGCAATCGTAAAGTCATTCCATTACCGAATCATAAATATAAACTTGGTACAATTCTTGCAGAACATAAATCAAAAAAACAAAATCATTGAAGAAATATGCAGGTACAAACTAATCCCGACCTGGAACTCATACTCGGATCCTAAAGCCACATTGCAATTTTTATAAGTTTTGCGAACTCAGTTGAGTAACCATCCTCGATGATTCACTCATGTAACAAAACACAATCATTATATAATCACACAGTTCATACAGTCAAATAGTTCATATCAATTTATCAATACATTTTAGCTTTACAAACCAATCAATGAATTCCAATCATATATGAATGCTATATGTATGAGACTCATATAAATTTTTAAAGTGTTATGACTGTGTGCTTTTTTAGTCTCTCGTATCCATCATGGACACCAGGCTCAGTATAAAGTGGGAGCATAGGCTCTATCGCAGAGCTTTAAGCTCTCTTAGTAACAGTATCAGTCAGTCAGTAGCAACATCAGTCACAAAGGCCTTTATATTAAATGCATTGAAATGATATGTATGCCATAATTCAGTCATCAATCTAATCACTTTCATTTACATGTATTATTACAGTATAATAGTCACAGTATCAATCACAATATCAGCATTTATCAGATTAAGTTCGGCATTCAACTTTTTAGTTGAGAATCAGAATATTCAATTAGGTAGTCTCATTCACATACAAGTAGCACTTCCAATATTGTTTGCATGCATCAAACGCCTCAGACATATATTGTCCAGAATTTAGTAGACAATCAGTCAATGCAGTTCAGCAATATATCAATACAGTTCAGTAATATATAGAGCAGAACAAATAAAGTGAGACTATCTAAGGTTACTTATAGTTGCTCCTTTATGCCTATTGCCTAGACGTTCTGGTGATATCTGGAATCGGTCGCTTCGTTTATATGGAATAAAAACAATTTCATATTACTAGAGCGCTTATGTAGTAGAATAAACACATGTATCAATGTTTCATATATCATGCATGTTCAATGACAAATTCTCGGGTATATTTCCGTTATACATATGTACATATTATTTGTATTCCAATTGTATCGAAATTCAATTACTCATTCTCCATTTTAACTGTTTCTGAAAACATTCCATGTAGGTCAACTGTGTATGATCAATAAGATCTAGAAAATGGAGGATTTAAGTAATACTTCCTTCTAAAAAATTGGTCCTCTATGTCTTAGGTCCCTAATGACACCAAGATCATTCAATTTGATTCAATATGCTGAAAGTTAGACTCTAAATACGCCAGTCTGTTCTTAAGCTATAACATTAACTCTTACTTCAACTTCAGAACAGATTTTGGAATTCTTCACACAAGAATTACAATTTAACTTCTCCAAGACAATTGTAGATTTATGTTGCTAGTTTCATTTGAATCAAGAAACAACTCATTTAAAACTCTACAGACTAAGATATAATCACAATACTAAAGTATGTTTAGTAAAATATTCCAGTTCATACTATTCCAACAGATTTCCTTAATTTCATTCAATAAACCTTTTTCAAATCAATTCAGAAAGCTACCAAATTTTATAGAGAAGTATAAAAATGTGTTAGGAATCCATTGGTTTAAGTCTCATGTCATTTGGATGTCTGGAGAAGAAGTTATAACAAAAAGATCAAAGGATATTTAGAAAATAGCCTCCTTCGGAAAGTATGGAAGTTGCGATCGTGCAGATCGTGCCTCTGATCTGCACGATCGCCAAATCCCCGTGCACCTGCAATGTCACAATCATGATCACACCTCTTTTAACAAAGTCGCGATCTCGACTTCAGATATCCAAAAACAACTTATTTGTTTTCCCTCGTCTCACGATCGCGAGTTTTATACTCATGAATAACCCAGAACTATTAATCACGAGCATGAGAACTTCATGCATGCCAATGCATGTGTTAATTTCTTCCATTTTCTGTATCTTCCCACTTGTCTTTCCATTCCTAATTTATATACTCTGCATTTCTATACCCAGTGCAAGCTCCAAAAATATCAAATGCAAGCTTATATAGTAACGCATGAAAAATCGAAACCTCACATAGCTTTCTCTCACTACTGTGTTTTTACTCTTTCTACACTTCTTAATTTACACAACACTCAGTAAACTTATATTCAAGTCCAAATACACTTACTGCTATCTTCATACATTCACAACCTCAATTCCTTATCTAAGTCATTCAGTCTATGCATGAATCTTCTTTTCTATGTCCAACACAAACTCAAAACAAGTCATAAGCAAGCTAACCAAAACCTCATACAAGCTTTCTCTCACTATTGTGTTCATCTTTTCTCTCACTATTTTTCATTCTTTCAGCAGTTCACAACTTCACAACACTCAGTAAACTCAAATTTAATTCCAGATCCAATTACTGCTCATTCCTTAACAAATTCAATTCTTCATTTAAGTCTTTCAGTTTATTTATTCACCGAAACTATACTGCTTAAACTTCTCATACATGTATATATATGAACACTGTAAGACATCATCAGAGTTACTTACGTGATTCAGTAATATCGCCAACAGAGAGAGTAAATCACTCATGCAAGAATAATAACTTGAGACTCGGTGTTTGGTAAAACTATAAGACAATTTAATAACCACACTACTCTTGATGAAGACAACCAAAGAGAGAGCTGCAGGAACAATCTGTCATCTATAACACTTAACTACGTTTTCTCGCACATGTAACACATTTTTCATTGAATCATTAGTCCACTTGTCACCAAGCATGCAAGTCATTTGTCATCAATTTAGTCAGTCCACATATCACACTCTAATTGGTCCATATTTCAATATTTTTACTAGTCCAAAAATATTCCGAATTTCAGAAATTCCTGAAATTCACCAAAACTTTTGAAATAATACTAACAATCTCTAAATAAAATTTTACCACCAATAAATCACAATTCATATTTTAAATCACATTATTCAGTCAATTATACCTGAAAAATGTCAATGAATTCATGAACAATTATTTTAAAAGTCAACAATAAATATTCACATTTGTGTGAATATACAATGATGCATGAGCATACAGTGCACTTCTAATTTCTCACAGTATACTCAGTTCATAATTTTGGGGTCTAGTCCCGAGCATGGGATGTTACATAAGGAGTGGGACGAACCTAAAGGATCAATCGAGGTAGATGATAGGGATGTTTGGTAGTTATTTATGGAAGCCATTTTGGAAAGAATGTCATTGAGTTTGGAATTGAGAGACGCTTGGTTGTCAAATAAGGTGGTTTTGGGTAAGGGTAAGTTTATTGATGACTTCCTCGATACAATTAGTGATGGCTTTAGAACGGGTGTTATTGGCCATAGCGATTCAATGAAAGCATCGGATTGTTATGATTGAATTCCTTGGGTTCGAGGTTAGGGATAACCTCCAGAAATAAGAAGGAAAACATAGTTTAGGAAATGATTTTTCTGTTCATTCCTTCGTGCGTTTACAATTTATATAGATCTTTAATAACCAATTATCAAGCGTGTGAGTTCAACGTGTAACAAAAATACAGAATCCTATCAAATCATAACAGACATCACATGGAGTTGCTTCTCATGCATGCAAGTAGCTGTCACTTCTCAACCAACTCTTTACGATTAATATTGGATGTAATCCTCCCATGTTGTTAGGCAATGCATACGTCTTGATAAACAGTCGTGATCCTCAGCTCCCCTAACTTCTTCTTTCTTTTAATGGACCAACTCAATCTGATCTTGGTCCTTACTATCAAAATACTCTTAGGATAAATTAGATGCTTAGTCATAACTAAGTAAACATGAGCAATATGAAATAGTTAAAGAATAAAGAGAGAACATTGAAATCCCCTCAAAGATAATCTACAAGTAATCAAAGTTGTACTATAAAAGACACAAACCTGCTTGTAGTTAAGCATTTTCAATTGATGGATATGACAATGTCCATCTAGAAAAAAGGTGGTTTAATTAACCTATTTACTAAAATTCAAAATTAAAACCATCATACAGTCAACATTTGATATAATAAAATATCGAGATTTTGGAGATATTAAGTATACCGTAATCTTTTAATGAGAAGTACTTTGTAAAAGACCAAACAAAAATTATATTTGAAAGATATGTTTGATTCATGGATTTGGAAGACATAAATAGGTATGAGAATGAAAAAGTCAGTTGATTATATATTATTATTGCATAAACAATACTTTAATATTTGAGTTTTGGGGATTACTCTATACTCTCCAATCATGTGAGCCCTTTTTTTAGTAAAATAATATAATTAATTAGAATATATTAAATACAATTAATTAAAATTAAATATATTCTAAATATAATTAATTATAATAAATTAAATACAATTAATTAAAATTAAATATATTCTAAATATAATTAATT
>JANITW010000009.1:2786789-2797142 GCA_027564335.1 Erythroxylum williamsii
ATATAAAAAGTAAAATATCATTAAATTATTGGTATAATTTAATGATATTTTACTTTTTATATACAATGCTTGATATTTTGAATTAATAATATTTTTATACAATTTATTTGCATAGTAAATTTACAAAAAAATATCGATACATTATATTCAAAATATATTGTTCAATAATATGGACTGAAAATGTAACAAATAATTTATTGCAATAGTAGCCAAAAACATTTGGCTACATTTTATAAAAAGTAGCCAAAAACACTTGGTTATGTTTTATAAACTGTAGCTAAAAATATTTGATTAAATTTTATAGAAATGTAGTTAAAAACATTTAGTTAGATTTTAAAAAATGCAGCTGGAAACTTTTGGCCGCAATTATGAAAATGTAGTTAATAGTATTTTGCTACAAAAGAAATGTATCCAAAATTGTTAACGACAGTTTTTGAAAACGTCACTTATAGTTTTCAACTATAAAGATTTCGCAATGTTTTGAGCGATGAAGCAGAAATGTAGCTAAAAATTATAGGCGATATTTTTTGCATTTTTAGCACATTTATCCAGAATTTTTTTATAGCCAAATATCAACTTTGTTGTGGTGAGAAAAAACGAGTCATTAGACCCAATTATAACTAATACATGCATCTTAGCAGGAAAGTTTAAGATTATGATTTATGAATGTTGATAGTACATAACTCATCTACTTTTTTATATGTAATAATTTTGCTATAGTGATATCCGGACATTATACCACATAGTTATAAATATTGCTTCCGCAATTCTGATTTCTGTACCTAAGTTTGTCTTTTTGTTCGAATTCCTCGTGGGCGACAATAATTTGAACGTGTATCCCTTATTTTGAGTCTATGTCTATGTTCTATTTGTATCCGTTTCAGTCCAACGATTCCAAAGTTTGATTGTTTTCAGTTGGAAATGACACCTTGTCTCACAAATTATTTTCATCGATCAGACAAAAATTGGGCTGCAAGTTACCATTAATTTTGGGATTGTTGATACCTGTTATCAGTTTATACGCCCTGAACGTACTCTAATTAGCATCATGGAAATGAGGTATCGATATATGGACAGTAGTCTATGTAATAATTAAGTCTTGAGTCTACTATATATATGTGTGTGTCATCAGAGGCCAAAATCAATCTACCTTATATACTTCACAATCATGTTTTCCACAAAGTCAGCCTCCGCATTCTATCTGCTATCATTTGCTGTTCTCTTCCAAGCTGTTTTTGGAGCTAAGCCAATTCAACATCAGTGTTCAATCATTAAGTTTATGGGCGATAAGAATTACGAATCTAACGTAAAGCAGGTTACGGAACTGCTAGTAGATCAGACGCCTTCAACGGGTTTTTCCAAACAATCAGTAGGCAATCCTTTTGCCAAAGTTTATGGGTTGTCTCTTTGCAGAGGTGATATCAAAGCTAAGGACTGCAAAGCTTGTCTTGTGGAGGTAAGCAAAGAGATAGAAAGTTTATGCCCTAAAACCAGAATGGCGGTCATTTGGTCTGACAATTGTATGTTCAAGTACTCCTATTTGAACTTCTTCGGCATTGTCGACTACTTAAATTACTATTCAAATTACAATGTCTATAACAAAATCAAGTACGAGCCTGGCTTCACAGATAGTAGAAACAACTTTCTCGACCACCTGGTTGATCAAGTTCATAAGAATCTCAACATGTTTGCTGTTGGACATACTAAGGTCGGGAAATCAAAACTTTATGGTATGGCTCAATGCACTAGGGATCTTTCTAAATCTGACTGCAAACACTGCCTTAAGTCTGCAGTTAACAAATTTAAGAGCTCTAAGAATGACAAGTCAACTGGATGGTTTGGTTATGGAAGTTGCAGCATTAGATGTGAAGCACACCCTTTCTGAAGGTTTGAACGAGGGTTATCTCCAGTTAAAGGGAAGGCTGCTTTAACTGTTCGCTATTTTATGAAAAAACTTGTTTTGTAGTTTGGAACAAAACTGTTCCCAGTTTGCGGACATACATATGATGTAATGGGTGTTTAAAAACAAACAAGATGAAATAATGAGAAAATAGTTTCTTTATGTGCTCTCATGGTACGAAATTTAACTTATTTCCATGCATACAATTTTCACGTCGTTGTAATGAAGCAGACGCTTTAGGTATTCCTTGAGATTAAAGAAGCAAGGGATGGCTACTACTTGTTCCACTGCAATTACGTTTTTTATATTTATTGAAGTTAAAAGCTCTCAAAGAAATGATAGATAAGAATTAGCAAGAAGGGAGCGAAAGAAAAAGAATTAGAATCACTTTGGAACATAAGAAGAAATATAAAAAGAAATGTCCAAGTGTATAACAATATTATCCACCATGGTTTTTGAAAATAGTAATTAGAAATTTTAGAATATAACTCTTACGATAATTTAGTGTTGGAAATAATGTGAATTAATTCGAAAGTATTCTTATAACCACTAAATTCTTATAATATTGTAAGTGAGTCATTCATATTTTTTATTTATGATCTTTTTGCAAATAGAAGATTAACACTTCTGTGAATACTATAATCCATTTTGTAACAGCGAAGATGGAATAGAATAAAGTTTCTTTTTACTCTTCGTTCTCCATTCTCTCATTTCTTAACAAAGTGGTATGAGAGCCATGTTTCTTAAAGTATAAAAGAGTGTTGTGAGGGAAGTATATAGTATGACAAGTAGTGGACTCATTTCCTTCCAATGTTCTCATCTCATAAAGTAGAATTATATTTACGCATGAAAGTTTTATTTAGCTTTAAAAAAGTTTGGAGGCTTAGAGAAAGCTATGTGAATCCTCAAAATGAAACAAGCTTATCTCAAAATGATAAAGAATCTTTGTCCAATATAAGAAAGAAGGATCAGTAAGTTCTCATTCTAATCCATCAATATTTGGATAATTCAATGTTTAAGAAGGTAGCCAGTGCTACTAGTTTAAAGGAAGGCATGAAACATTTTAGAAAAGTCTTTACAAGGTATAGCTTAAGTAAAGAAAGTGAGACTTCAAAAACTAAAAGGTAATTTAAGGTGTTAAAGGTAACAGAAATTGAGTCAATTTTAGATTATTATACAAGAGTGAAGGCAAAAATAAATCAATTAAAGAGATATAGAGACAACATAAAAGATGTCATGTATTGAAATTTTTTTGCGTTTTAACTCCCACATTTGATTATTTAGTGTGTCATTGAATAGTTAAAAAATCTAGAATCAATGAAAATTAAAAAAATTAGAGGGTTCTTTACAAGATCATGAAGAAAAGATCATGAGAAGATAAGAAGAGTCATTAAAGCAAGTTCTCAAACTTAAGTTTACTTTAAGCAATGATCAAGGAAAAAAGAATCAACTTATAGGTTGTGGACAACGAAGATGACGTGATTGTGGCCTATTTGGAAAAGAAAAAGGGAATAAAGACAACAAAATTAATAAAGAGATAAACCAAAAATCATAAAGAATACATGGAAGAATAAGACAAAGAGGACAAGACTATTATTAAAATATAAATGAAAGGAGATACAAATAGTCCAAAGATGAATGTTTTAATTGTCATCAATTGACCATTATTCATAATAATATTGTATTGCCACTAGTAGTATTGAAGAAAAGACTAATCTTATTAATGATAATCAAGAAGTTAAAGAGTCAACTTTGTTGTTATCAAGAAGGTAAGAGGAAAATGATGTTGATAATATGTGGTAATTAGATAACGGTACAAGCGATCACATATGTGAATACAAAGCCAAATTTGTAGAGTTTTATAAGATGATGAGAGGCAATGATTCTTTTCAAGACTTGTCAAAGATAAAAATTGAAAGCAAAGGTATAATTCTCATCTCTTCCAAAGATGGTACTCACAAGTTGATTACTAAATATGCCTAAGTTAAAAAAAAATATTTTAAGTTTAGGCCTACTCTTTGTAAAAGGGTATGAAAATCTTATAAAAAGGATTTGCTCTTATCATGTTACCCATTGTTGATGGATGATCTTGTCCAAAATGCCTTCCTAATTAGTGGTTGGATAAGAGAAATGGAATAGGGATTGGAATTTTCAACATTGGAGGAGTATCTGGTCAGTTAATTCCCAAAAATTTTAATATAGTTGGCAATTTACATCAATATTACACTCAAATAATTTATCTTTAGTTCCTAATTTTCATTGGAAAGTTTTCTATAAAATGAAGGATATCTTTGGTATGGCTTGAAGGTAACAAACTAGACCGTACTAAGGGATAAAGGGATTCTTACTTTTTAAAGCATTCCTACATAAGTTGTTAGTGAATGCTTTTGCATTATTCTTGCTCTAAAATATATGATATCTTATAGAAAAGCACCTAATTAACCTTTGGATCAAATCCATTAGCCTAAATATGGTTCCATTATCAATGTTGTATAGATTATCAAGCACCATTTTCTTGACTAAGGTGTACCATAGGATAATTGTCCTAAAATGAGAGAAGTTATCATTCTCCAATAGGTGTCCCAAAGGGGACCAGTAACATATCTAAAAAATAGTATTAGAACCATCTCATATCATTGATTTAAACCATATATTTACCTGATCTGTAATATTCATATGACATCCCTCATAGTCTAGGAATTGTCATATCTCTCCTCATATATCCAAAATTCACATTGTTTAAAGTAATGTGTTAAATCTAATTGACCCATAAAGATTCTTTGTCTATTGGTATTCTCCTTATCCTCTTAACTAATAGAGTCTCATTAATTAGCTTAATGGGAGTGATCCCTAGTCCACCCTTATTCTCTTGGAGATGCACATCCCTCAACATAAAGAGAGTCAAACAAGAGAGCATTCCTAATCCTCTTCTTTCTAGTCTTTACTAGAGTTAAAGGGAGAGCTATATTTACTAACCAATGAACCTGCTTAGAGCTTAACATACTCTTAACTGGTAGGAGTCTTCTAGTAATAGATATAAAACTTTTACACAAGTTATCAATCCTCTATTTAGCCTTAGTGTTCAATGGTAAAAACATAACATATGTAGAACTTTTATGTGATATTGGGATCCTTAAATAGGTAAAAGGTATTTTCCTTTCTTTCAAGCCTAATATAGTTGCAAACTAACCCAATAAATGAGAAGTTGAGATAGAAATAAAATAACATATTTTCTCTTTATTTATTGTGAATAGGTAGGGGAAAATGGGATCTCTTTAATTAATATCCTTAGCCCCTTTTATTAGGTTGGTAAGCATTCTATTTATAAAAAAATTAAAAGAAGGGGTTGAGAATGCATTGCTCTGACTATCCAAGGAACTTGGGGAAAAAGCCAAATGCGTACAGAGCGTGAAAGAAAAGAACCAATTGATGGTATCCTAGGCCTTTCTGAAATCTACTTTAATGGAATATGATTTAGGGGATTTTTTGCTTTTCCAGCACAAGTAGAATGCTATCCTCTGTATCCCTCTCCCTTTATATAGATAAGCTGAGTGTTAGTGATAAGAGATTTTACCTCTTTGTTCAACCTTGTAACACCCCACTCCCACGCGAGCCGAACCCGACATCGACAGTGATGTCTGAGTCCGTACCCCGCGAGGGTGGCATGCTAAAATAATCATCAGTAACCCCAATTTGGGTCCTCTTTCAATCATATACAAATTTAGTAAACACAAATTTCAATAGCCACTCGGGCCCATTTCTCAAATACAAATATAAACTTTATTATAAAAATAAAGACATGCAATGCAGACGCGAACTGATCCTGACTTCTATCCTTCACTTGAATTCTGCAAATATACTCCGTTGGTTTAACGGGGTATTCTTCTAATCCTGAAAAATAATTACAAATTTTGAGTGAGTTTTACGAACTCAGTGAGTGACCATCATCGATGGCTCACCCATCACATATCACATAAGATATTAACATTTCATAAGTCACATTTCATTTCACCTATCTATTTTCCAATATCACACATGTTCGTTTTATTTCACGATCAGTCACTGAACCAATCTCACTTTATTTCCTATATCACATTATTTCCCATATTCATATCATGTCATTCACATATACTAGATCAACCATTCCACTTATTTTATTATTTTATTTTATTTTATTTCATATCATTTTACTTACCATTTCCTATACCATAAAGGGCTCATTGATAACTGTCCCATGTAGGGCTCATTGATAATTTTCCTATATAGGGCTCATTGATAACTGTCTCATATAGGGCTCATTGATAACTGTCCCATGTAGGGCTCGTTAATAACTGTCCCATATAAGGCTCATTGATAACTGTCCCATGTAGGGCTCGTTGATAACTGCCCCATATAAGGCTCATTGATAACTGTCCCATGAGGGCTCATTGATAACTGTCTCATATAGGGCTCATTGATAACTGTCCCATGTAGGGCTCGTTAATAACTATCCCATATAGGGCTCATTGAACATTGAGCTTATAGCTATGATCGGTGGCTATTCGGATCACAACTACTATGTTGTTTCATGCATTCATGCAATGGAATGCATCACTCACAATTGCCCATCTCATTCAATCATTTTCTCATAACTTCGGATCTTAGTCCGACAATCCACATTAAAGTGGAGCATTTTACAATAAAAAAATATACTTTTACCAATTACATATATTTACCCATCATTCATCCAATTGACAATCAATAGCATTTCAATATTCAAATCAATATCACTATCATCGGACCGTGGTCCGGCATTCCACATTAAAGTGGAGCATTTCACAATCTCATTCATAACTAAGTATACTTTTACCAACCACATAGTTACACATCATCCATCCAATTGACATTCAATATCACTTCAATATGCAACCTCATTCGTGTCCAAATACAAAATTTACAATCATATAGGTCATCGGACCGTAGTCCGGCATTTAGAAACATATAATGCATATAGGTCATCCAAGTCACATTCAAGTAGCACTTCAGCATTTCAATTCCCACAATACACAATCATCACTCTTTATATGCATATCTAGAAATCAATCAATACAATGTTTTAGGAAAACAGAACAGTTAAAGGAAGGAGACCATCTCGGTCTACTCACCGTACACTCCAGATTAGCAATTTCGTCTAAGTTCTAGATGAGCCATTATGCAGATGTTTAATCTGCACAATCACAATTGGTGCGAAACCCTATTCATTCTAAATTTTCAAATTTCAAATTCATAGAAAAATCAATAATCACAAAACCATTCTTCAATCATTTCAACTCAACTCTAGTAACATTTTCAACTTATAAACACTTTCTTCTTCATCCAAGACAAAAAAATCCCTAATTCAAGGAGATATGAAATTAAACCATTTATACTATGCAATTATCACAATTGATCGTAGAAAACTCAATCTCATACCATCCTCAATCTATTTACACCAAATTTCATGCACAAAATTAACAATTTGAATTGTCCTTACCTTCGTCTTTTCCCAAATTCGAAATTTCTTGGCTTTAGAGGAAGCTCTCATCTTCCTCTACCTTTTTCCTTTATGGATCACCATAGAAATCACTCTAGAAGGGCTTAGAAAATCGAGGCCTAGCTTTGTTTTTCCTCATCTCCTTTCTTTCCACCCACCGAAAGCTCTCACTCTACTCTCTGTTATTTCTCTTCTGGTATGTTCTAAGTGTCATTCATAGGCTCTCTATTCCTGCTATTTAAACAAAGCCCCACTTCACTACTTTACCAAAATGCCATTAATGAGTGCCAATTGTCCCATTTACCTTTACATGCGAGCCTTATGATTCAAGACCTTAAGAGGTCTGCCAATTTTACCCTTCATACATTTTTACCACCGAATGGTCACCTAACTTCACTCTAGAAATTTGAACGGTTTAGGGCTAAATTGGGTTCGGACCTCTTTATAACATTAGTAGCCCCATATCGCTAGTTCAATTTGAAACAATAACCAGGTCATTAGGAGCTCTCCAAGCTCAAGATATCTCCTAATTACTATCCCATGTTAAGAAAAATATCCAATTCAAACTCTTTCAATCTGTCCTCTCACTTTGATCCAATCGGTCTTTCTCAAATAGATCTCAAAAATCATACGTTTGGTACGGAGAGATAGCGGGATTTCATTGGAATCCAGCGCTTCAACAATCAGATCGATCGGATGCTAAATGAAAAAGTTATGGCAATATGATGGATAAAGGTGCGGTATGCCTACGTGAAGCGCTCAATCGATCGACCTTATTAACAGAGCGGCATGCCTATACGAGGTGCTCGGTCGATCGACCGCATTAGCAGAACAGTGCGTCTACGCGAGGCGCTTGGTCGATCGACCCAATTGGCAGAGCGGCGCGCCTATACGAGGCGCTCAGTCGATTGACCTCATTAGCAGAACAGTGCGCCTACGCGAGGCGCTCAGTCAATCAACCCTACTAGCAAAGCGGTGCGCCTACACAAGGCGCTTGGTCGTTCAGGCGTGTGCAATCGCTCGGTCGTTCAGGCGTGTACAATCGCTCAGTCGATCCGGTGTGCGAAGTCGCTCGGTCATCAGGGGTCGGAATCGCTCGATCAACAAGGGCTAGTCGACCATTAGAGGTCGGTCGACCTTTAGAGGGAGGTTAACTATCAGAGGTCGATCGGACCTCAAAGGTCGGTCGGCCCGAGCTCGCTCGATCGATTGGCCATCAGAGATCGATCGATCGGCTAGCATCTGATCCGGTCTCCAAACTTCTAAACTTACTGATAGTCGATCGGTCGGCTGGCACCTGATCCGACCTCCAAACTTCTAAACTTACTAATTATTGATCGGTCGGCTGGCACCTGATCCGACCTCCAAACTTCTAAAACTTATAACTTTATGCTCCGAACTCGAAATGTTACACTCT
Source organism: Erythroxylum williamsii (assembly GCA_027564335.1). Taxonomy (NCBI): domain Eukaryota; kingdom Viridiplantae; phylum Streptophyta; class Magnoliopsida; order Malpighiales; family Erythroxylaceae; genus Erythroxylum; species Erythroxylum williamsii. The sequence continues at coordinate 2,795,619 of JANITW010000009.1, forward strand.
TGGTAGAGATAGAAAGATCACAGAACGTTCTACAACTTTCAGTAAGGACTTAACACCCAATTTAGTCTCTAAAAAGGGTCAAAAGACCCTGTAAAAGTGGTTGTTCGCCAACCTTATTCAAAAATACGTCAGAACAAGCAAGCACTACAACTTGTCACTCCATTTCCCAAAATTTCCATGTTTTATATCAATGAACGAATAAAACACACTTTATAACTCTTATGACGACCACTTTCACACATACAACCTAAATCAATAGAGAAAATTTCATCTTTATTTCCGTTCATGTTGCTCACATATCTCACTTTCAAAGTAAGCTCCAACCCCCTTTCAAGCCACAATTTGCCAGCACTTCCTCCCTAAGAATTTTAGCCAAATTTTCTCACGTTGTAATTCAGTCAAACCTCCTCTCAATAGGATAACCAAATAACAAGTTACGATCAAAAACTTAACTCACATCTTACTTCATTCATTCTCTTTTTAACGCACATAACATTCCATTCACTCCTTATATGTAGCCACAACCAAGTCACAACCTAACCTTGAACACGAGTCCACACATTTGTAGTAACTACCCTCAACCATTTCCCGTTAGTGAACACTCATTTAAAAGCTATGCAAACTTATTCCAATTTAAACCACATCAGTACACAATTGCCTCAACGCACTAGTATTCATTTAGAACATGAAATAAATTTTCAAATGTTCACATAACAGTGCATATCATATGGTCACTCATTATAGCTTTTCCAATTATTCATAATTTACAATCAAGCATATCACAATGATATCACAATTGCACATTGATCAAAATACCATATGATCACATAGGCAACACTGTTATTTCATTTCCATATAAACTTAAGGCATTTTGCCTTTCACTCAATCAAAATGGATCAAATCAAATGCATATATATATATAACACTTTTCCAATACATCACGGTGTTGTGACCGAGCGCCAACACTATCCCAATATGGGCGCATTAATCGTTGAACCTGAGGCTCTAAGTCATTGTGGGCTCGAGACCCAATTATGTTGAGCTTTTAGCTCTGGCTGCTCCGGTCACAACTGTCATTATATGATCATGCACTCATGAATGAAGTGCATGTGTAACAATTTAAACAGTATATACATCACAATCAAGTAGTTCACAGATTCCTATATGTGTGTATACCACAATGTGTGTAAACTCGCCAACGCATTTCGGGTTCTAACCCTTAATATGGGGACAGGATGTTACACTGTTCATTACAGAAGCTAAAAGATATACTCCATTTAAATTTCAAATTTCTACTGCTCCTGTATGGTTTGCATATTTTGATATAAATTCCTCTCACTTTACAACATGTACTATCGTAAGTTCCAAGTAGTCTATGTCCTTTATAAGATCATCACCAAGATACTGGCTAATAGAATGAAGGGAGTCTTGCAGTTCCTCATTAGTGACAATCAAGGGGCTTTCATGGCAGGTAGGGATATTGGCGATAATATCCTCTTGGTTCAAGAACTCCTAAAAGGGTAT
>JANITW010000009.1:3144901-3155733 GCA_027564335.1 Erythroxylum williamsii
AATAGAAAACTAATTATCATATACTCCAATTTCATAACTCAATTTCCTAACTTTCATTTCCAATTCAAATTCAATTTCCAAGTCTATTTTAACCTAATTCTCACACATGACCTAATCATATCCAAATCCAAATCAAATCGAAAATATGTCATACATGTATGTACGTACGTATGCCAATAATACTATTAATAAATCATGTATGAGCATGCCAAATACGAATGCAATGAACTGTACACATCCCTTTGGTAATGGGATGTTACACCACCCGTATGCAAAATGGGTGGACGGTTTGTATTGATTACTGAAAATTAAATTTTGTTACTCGTAAAGATCATTTTCCACTTCCTTTTATTGACCAGATGCTTGAAAAATATGCAAGAAAACTCATTATTGTTGTTTAGATGGTTACTCAGTTATCACTAAATTTCTGTTGCACTAGAGGACCAAGACAAGACGACTTTCAGATGCCCTTTTGGTAGCTTTGCTTATCGAAGAATGCCTTTTGGACTACGTAATGCACCTTCCACGTTCCAAAGATGTATGGTAAGTATTTCTCTGATTATGTGGGTGACTGTATTGAAGTTTTTATAGACGAACTTACAGTTTATGGTGAGTCTTTTGATACTTACTTAATTAACCTTGAAAAATTTTTGAAACGTTACATTGAAAATAGCTTGATCCTGAATTATGAAAAATGTCATTTTATGGTTGATCAAGGGATAATCTTTGGCTATGTAGTGTCTTCTAAAGGAATTGAGGTTGGTAAGGCCAAGATAGAAATCATTAAATCTCTTCCTTACCACGTAAGTACATGGAAAATTCATTCTTTTCTTGGACATGCAGGTTTCTATCGACGCTTTATCTAAGACTTTTCGAAGACCACTCAACCTTCATGTAAGTTACTTCAAAAAGATGTGGAATTCAAGTTTGACGAAGCATGTAGAAAGCATTCGATGAATTAAAAGAGAAGCTAATTTTTGCTCTAATAATCCGCCCCCAGATTGGACTCTCATATTTGAGATAATGTGCGATGCAAGCGACTATGTGTTTGGTATTGTTCTGGGGCAAAGGATGAACAGAGTGCCGCATGTGATTTATTATGCTTCAATGATGCTAAACGACGCCCATAAAAACTATTCAACAATATAAAAAGAATTATTGGTAGTTGTTTTTGGGCTAGAGAAGTTCCGTTCATATCTATTGAGCATACATGTCATAGTCTATTCAGATCATGCTGCGTTGAAGTATTTGTTGTTCAAAAGGGAAGCAAAGCCACGTCTTATTCTTTGGATTGTACTATTGCAATAATTTGATGTGGAGATATGGGACAAAAAGGGAACTGAAAATGTGGTTGCAGATCACCTTTGTCGTATCCATCTAGACACAACTTCAGAAAACTTGAAAGATGAATTTCCAGATGAACATTTATTTGCCACACAACAGGTAACACCTTGGTATGCTGACATAGTTAATTTTCTGATTACCAAGCCTTGACCTAGTACTTTATCATCAGCTAAAAAAAAGATAAAATCAAAAGAGAGGCTAAATATTATGCATGAGATGAGCCACATCTGTGGAAATATTGTTTTGAACAAATTATTAGGCGATGTTTACCTGATGATGAGATCCCTTCTATATTGAAATTTTGCCATTCTTTTACATATGGTGGACACTTTGGTCTTAGAAGGATAGCTCGTAAGGTGCTTGAATGTGATTTGTTTTGACTTAAACTATTTTATGATGCTTATATATTTTGCAAGTTTTGTGATCGATGTCAAAGAATAGATGGTTTAGGACTAAAAGACCGAATGTCACTTGCGAATATCCTGGTATGTGAAATTTTTGATGTATGAGGAATTGATTTTATGGGCCCTTTTCCTTCATCTTTCGGTAAGACATATATTCTCGTTGTTGTGGATTATGTTTCAAAATAGGTTGAAGCTAAGGAAACTCATACTGATAATGCTAAAGTTGTTGTTGATTTTATTAAATCTCATACTTTTGTCAGGTTTAGAGTGCCTAAAGCAATAATCAGTGACCGCAAGAATCATTTTTGTGATTGAATTGTTGAGGTTTTACTAAAGAAATACGATGTTTCACATCGAACTTCAACATCATACCATCCCCAGATAAGTGGACAAGCCAAAGTTTCTAATAGGGAAATCAAATCAAATTTGGAGAAAGTGGTTAATCCTAACACGAAGGATTGGAGTTTGCGTTTAGACGACGCGCTATGGGCATACAGGACAGCATGTAAAACTCCTATTGTTATGTCACTATACAAGTTAGTATTCGGAAAACCTTGTCATTTACTTGTAGAATTAGAACATAAAGCTTACTGGGCTATCAAACAATGCAATTTGGATTTAACTGAGGTTGGAATTAATCAAAAATTACAATTGAAAGAGATGGAATAGATACGTAATAAAGCTTATGAGAGTGCAAAAATCTATATAGAAAAGACTAAGGCCTTGCATGACAAAATCTTAATTAGAAAAGAATTTTCCATTGGTTAAAAGATCCTTCTTTATCATTCTAAACTAAAGCTCTTTCCTAGTAAATTACGATCTCGTTGGATAGGTCCATTTGTTGTTATTAATGTTTTCGTAGATGGGGCAGTTGAAATTCAGAGTTTAGACACTTTAAAAATGTTTAAAGTTAATGGACACCAATTGAAATTGTATTATGAGAATTTATAGGTTAAAAATGCAGAAGAAATTGAACTGGCTAAGCCAGTTTACTCTGAATTGGGCAGATTGGAACACAACCAGCTTGCTTTCTTCGAACATCAGAAATTCAACCGCCTTTTCCACCAACACCTTGATGCATTAACAGAGAAGTTTCTCTAACCTTTATTTTCTTGTGTTTTTCTTTTTACGAGTACATTGGGGACACTGTAGATTTCTTGTCTTTTCATTTGCATTTGATGTGTGTTAAACCATGAAATTCTATCTTAATAGTTGGAATGAGACTGAATTGCATGCTTGAAGTCAAATTAGGCCAATTGAATAGAAGGTGAATCATGCTGATTGATTAAAGTAGTTGGTTACATAAGTTTACCTAGAAATTGATGCTTAAGTGATTAGGTAATATATAAGCATAATGGATTTTCAATTGAGCCTATGTGAAGGATTGTGCCTATATGACTCCATTCAAAAGTCATTTCATTTCTTTGTGCGTGTGATACTCCCTTAGGTGATTACCTTCAGAACTTGTTCTGAACCGGTTTGAATCTATTAGATGCATGCTAGATAGAAATGATTAAGGCTCTTTTTCTTTTAACCCTTTACTTAAATGACCCACCTATCATATTTACCCTTGCAAACCCCCTCTAAGCCTTTACCGCTTTAGTTTCTTAAAGAAAACACCTCATTCTGAAACATCAAACCCCATTAGCCTTACTTATTTACAAGTTTAATAAACTACTAAGTTAGCTAGTTTTGGGACTTTTGGCTATATTTTTTCTGAGACTAGTTTGCTGATACTTTTATTTATAGAGCACATTGTATTTAATTGCTGTTATTAATTATTGGTCCTTAGTATTTAAAAAAAAATAAAAAAGAAAAAAGAAAAAGAAAAGGATCAAGTATAGTAGCAATAATAATTTTTGAGTAATTAGTTTTTACATGCAATTCTCAAAAATACATTTTTTGTCCTTTTTTATATTTAGTGCTTTATGACTACTTGTGAAGAACCCTACAAAACCCTTTTGACTCACCTTAACTTTAGCCCCATTATAACCACAAATAAAGCCCTTTTGATCTATTTTAGCATGTAATCAATGTAGAAGAAAATTGGTGTATTTGTAAGCCTATGGTAGTGTGATTTCCTATAGGGAGTTTTGAGCGAAACACAACCTATAAACACTTGAGTGAAATGAGTGAATTCCATGAGGAAAATTCGTTGTGAGTTTATGCTTATCTTTGAATGACAATTTTATAAGTTGAGTTTGTTTATGTGCACCAATGAAAACTAATCATGATGTGTGTGGTAGCTTGACATTCGATTGACCAAAGTTTGAATGATTTCATGCGCTTAGTTTCTTTGAAAATGAACTGATAGAATTTGATGGCCATATTTAATTTGCTCGAGGGCAAGCAAAAGGTTAAGTGTGGGGGAGTTTATTAGTGTCTTTATTTTCTATATTTTTGTGTGTTAATTTTCTTTATTCTTGAGGTTTGAATTTATACTTAATGGGAGTTAATCTTGTTTTATGTGAAGGTATATTTTGGAATTAAATCAAAAGAACCACGACAATTTTGGGATAGAAAGAGCTGAACTAGATGTTGACATTAATTAGACATGGCCTTGTGCAACAACCAAAAACATGAAATGCAACATATGGAGCCCAAGATCAAAACGACAGCAGAAGTGTGAACCAGGAGCGAGGGTTTTGTGCGTGAATAGTTAAATAGACCAGCACTTAAATTGTCTAATGAAATAAATAGTTGTAAGGTGTAAGGAGTAGGGCAAAAACGTAGCACACGAGAGGCATGGTATTGTGAGGTTTTGGAGTTAGGGTGGACCAAAACTACTTCTTAAATTGTCGCATCAAGTGGCGGAAGTGGGAGGCAGAAAAATTAAAGTAAAATAGACAAAACATTAATGTTAGAGAGGAAGCAGTGTGAGGTGGGTGAGAAACAATAAGAGGGCTTGCGTGGAATAAAAGGGTAGCTCTGAATTGGTAAAGAAAATCACACAAAGTACACGCAAGAAAAGAGAGGGCTGTAGCAAATCGTAAAAAGGAAGGACGCAACAGTAGAGAGGCTAAGAAAGAAAACTGCGGCAAATGGAAAAGAAGAGAGCTAGGTGCTCAACTAGTTTGTGTTTTTATTAAATAAATTGCTAGATTAAAAAGGTTGACGTTCAATTTTTTTAATCAAAAGTAGCAACTATGTTTTTTTTTTACTACGTTAGGGACATGATTCTAGGAAAAATAATTGTCTAGGCTAAATGTACGTCGTATGTATGTTGTCTTGTTCATTGATTTTCTTGATTTGTAAAGTTATTAATTAATTAAATCTGAGATAGTATCCAAGTTGTTAATTAATAAGGGTTAATTCAGATACATATTTTGGTTAACTAAATATAAGAGAAAATAGGTAAAGAAATTTACCATGACGAATGTTGGACTAATAAATTGGTTATTTTTAGTGTCAATGATCAATGCAAGATCAATAACGAAGGAGACTGGAAACCAAGATTTGTTTATATTGATTGTTAAATTCTTGTTGTTTTGTTATTAGTTATTTTTCAATTTCAATTTTCAATTAAATTCTGTTTTATTCATAATTACAAAACCCCCTTTTATTGTGTAACTACTAACGTCTGAATTTCTCGTGGGAACGATCCCTAATTTCCACTTCTAAATTAATTTTTGTTGCAGGAGGTTGGTTTCTTTTTATATTTGGTTGCAGGCGATAGCATTCACCAGTTTATTTGGATTTATAAGATGCTTAATATGATTATGAGTTTCTAGATCCCTATTATGGATTATTCTAAAATTATTTTGTGAACCTTATTTCTTGTTGAATTCAATATATTGATGTGTGTTTATGAAAATTTTTGTGCATTTACTTAATCATAAATCGAGAGAGGGAGTCAAGTAATTAGTGTTAAGGTGTGCAACGAGAGTTGGCAACTTAAAAGGCCGAAAATTATCAAATTAACAACCAATTGAAACACGATAAGTATTCTTTTTTTGACTTTGTATTAATTGTTGTTTATTTATCTTTATTTGTATTGTTTTTTTCCACATTGAGGGCCCAAAGGTGGGGCTATGTATATGTAATTAAATGTCATGTGTGTGTGAATTTTGCATTTGTATATATCATGTGTGTGTGAATTATACAATTGTATAGTTTTTATTAGATTGGCATAGGGATGTATTTATTGTGTTAAAGTGTCAATGGAAAGAATTTAACAGAATTAGTTTAACTTTGAACATGGTCATTTAATTTGTAAAGGCATAGTAACTTGTGAATTTTGTATTTTAAGTTTCTTATGGATGAATATGTATGTTAATTATGATATGACACATATTCTTTCATTATAGGAAATTTGTTCGCATACGTTTATAATTATAGTCAATTGAAATGGTTAACATTATGAGGGTCCTTTCATGAGAGTGATTGACTATGAATGAATGAGGTAAACTAAAAAATTAAATGAAAAAGCTATTTTGTTGGTCCTTTTTAAGAAAATTAGGTCAAGAATAGAGTTAGTAGCCAGTTGAGAGTTGTGATATAGTTGAGTAACTAGGGCATCAAAAGTCTATAATGACCTTCCAACCAAGGTAAATAAAAAATGAAACCTAGCTGAGTAATTAGGGGACATTCATAACAAGTTGTTTGCCTTCGTGTCAAAAGATTAGGTTATAGTTTTAAAGTTCTAAAAACATGGTGTTATAATAAATTAAACCTATCGATCTTTTAACAATAGTAATAGTTTTTATAATTTTCAACAAAAATAGTAATAATTTTTAAGAAAGATTACTTAGTGATAGTTTGCCTTTTTGGTTAGTTATTAATAATAAATGCATCCTTACAAGTGTTGCAGGTGTGTGATAAGGGTGCTAATATTTTGATTGATATATATATTCAAATACAAGTACTTAAACATGAAAGGACTAAGTTAGTATATTGACACATATTGAGTGATTAATGTTTGAGGTTAAGTTAATTTCCTAATATTTGATGCCATTGTATCATTATTGTATTGTTGAATGATTGTGTGTTCATGTATTCATATGTTTTTGTTTGTTTTTGTTTTTAGTTTTGCTTAAAGACAAGCAAAGGTTTATGTGTAGGGATGTTAATATGTGTAGATTGTATTATGTTTTGCTATTTGTTTATGTATGTTTTTAAGAATTTCTTAGATGATTATCATGTGTATAGGATTAGAATTGTGTTATTATTAATGTTTGTCCGTATTGCAAGTGTTTGTTTGGTTTAGAGCAAGACTTTGATCTTAATTTTATGTTTCAAAAGGTGTTTGATATGAGTGTTGAAAATTAGGAAATTAAATGGGGTTTTATAGCTCTTTATCATGATTATGATAGGGAGCATAGTTAGCGTGACGTATGATCATGGCTCCAAGTCATGATCATGCGAAAAGGGGTTTTAGGAGTGATTTTTTTTTTTGTGTTTTGAGGGTCCATTGCTATTTTTGGAATCAAACAAAGTGAGAGAACCTTAGAGACAACCCCAGAACCCTAATGCGCTATAAAAAAATATGAAAAATGCCAAAAAGGAGCAATAACCACTGCATCAAAGAAGATTAAGAAGAAACATCAAGAACAGCTTAAGAGAAATTCCAGATTTTCAAATCAAAACTCCAACTAGTTTTCTTATCAAAACTCTAACTAGTAATATTTTTTTCCTTTTATTTCCTTTGATTTTCTTTGGATGTTTATTTGGATTTCTAGGATATTTAACATGATTTTATGGTTCTAGATCCCTATTATTTTGTGAACCTTATTTCTTGTTGAATTGAATACATTATCGAATGTATGTGGTAAGTTTTGTGCATATACTTGATAATTAATAAATCAAGGGAGTGAGTTAAGTAATTAGTGTGAAGATGTGTAATCAAAGTTGCCAATTTAATAGACCTACAAATATTAGATTAACGATCAATTGAAAAGTGATCATAATTGTGAAATTAATTATCTATATGATTACTTTATATCTAATTAAATAAGTTAGGTGTAACTTTGTGAAATTAATTATCTATATGATTACTTCATATCCATATATATAGAAAATAGAATAGAAAACATCATAATCATAAATTTTAAATCTCCCTTATTGTTCTCTATCATGTAATCTAACAACGTAGACATCTGATCTTATGTTTTGATGGATATGTTGATAAAATTTTCATATCTTCTACTCTTTAAGCTCCAAATCGCCTCAAGAATCACCTCTAAACATCTTAAAACAATGCCAACTGATTCCTTGTTTTCTCATTTGCCTCAAAAACTTCACTTTTATATGAAAATCTAGGTTTAAGTGCACAAGATAATGTATAAATGGAAATCACCAAATATCGTGAAAATGCACAATTGTGCATTCCGCTTAGATTACTGAACCGTTTTTATTGTTGATTTCAATACATCTTTGAATATTTGGGATAATTGTCTTGCATATACTTGATAATAAATCGAGAGAGTGAGTTAAGTAATTAGTGTTAAGGTGCGCAATGAGATTTGGAAAATTAATAGACCTGTTAGTATTAGATTAATGAAAAATTGAAGAGAGTTCTTAAATGTGAAATTAATTATCTATAGGATTTCTTCAGATCTAATTTAATAAGTTAGCAGTAGTTTTGTGAATTGAGAGGCTACAAAACTATTAATATCAAATTCAATTACAGATACCTGATTAGATCCTGATAGAGAGTAATCAAATCTTTAGGAAATCTTGGATCAAACATAAATTGGATCAACAAAATTAAAGGAAACGAAATAAAGATAGCATAGTTCCTAAGTCTTCAACTTTGATCAACCTCAATTTCATTAATAGCTCATATATGAATTCTTATTTGTTTCACTTAACTAGTTTTTTTTCTTTCAGTTATTTATTTAATTAAAATCAATTTTTAATACCTTAGACAAAGTACTTTTCAAATTGTTTAAATGTTTATAGTCCTCTTAGGAATAATACCTATACTTGTATGTATTAAGTGTTTTTTATTATATAATACTTGCTCAACAAGTTTTTAGCGTTGTTGCTAGGAATTTTAGCATTATAAAATTTGAATCCCTTTGATTTAAGGAATTGTTATCTTTCTTGTGTGAATGAGGTACAGTGGAAAGTTTGAGCACGAAGTAGAACCATCGATCTAGACATCATAAGGAAAGAATGAGAAATCTGAAGAGTTAAATGTCAACAAGAGATAGAAAGAATGACGGTGGAGGAAATCGTCACAGAGAGCAAAGGACACTTATTTACTTTATGAGGTCAGAGATAACATTGCAGACTAAGATCGCCAAACTAACAAGGCAATTGAAAAGCCTGAAAGACTCCTCTTTCTCTCCACTCAAATTAGTTCAAAATAGATGCAAGCTATGTAGATAAGAGAGCCATAACATAGCTGATTACTTCCTAGTGGAAAATTATAATGCGCAACAATTAAACTTTCTGGGAGCAAAATATGGTCATGGAGGTAATGATGCTTATTCAAATATTAAAAAAAAAAGGGTGGCAAAACTACCCAAATTTCTTTAGATTTAATAATGTAAGGACTCAATTGAAGAATCAAGGGATTTCAACAAGACAAGTCCAACACAAATGATTCAAAATTGTATAAGCTTATGGATAAACTCACAAGGGTAGAAGAGACCCAAAAGAGAATAGAAGGGAAATTCAAGCCTTATGCCTTTTTTGTTCACAATCTAGAGGTTCAATTAGGCCATCTTGCCAATTTGTTATCTAAAAGAAATGTGAGGAGCCTTCCAACCAATATAGAAGTAAATGCAAGCAAGAAATTTAAGGCTATCACACTTAAGAGTGGAAAAGAGCTTGAAGAACTAGTAGAAAAACAAATTAAACCACTCCTTGTTTAAAACCAAGAGAAGAAGAAGAACGATGAAGATAAGAATAAAGATCCTCCCTACATCCCTCCTTTGCCTTACCCACCAAGAACATCATTCCTATAAAGACATCATAAGAACAAATTAGATATACAATTTGCAATATTTGTAAAAAAAGTTGAAGAAATTGTAGATTACAAATTGTAGATTTCCTTACCTTTTATGAAAGCTTTGAAAAACATACCCATATACATAAAGTTTCTCAAAGACATCTTATCAAGCAAGCAGACTTAGAATAATAATCAAATGGTTGCATGATGGAAAGTTGCAGCTCTATAACTATCAACCACATGCCCTCATAGTTGATAAATCCAGGATGTTTTACTGTGTACTTAGTAATTTAGAATTTTCTAAATGCTTATGTGACTTAAGTTTCATTATTAATCTTATATCTTTATCAATTTTTAGAAAATCAAGGTTAGGCAATGTGAAGCCAACCTCCAGGCTTATTCAGTTACTGAATTAATTGATAAAGAATCTATTTTCTATAGTAGAGGATGTGCCTTTAAAAGTGGAAAAGTTTATTATTTTGGTGGATTTCATAATGCTAGACTTTGAAGAGGAATGAAATTGACCATTAATTCTTGGTAAAACCTTTTTAAAAACTATAAGAGCTTTGGTATATGTCCATGAAGGCAACCTCATCCTTCAGATTGTTGATGAACAAGTGAAATTCAATATGAATAAGGTATTAAAGAATTTGTAGGAGGGCAGCTCATTCTTGAGAATTGATGTAGTTGATTCTTTGAAGCATAAGGAAGAGAAACAAATGACAAAAGACATAAAGCTTGAAGAATATAAGGAAGTCTCTGTTCAAGAAGTAGATGAAGAAGAGGGGATGAGAGTGATTGCTGAAGAAGATGAGTAGTTAACCTTCTTAGGGGATAAACTATTGGATTCAACTGAAGATTAAGGTAGTTTCATCATTCCCTATTTTATTGACAGTTTGTTACAAAAAAGGACATTACTGAATTTACTAGGTTTTCTTAATTTGATTAATTATGCCCATCTAATTATCTTGTAATAAGTAGCATATTTATAGAGTATGAATCTGAAATTGGCCAACACGGGTGGAAACAAGTCACTCATTGTAGACCCAAGTTGAGCGTAACACATGAAGAGCAAATCAAGCTAATGACATTAGCCAAGCGCCACTTGGAAGGTAACCCAAGAATTAGGATATTTTATTTTATTTTATTTTTTAGTTTCTTTATTAGCATGTTGTTATTTTTGTATT
>JANITW010000009.1:3160046-3170190 GCA_027564335.1 Erythroxylum williamsii
ATTAGGGATTGTTTTTGAATTATTTTGTTAACCTTTTTCATTGTTGATTTCAATACATCTTTGAATGTTTATAATGGTTGTCGTGCATATACTTGAAAATAAATCAAGTGAGTGAGTCAAATAATTAGTGTTAAGATGTGTAACGAGAGTTGACAACTTAATAGAACTATAATTATTAGATTGTTCAAGGTGTGCAATGAGAATTGACAGCTTAATAGAACTGCAATTATTAGATTAATGAACAATTGAAGAAAAATCTTAATTGTGAAATTAATTACCTATAGGATTGCTTTAGATCTAATTGACTAACTTAGGAATAGTTTTGTGAATTGAAATATTACAAATCTGTAAATATCAAATTCAATTTGGATTACTTGATTAGATCTTGAGAGAGTAACTAAAACTTTAAGAAATCTGGGATCAAGAAAATTAAGGTAGTCAAAATAGGGATATAATAGTTCTTAAGCCTTCAAATTTGATCAACCTCAATTTCATCGGCAACTCACTTATCACTTCTTATTTGTTTCGTGTTATTAGCTTTTTTACTTTTAGTTTTTGATTTTAATTCAAATCAATTCTTAGTAGCTTAGACAAAGTGTTTTTTTCAAATTGTTAAGTGTCTATAGTTCTTACAGGAACGATACTTTTGAATTCTATAGGATCCAATCCGTACACTACTGGTTATTGAGAGTTTTATTATCATATAAAACTTGTTCAAACAAGTAGAACAGCAGAGCTCTAAAGCATGACAAAATCATCAAGTTTTATTATTCTTACATGAAAAGGAAGATTCGCAATAGATTTTATTAACACAAGATAATTGTTTTCGGAGTAAAGGATTGAAGAAATTAGGGATTTTCACAATCACAGGCAACATATGAGGGCAAGGAGTAAAGTTATGGGCTCTGTTGCCAGCCGAGTGCCCCAAATAGTAAAAGGGTCTATAAACAAATATTTAAAAAAAAGTTATGATTGAATATTTAATGAAATTATGGTTAAATTAGTGTTTAAACTATAGTTTTGAAAACATTAAAATTTATTCTAAATATTAAAAAATGTTTAATTTTAAATTAAATTGTAACAAAAATATTCAAATTTAAATTGATCTTTTCATCTTTATTATTTGTTTAATACAATTATAATCGATAATGCGTTCGTTATGCAACAAAGAGACTATCATGTTAAACATTTCTTTTGGCAAGAACATTAATGTGAAAAGTTGCCATGTAATTGTCCCCTTCCTTCAACCACTCCACTAATGTTTTTTGCCTAAGGGGTATTGTCTAGTAAAAGCATACGTCTATCTAATAATGCGATGGTTATCTCTTTCCCTCATATGCTCATCTTTGAGGGTTTAAATATAGAAGATTTTGGTAGTTATCCAATTAAGCTCTCGAGGCACTTGGATTTTACAGTAAAAAAGGATTTGCGACAACCATGTCAAACTTCCGTCGGAACAGGATTCTGCCAGTCTGATGATTGCTTGAACAAGTTTCCTATAAAGTTTTCAGTCAGTGAGCGATGAAGCCAGAGGCAGTTCTCTGAATTACAAGCTTTGATTCTGCCTCTCTATTCCACCATTACATTCACTAGTAAGCGACTGCTGAAGTCCCCAGCTAAGATCCAAGCTTGTAAACATTGTTGATAGACGAGATGTAATTCCAAACTTTTACCAAAGTAAATTTTTAAAAGGTGATAAGTCATAGAGAAAGTTACTCTTATGTGAATTAATAGATCCATGGCCATCAAACCAGAGGTAAAGGTAGAAAATGTACCATGTGTCTTACCATTCAGCTCTCACACCACTGCAGCTTTAACCTTTGTTTCCAGGTAACCAATAATTATTGTGACCTTATCGTGTCAGCGACGCACATGCCCGGGCGTACGTGAAGTGCAAACTTGTTGCAATTTAAAAAGAAAAGGAAAGAGACGAGATTCTCAATCAACAAATAAGAGCACCTGGTATGGTCAAAATGTTTTCTTAGACATATTTCATTTTGTCCCCTTTCCAGGATTTTACTTCACTGTCCTGTATTTTTCAACTAAACCCTTGCAGATTCCCATGTAAAGCTTGTGTCCCCACAACTAGAGCATTGAAATTTCACAGGTAAGAGACGTCCCCATGAAGACAAAAGTGCCTCGGATTCTCCAAATTTTCTTTCCTTTCAATATTTACTCCTCCCAATAGCTTTTTCCACTTGAATTCCCATCCAAAAATGATGATTTCCCTGTTACTTTGGTATCCCAATCAGCTTGGGATAAGACGTCGTGGTTGACAATTTGACACATTTTGATGTTCAATGATGTCGGACTCCGGTTTAGTTTTGTTTATCCAATTTAATTTTCAAGGAATGTTTATGATAAACACGATCCCCAGCGACACAGACCACAAACATAAAAAGCATCAGCTACCTATCTTTGTACGATGTGAGCCCATCGAAAGATTAAAAAGCACGATGATTCAAAAGTGAAAAAATTGGACAGAGTAATGAATCCTAAGAAAGCAGCAAAGGATTGTCATTAAGCATGTACAGGACCTGGTGTTGCCGGCACCGTGTTGCTCGGCGGATTGTTCGTAGGTGGCGTCGCTCCTGTTGCAGAAGGCACACTCGGCGGAGGCGGAGCGAATTCTGGCTGCGGTGGTGGAGGTGGCAAAGATGGCGGAGGAGGAGCAGATACGGCGTCAGGGGGTGGTGGAGGACTTGGGTTGGAGGTGGTTGGAGTAGGTTGGTTCGGAGCAGGTGGACCGGGTGGGGTGAACCCAGAAGGAACATGGGTAGGGGTAGGATAAGGGTTGGGAGAGTTTGGGGTGGGGAGAGTGAGTGGGGGGGACTGGCAGTAGTAGCCGTCGGAGCACTTCTTGTCGTGGGACTTGCGGAGACCGTGACGAAGAAATCCGAATCCTAAGACAACTCCGAGAACAACCACCGCTGTTGCTATGAATATAAAGATCTTTGTGGCCTTCCCCACATAACACATTTTGATGAGAGACTAAATGTGGGTTAAACCAGAGAAGATAGGAAGTTGGATTAGTAGTAGAAATGGGTTGGGAGTTTGGGTCTGTAATTTTCGCCTCCTTTTCATGATGGTTTCAGCGCAGACGACGGAGAAGAAGAGTGGAAGAGCATTTGTGCTGAGGAGGAGAGGTTTTGGAGCTCTGGGTAGGAGGTTGTCTGTGCAAGATGTGAATTTGCGGGCACGTGAAGGCCAATTACAAGGTGGTGGGTGTAGTAAATGCGTCTTTTGAGAAAAGAGTTTTATGATGTCTTAGCTGTACCTGTTCAGCCACAACTCTGTTTTTGCAGCTTTCCCAGTTACAGTTGCAAATTTGCCTCCGCCGCCCAGGGTGTTGAATTTTCGTTAAAATGTAACTCATCCATTTCGCAAAGATTTTTATGATCGATCAGCGAAATAGATCACTATTTTATTCCTAAGTAAATAAATAAATATTCGTAAAATAGGTAATCACAAAATAACAAGAACAAACAACCTAGACTCGACGAATCATGGATAGTTCATTAAGATTCTAGGTTAAAATTTATCTTGGTTAATTTTCGTCCACTTTAATGATCCTTAATATTCAAAAGTGGAAATTGAGTTTTAAAATTTAATAAAAATTTTTTAGTCAAACTCGTTTATTTAATTTTAAAATTAAGGATTAAAATTATATATTGATACAAAGTAAATACATTATATTTTTAATGTTAGAAATAATCAAGATAGAACAAAATTACACATATCATATTAAACAGGATCATTTGCATATGCATACAAAAACAAAAATCACATACTTAGATTGTTATTATTGTTCCACCCATTAAAGATAACTTTTTTGCAGATTTTCTAATACATAAGTTTGTGTTAAAAGATAACAATTATCTTTTTGTTCTTTAGTTTTAAAATTAAAAAAACTTTAACTACCTTTGGTAGTTATTTAAAGTATAATGACCATGATACCCCCATAGGTGTATATGATTCATTATTTCCTACTCACACATGATGTGTTTTAATTTAATTAAAAAATCTACGGTGCTCATACTTGTTCAAAAAATGATGTGACCAACATACAACAAGAGTATATTGCCATATATATGTTAAGAGTATATGATATCTCGATTAACAAATAGATTCTAGGACTTATGTGTCCTTAAGTAGATATTATAAGCTATACCCTAGGTCATATCTCATATTTGCACTTGTCTTTGATCTCATTTAGTTTCTTATGTCATGATTGTATTCAAGTTCTTTATTAAAGAGATGATGGTCATCTATGAATATTTTTCATGCGAGTCATTGATCTAAAAAATAAATGACCTTTCTCTCTTCCCAATTCTCTTCTAAATTAAATTTAATTTGCTTTTCTAGAATTATTCCATAGGATCGCATCTTGCATGATCTTTTGGCAATGAAATTTGAGGTATTTAGTATAAGCGATTGTAGCTTGACTATCACAGTTGATGATCACTAGATTAATTTAACTTTTAGTGACTCCCAAATGCACTAAGTATCGATGAATTCACACAATCTCTTGTACTACAGTTGAGAATGCTATAAATTAACCTTCCATTATGGATAATGCAACACAAGATTATTTCTTACTTTTTCATAATATTGTCCTATGGTTTAGTAAGAACACATATCCTAAGGTAGATTTTCTTTCATCTAAATCTCCTCCCTAGCCTGCATCTGTATACCCTTGTATACGTAGATCATTGCCTTGATAACATAATGCATAGTTCACAATTCCTTTTAGACACCTCAATATTCTTTTTCCTACTTTCCAATGTGCTTGACCTAAATTTGATTGATATCCGCTCACCATCCCAATAACGTAACAAACATTTGGTCTTGTACACATCACTGTGTACATAAGATTTCCAACTGCACTAGAGTAGGGAACATTCTTCATTTGTTCCTATTCTCATGACGTTGACAGGCAATTTCTCTTACTAAGGCCTTCATTTTTAGCAATAGGATTATCAATTGGTTTGGAATCTTGCATACGGAATCGTTCAAGAATTCTTTGAATATACATCACTTGTGAAAGAGATAATAATCTTTTTGAACGATCTCTTGAAATCTTGACTCCAAGAATGTATGTCGCTTCACCCATATCTTTTATTTCAAATTCAGATGATAACCAATCTTTGATTTGCATAAGAAACACACTATCATTACAAGCAATCAATATATCATCCATGCATAAAGAAAAAACTGTGAATTTATCTTTGGATCTCTTAACAAACACACAATAGTCTTCATCGATCATTTCAAAAGTATACGAAATGATTACATTATGAAAACAAATGTATCATTGCCTTGAAGACTGCTTCAGGCCATAAATTGATTTTAGTAATTGACATATCGTATTTTCTTGATCTACCTTGATGAAACCTTCAGGTTGTTCCATATAGATTTCTTCATCTAATTCTCCATTGATAAAAGTAGTTTTTACATCTATTTGTTGTAATTCTAGACCCATACTGGCTACTATAGCTAGAATAAGATGGATTGAAGCAAACTTCACAGCAAGCGAAAAAGTATCTTCGTAATCAATTCTCTCATGTTGTGTATATCCTTTTGCTACAAGGCATGCCTTATATCTTTCGATACTGCCATCAGCTTTTCACTTTATTTTGAGAACCCACTTGTTCCCAATTGCTTTACGCCCTTTAGGGAGGTCAACCAAGTCCCATACTTGATTCGAACTTAAAGAAACCATTTCTTTTTTTCATTACTTTCATCTATTCTTCTTCAGCAGGGCCAGTAAGAGCCTCATTTACATTCCTTGGTTTTTTTTTCTCTTGCAGAACAATCATATTAAATTTTCCTTCAATCTGAAAATGATGTTAGGGAATTATTCCTTGATTACTTCGACTTAAACGAGGTTTATCATAAACAAATTCATGATTGATCTGATTGATCCTACTCGGATCATTCATCATAGAGAAGCTTTATGTGGAATTGCTCCCACTTGGTTGAAGTTCCTCATCTTTATTCTTCATAACAGAATCATTCTGATCAAAAGACTCATATTATAATAGGCATTCAGCTATTTCGCCTTGCTTGGAAAAATCATTCTCTAAGGATGTTACATCTTGTGATTCAAATTCAATTACACCTCCATTACCTTGTTCACCAATGAACACGTATCTTTTGAGTGTTCTGAGTATCTGATAAAAATACTTTTTCTCCCTCTTGGGCCTAATTTCTCATATTTGTGAGAGAGATTATGAACATAGGCTACACACCCCCAAGGTTTGAGACCTAACACATCAGGTAACCGAGTAGTCCACAACTCATATAGTGTGCTAGTAACTAATTTTGTAGGTATACAATTAAGTACATAAGTGACTGTTAGCAACACATTACCCTAAAATGTGATTGGTAAATTTGCTTGGGTCATCATAGACCTAATCATTTCTAATAGCGTCCTATTTTGTCTTTCAGTGGCACCATTTTGTTATGAGGTTCAAGGAATTGTTAACTGCCTTTCTATTCCTTTCTCATCATATAAAGCCTTGAACTTTTCTAACAAGTATTCTTATCCACGATCAGTTCGTAATGCTTTTATTTTCTTATCTAATTGATTCTTAACCAAGTTCATGTATTTATGAAACTATCAAATGCTTTCGATTTATAAGAAATTAAATAAACAAGACCATACTGAGTATAGTCATCTATAAAGGTGATGAAATAAACTACCCCACGTCTAGCCCTAACATTCATTAGACATAGATGTCAAAATGAATTAATTGCAATCGATATAAAGCTCGTGTTCCCTTTCCAAACAACTTTCTTGCCATTTTACTAGCTAAACAATGCTCACATGTCGGTAGATCTATTTGACATAGACCTTCTTTAGCTAATCGATTGATTCAATTATGACCAATATGACATAGTCTATGTTGGGAGTGTTATTGCATTAGAAAAAGTGAAATTGAGGAGATTATGAGTGAATATGATGTTAGAATGGAGGTAGTAAGCATTGGAGGGGCTTAAAGGGGTTTGGGAGATCCCCATGTCCGTTAAACGGACATACATGTCTGTTTAATGGATCTTTATGGGTCAAAAAGGATCCCCAACTTCCCCCATGTCCGCTAAATGGACTTGTAGGTCCGTTTAATGGAACTTTTTGGGTGAAAATGACTCCCAGCCCTGACATTGTCCGTTAAATGGACATGGATGTCCGTTAAACGAACATTCACAGGTTAGCTTCAATAAATTTCGATTTTTGACCCTTTTAAAGGCAAAATCTCACTTTGTGGTCTTCATGAAAGTTTTAGATATGGAAATCTAATTTCAAATAATCTAAGAATGAACTCAACCAAACATTTGTAAAAAAAGTTATGACAATTGCGCCAAGAGAGGTACAGAATGATTAAGGACATAAACATGTTGGCTTCTTTTGGCCATAACTCCCTCATCCGACCTCTGAATGAAGCAGTTTTTAAGTAATAGCTTCCTAACACATGTATCTATATTAAAATAAAAATTGGTATCTTTTGGAGTTGATTTGAGAAATCTTTATGGAAATATAGTGAGGGGACGGTTTAGAGAGCATGATTGGAGTATGAACACACTTTGGCTTTTCAAGCATATCTTGATCTTTGGAGCTCCAATTGAGATAGTTCTTGCTTCAAATTAAAATAGAGACCTAAAGCTACCATTTTTGTGAAGAAGTCAAATTATGATTTTGGTGATTGGCTAGTGTGGGCTCACCACCCTTGTGAGATGACGACCAAAGAGGGTTCTTTGGAATAACCTTATAGGTTTACAAGTTTAAGGCTTATGACTCCGGATGTTGGGTTCCGAAAACGGGGTCCAACAGTCTAGCATGCCACAAAGTTGCAACATTATTAGAATTACTAGATGTAAGTATTGAATAACTAATATTGTTATTTTCCTTTAATACATATAGTACAATAAAACCATTACATAAAAAAACTATAACCATAATTAATAGATCCAAGATACAAATCCATTCCGTCGTTGTGGAAATTTATATTGAAACCAAGTCTAACCAACATCAACATAGATAAAAGATTCCTACAAATATATAGAGCAAATAATACTTCATATAGGATGAGGGGTCATCCTCCATGTATGTCTAATTTACATGTGTCAATTCCTTGTACAACAACTCTAGAATTGTCACCTACATAAAGCTATCGACTACCATATAGGATTTTACGAAACTCAACGAAGGCATCTCTATCCTTCGCTATATGGTTGATTACTCTTGAGTCTGTAATCTACGAAGGATGTGATTCAATTAGAAAAGCAGAACAAGAAACATTCACAAAACAAATGTTTGTACTATAAAGTTGTACCTTTTTAGGCTCGGTACAATCTTGAGCAAAGTGACCCTTATTACCACAACTATATATAGTGCTACACACGTTTCATGTACTTCTTCTTGAAGGGATGTCTTCCCTTTTCATGTTGGTTCCATTTTGTCTTCTTAGATTCCTGAGGAGAGTGGTTGATATCTTATTATTCTTCTACTCAGGTCCACCATGATGCTTGCATTTCTTGGTTATAGCTCCATATAATTTAGAACTAACTGCATATGCCTCAGAAGGCATCTTTGAGGCTTCAAGACACTCTTCCTCCAAGATGAGATGCTTCGTAACATCTTCCATTTTCTTGATATTCTCATTATGAGTTAGGTGCATTTTCATATGCTCCCAACTCTGAGGTAGTGAACGAATTACAACTTGTACTTGTTGTTCATTGGGAAGCTCATGACCAACATCACGTAACTTACTTACCATGTTATACATTTGCCTCAGATGTTTTTGCATTGTATCATCTGGGTACTTCTTATAAGTATCAAACTTAATTGTAAGCAACCTCACTTTGATCACTGAAGCACCTCCAAAAAGAGTAGCTAATGTAGACCATATGTCCTTTGCAGTTTCAAATTTATGGAACTCTTGCATGATATCATTATCCATGCTACTCAATAACGTGATGCGAGCTAAAGAGTTCTTCTTTTTCCATAATTCATATGCATCACGGTCCCTTTTATGTTAGGCTGCGTTGCCTTCCTCAAGAACTTCTATCTTACTCCTCTAACACATATTGGATTTCCATATTCCAGATTTCATAATTGTCACCATTGAGTTTTTCACCCCTATTGAGTTCAACAACAATATTCTTTTAAGTAATAGCCATTTTTCTTTTTATTTGAAACACTAAGTTTCTACAATAAGGAAGAAATATATATGCACATTAATGTCATATTAATTGTTTGTAGAGTAAATAATTTGATCACAATTGCTTATGAAGTCAAAAGTCGACTAATGTGTTCAATCATCATTCATATAACAATCAAATCCTAATTAACTGAATCTAGACGAATTCCTATATGATATACATGTAAACATATTACATAAAAAAAAGACTATGTTCTTATAAAACAACATATTGTATTAAATGCGCTACAACCTATGAACAGTCTATAGGTAATGAACCTTACGCAGAAATGAGTTCATAAGTTCGCATGACACAGTTTGCGAAGCTCAATGTACAATAACTCTTACTATTTCCATTAGGAGACCTATAGGATACAAAGTCCTAATCAACTCCTTTCTACGCATTTCTTTATAAATGTCATCACTAACAAACTATAAATCTTCTCGTTAGGCTTATTATTCTAGAGCATTTGTAACAGTTCACCTTAAGGTTAAGGTAATGTTGTAAGCAAAGTAATGTACTGTACTTCTACTTTACTTCAATATCTATATACGTTGAACAAGCTCCAAAGCGTAACTCTTGCAACATGTTATTAATTGAAATAACATGCTGTGTTAGACCGTCTTCAAGCATTAGACATATGTTTACTAACTGTACATACATATTACCAATGCGTCTCTTTTGTGCCTCACATCGAATAAGTTTAGGCGTCTGCTTAATAATAGGCATCTTCCTGAAAAATAAATTTTTAGGAATCAAAAGAGTCCACAAAATAACAAATTATTTTGTCTAACACATAGTAAACTTATGCTCATATATGGAAACCATTTAATTATATTAGCAATTTATTAAACTAATCAAATTACGCTATTAATATCTAATTAATTAGAAACTTATTTCTAATCTAATCATATTCAAATATGAATAATTCAAATTGAATTAA